>BGZK01001034.1:0-224486 GCA_005406025.1 Eumeta japonica
TAAAAAAATTACAGACAACCATGTATAACAAAATGATAGAAAATTTTTTTTTGTTTAAAATACAAAGAAATATATATATTGTTATATATGGTTGCTTATGTATTTTTTTAGTTTTTGAAAAAAAATCTGAATCTGACACCTGAATTTGTCTATAACAAATTGTCAACTTAAAGAATTACATTATTATAATAAAGAAAATTTTTTTGATTACTATACTGAAAAATTGCGATTATGATTTTTAAAGAAAAAATAATTTCTTAACTAATTATTTAATCAATAAAAATATTTAAAAAACGGTTTAAAACAATACTTTTTTTAAATCATTTTTTTCCCAAGACAACAAAATAGTAAAAACGAAATTTCAGTACTTTTAAACTAGTCCATTTGTTTATAAATAATTTATTTACAAATGCCGAAAAATGTTTCAACGTTGGTTAATGCCTCTACTAAATGCGGAAATAGCCATAACTTAACATTTGATTAAAAAAAATTTTAACAACAATATTGACGATTTTCATTTTTGTCAACTTAAAAAAATTATAATAAACAAAATACACAAATTTAATATACTTTTATAACGTGGTTTTGTTAAGTATATATATATATAAGAAGAGCTCTAAGAAGCCAAAAATTTATAGGCTAATTATTTAAACTTTTATACCGTCTTCTGTAATAATGAAAGTCCATGAAATATTACTTAGTTAAAAATTGTATAACTTTTTGAAAAATTAACAAAAAAGAATTTCAACTGGACTTTTTTATTCTTTGAAGTAATTTAATGACACCATAATTTACTTAAATTTTAATATTAATATTTAGTCCTTTAAAGAAATTATCCTATGTAAAGGACTCTGTCGAGCGGGAGTGCGGCCATGCTGTATCGGCTGCGCTGGGCCCTATTTTCAGCAGCAAATTAAAAATATAAATAGAGGTAGAGTTCTAGGAGCAAGAAATTTTTTTTTGGAAATTTTCTCTTCTTTATGAAAATTTTAAAGTCCTTAAATATTAATAGTTTTTGAATAATTGCCAAAAAACGAAATACCTTTTTTTCAACTTAATTTGTTTAATAACTTTTGCAATTTTATCGTGCAGTAAAATCCTTCGAACACATTTTTCTAGACGTCATTCCTAATCCAATGAGCTATCACACATATTTTTAGGACCTTTATCAAGAATTAACACGATTTTGAACTTGTCGATTAGACTAAAAAAAACGAAATATTTGAAACACTTACGGTTACCATTTGTGATTTGCTTGTCAGCGTGTTTGTCTATTTGCACAACATTCATTTTTGAGACAGCTTTTAACGTACAAAGATGACATTTATACATATGAAGTCCTAAGGTATAATAAATTATAAATTTCAGTTTACAATATTCTCTTCGACAGCACTTTATTTCTACACCTAATAAATTTATGTTTCACTATAAACTAATAATATATACATAAACATTGAGCGATTGCGGTATAGCCATTAAGAACGTAGCGTTCGAACCGGAAGCTTACCGATTCTAACCATGTCCATGGGCGTATAAGAGTTTTAACTTTTGGACTACTCGCTGCGCGAAGAATACGTTATACCGCTAGTCTCGAACATTGGCAGACGAGGATAACTGTCGATAGCAGCGTCCGGCTTTCGCTGAGTCCGCGTGGAAGGCCTAAGTTCGAAGCCTTCGTTCCTAATTAAAAAAATAACAGTGGAAGGCTACGCCTCAGCACCGGGACGCTTGAAATTCGATACAACAACGACTACACCACTCGACACGCGCCTCCGACAGCACGATAGGCCGTCGGCCCTGGACGCCGTCGCCGGACCGCCGGCGCACCTGGGCGGCGTCGAGGGCTCGAGCGGCGCGACGGGAACTCGACACAACGGCGTAAACGTCGACGTCGTCCGATATTGAAAGAAAAAGTGCAAAGAAAAGAAGTGCCGCCGGTTTTCCTGTTTTTAAAACTCGTGGTGTCAAAAAACAAATATTATTGTTCATAGTGTAGTGGCCGCGGATACTTTAACAGTGTAAACAAACGCGGACGGTGAGAGACCTCCGGAACGAGCGGCCGGGCCGCGTCGCGGCCGAGTGGCGCAACGTCGTAAGTCCGATATTTTTAAAGTTTATCCTTTTCATATTGCGTAATATTATTACTTCATTGCATATAGCTATATGTTTTAGTGTGTATTTTTCGCAATAGGAAGTTACATAGCTCGAGTCATTAGGTGTAATTTAGATATAAACAAATCTGTCGAAAGTGGGTTTACAGATATTCGTGTCAACACGAAATGACAACAATATTAATCTTATGAAATCATCCTTTTGATATGATTTTATATACGTTTTGGAGATAGTGAGTGATATATAATTATACTTTTTTTCTTACTTACAGTGTGGTTTGAAATTAATTCCAACAAACCAATTTTAAATGCCTCCTACTCTTTTATTGCTTTATTTTACAACATTTAATCAATATAGGCTCATTAATAAAGATTTTCATGTAAACAGACATCAGGAAAAATCTCTTTATGTCGAAGCAATTTACATGACGCTCATGTTAATCATAGAATATAATAAATAATGTGTAATTGTTACTTTCATAAAAAAGCCATTAGAGTAAATAATATTTTTTACTTAAAATTTAAGCGATATTCATATTATTCTTTGTTTGGTGTAATGTTAATTTATTATATTATGACGCATGTATTAATTTAGTACATTACCAATAATTAATTGTATTATATTGTCATGGAACATGATAGGAAAATTTAAAGCAGGCTCATCTTGTCGAATTTAAAATATCTTCAAAGATGTGATGAATCATGGATTTATCAGCATAGTGCAGATACGAACCGAGAGTCGACCGAAAAACGCAAGGATTCAAATTATAGGCAAATACACATATTAAAGTACCTTAATTAAATACTTCTTGAAACATCATGTTTATCGATTAAAAAAAAAATGTGAATCTAGGGTTTACAAAAGAACATTAAACATCGCCTACATACCACGATAACAATGTAAACTTTTACAATTTTTTATATTATCAAGCCAGAAAATGTATGGAAGTAGTGATGGATAAACATCATCACCTAATCAATACAGTACAAACAATACAGCGCCTCGCTTTTATACTAAATGGCAGTTATTACGCAATCCCAATAAGTCTGACCACTCGCCGATCGAAGTACCACATCTCGAGTATCTGTGGCTCTACGCTTAAGTTTTTTTTAGGTTAGGGCATATAAAAATTTTATTAGCATCGATCGGTAATGAAAATTTACGTCAAATTTACGTCCTTATCCCATTTATAGTGTCGCTTATGAAAAAAATAATATCGAAGTATTTTTTATTCCAAGAACACATTTATCGTTAAATATATGAAAGTTCTCAAAGAGACTTACAGTAAAAATAAAGCAATAAATATAAAGTATGCCCACACTAAGTCGAGTGTCTCGCTGAATAGTGGCATCTCAAAATAATTCCATTCTTGACAGATATCAAGTTAGAAGGTTTTACTGCGCGACGATCGAGGGCGGCAAACGGAATCAGTGATACTGCTAACTCACGTATGAATTCTAGAGAATCAAAAAAGTGTTTATTTTACGAAAGCAAAGCGAGTACACTTGCGCGGGCGCAGCTTTAAAAGCGTGATATTGAATAAGTCAATCGTGAAAGTGACGAAAATTCCGCGGAAAGTGAAAATAATCGAGAAAGGTGATCAAAACAATTATAGCTTACACTCTAAACGGTTTATTTCGCGCATGCGCCCGAATATTTTATCAACAAAGGCAGGAATCCGCGAAGCAATTAGAGCTTTCATCGTATGAATCAGCTGACTGTTTAAAGCTTTCATTTCGCTTTTAGTCTAGAACGCTGACTCAGCTCCGCCCGACTTTCGAGTCTCTGCAGCAGTGTTTATCCTATCGATAAATATAAAATAAACACAGGAATATATAAAAAAAATAGAATATTTGGTAATCATACTATTGTTTGTCACCAACTTCGGTTTTCGATCCGTAAATTTCTTGAAACATATTTATTAAAAAAAAATCGTTCAAGATAGTTTTACAAATAAGTACTGAGATTGTTTTATCTCAGTTGATTGTTTTTAACAAAGTTACTCAATAGCCCTTTTGTTCGTCCCTGTTTTCACCACGTTTCGCCCTCGCGTTCGCGCCACGTGACCTGTTATTTTCGGTTTTACGTTGTGGGCCATTCGTATTATTGTATGAATGCCTCATTCAACATGGCCGTTTTTATAGATTATAAAAATAGTCGAATTGAGTGGTATTATGTATTGCCTACGTCAGTTGTTTTGATGATTAGCATTAATTAATTATTTATCATTAATTTGCATACGCACGTCACATACAATATTGGGTTTAAATTTTGTGTGTATCTAATGGAACAGAGAGTTGTAAAAAAAATATAGTATTTAAAAATCATACAAAAGTTGTTTGAAAGAAACGAAAATTATACACTTCATGTATATTGGAGATTTTTATTCACTTTGAATAAGAATCTTATATACAGGAAGACATTAGCGAGTAATGCCTGTCCAATAATGTACTAGAACGTTTTAAAAACATGTTTATAATTAATTTTGGCAGCTTTTGTTAATAAAGCGTTCATAGTTACTTTAATACGATATCTACGATCTTGACGTACTTTTGTGGATATTGTAACGTAACCACTAAACCTGAAACGGGGTGTTCCTTGGAAAAGTAATTTTATGTGTACTTATGTACTTGTAAGACTTATCACGTATATATCAGTCAGTGTATATATAGGGTCAGTGCTCTCGCCGAAAAACATGGAAATTGTTTTACCCGCGCAATCATTGCCCGTGTTGGCCCAACTTGTTAGAAGAGCCTCGACGCGCGCGTATCCCGTTTCACGAAGTTAAGAATCGAATTACTCGACAAGTAAACCAACCGTCTAAAGATAGTTTTGACGCCATATTTTTCTTAACATTGGGAATTATTTCATCCTCATTTCTCATGGCGCAACTCTAGAGTGAAATGCTGTGAGGAAGCTTTTCTGTTTGAATATTTTAGTAGAACGGGATCATTTTGTGCACCCATTTATTAATTCAAATGGGTTCATCTCTTAAATTAGTTTATGCCTTTCGTATTATATTATTTTCACGTGATAACGTCTTATAAATCAATGAAGGCCGGCTGCACGCACGAAAAGGCATGACTCATTGTCGCGTTCCGCCTGAGCCGAGCGTGCGAGCGAAAGCGCAGAACGAGCGACCTCTCTTCCACTCCATCGCTCGATGCGTCCGAGCAGAAAAAAAACAGCGGCCGCACACAACCTACACGTGTTGTCAACTGTTTTGTCAACTGTTTATAAAGTGAAGTGAAAAGTTAATGTGGTTTCCATTGTTTATTACAACAACAATTGCGGCACGTGATAAAAATTCAATTCAATTCATAAAAGTATGCAATTTTTCATCAATGTTTTCTTATGACGTTATTACGTAAAATTATCGTTTGTAAACCGACTTTACAGACAAGCAATTTTTTATACGTCTATTAGAATCTTATTAGGTAAGATTCTAATTTACAGTTTGTTCTTTATGCTTTGCATTTTAAAATTTGGATAAAAGTGTTAAACCAGTTTTCAAACAAATAAAATACCCGTCGATGTTTTTTTTTTCATCGTATGAGAGTCTTTAAGCATCCTTAAACACATTCTCCACATTATTTTTTTTCCGTTATATCTTAGAACCAAAAACCGAAATAAACTATTATACATATACCGCGTCTCTGTATTTTGACGCTACGTCACAAGGCAAGTTTCAGCCAGTATAGCTGCAGACATTTCGTGGCCCATAAATTGCAGTTCGAGGGCTGGTTACAGGCCGCTAAAAATGTAACAGCTAAGGCAACAGACGGGTTGACGGACTTGTAACCGGCCGCTTCGGACTGCACCACTACAACGGTTAGAACGGAGTGCAGCGGCGCTTAGCACCGTTGAGAGCATACGCTTAAAAACCGATGTAGTAGCTTTATAAATCATTGTTCAGATTCCGCGTATCGCACCGTCATAGTTTCTATATATATATTATTCTGCTGCATTTTTACTAATGCTCTTGAAGTTTTTATTTCCGTATATATTACTATAAATTTATTATTTAGATGATTTAATTAAAATTTTATTTGATGTTTATCAAAAAAAAGAAAATTTTCCAAGTATTTTTTTTTTACTTTAAAAGTTGCGCAATCATTGTAGTGATCAACTTATCATGACAGTCTCACTGAAGTAGTGTTGTAATAATCAATTTATCAATTGATTAGGTAATATTGAAGTTGTTGTAACTGCCTTGTGGGGAAATACACCGTGGTAATCATTTTCAGCAGTTCAAGGTCACCCTCCTTCCACGGCTTATGTACTACCACCAACTGAATACAAGCTGCCGAAATACCAGGAGTTATAATTAAACATTGTAATTGAACTGCCTCGTGGTCCCACTTGTACCGCGGTCTAGTTCACATCGGAAGTGAAGTACAATCAGTACCGATCACCGCCTTACTAACTAGAGAGAGTACTTAAGTGTGCTGGTCGACAATATTTCCAATTATTTTGCTGTAAATCTATATATTTTATAGATTTTTATTGTATATTTTATACCATAGCAGTAAATACATCTTCTGGAAGTTATCTGTTGCATTAAATATCTACAGAAATTTAAAAAACTTTTAAAAACCTTTTGCGAAGAACACTACCTACCTTTTTAGGTTATCTTCAACTTTGTTAAATTACTCTAAAACCCGGTTATGAATTTTCAAATGACTATTGTGAGTGGTAATAGGCAAGGTATAGTCCATGAAAAACCAAGAATGGTTTTGACGCAGCGTGGTACGGGAACCCATAGTTCCATGTGAATTCTCCTTTGCCCTTATGGCATAAAGTCTATCAAACTATTCCATTATTTCATTTTGATCGCATTATCATTTAATGCAATGATATAAAAGTGAAAAAAAATTTAATTTGTTAAAAAAACTAAGAAGTTATGAAACATCTAAAATTTTTTACTATCTCTTTCCTTCAAAGTAAATTTTATATCGCCTATACAGATATTTTTGTCTATATTTCAGAAAACTCAAATCTTGGTAAAATGTCATATCTCAATGTTCTCTAGGTAACAAAATATTTTAAATTAATGTAATAAAAATATAGTCTAAACAGCTAATCACTCTGTAACGTCTTAAATTTAACAACGGTATTATTTTGATATTAATATTATCACAATATTATTGACCACATAATCAATTATACACAAATCAATTATATAAAAACGTTTAATGAAATAAAATTTCAAACTGTACCCGGAAAAGATATCAAAAGTATTTCACGTAATTCACTATCAGTGAAAAGTTATTGAAGTGGGAATTGAGGTCGATATTGTTTTCAAGTAACACACGTCATTGACAATTGTTAAATTAAGAAAACGCAAGTAACAGACGTTGTTTATTAACGAACGTCACGATATCCAAGTCGCCGGCGACCGCGCAAACGGTAGCGCGAAAGTGACATAAGTGTATCGCTTGAAATGGCACGACCTTAAAGGGCTTACGTGTTAATCGCTATTACGCACACGGTGACGTATTTGTTGAAATTATATTTTTTAAAGTGTCGAAAGTACAATTTTGATGTTAATCTAAATTGCAGACAATCAGAATTCGACACCGTGAAATTAGACGCAAAGAAATATCGACTTAGTTCACTCGTGTAGTGCTTACAAAAATACCAGAGTATCGCGCTAGCTGTATCTAAAACCGTATCATGGAAAGGAACATCTAATAATTAGGTATTTTTTACTAGTCATGAGTAAAAATAAATTATATAGGTAGTCCAGTATGATGTTTCAAATATAAATATTTTTTTAATGTATATACTTACGACAATAAGAATTGTAAAACAAATTCAATGCGGAGCGAAGCACAGGACAAGACTGATGTGAATGAAAAATCGTAGGCATAGATTTGAAAATATCTTTAGAGAAATATTCGATAATGATCCTTTTTTAGGCTCCTTCATAAACCGTATTTCCTTAACCTTTACTTTGTTCTTAATTAGTGTCTTTCTTTGCTTTGACTCATTTCCTCGATTGTTTAACTTATCCCCATTATTTTTATACGTCAACCCCAATAGCAATAATTTTCAAATAATCAACATTCGACTTTTTATTCCGATGATACCTCGAATTGGGTTGTCATATTCATTTTGTTTCACACTCAAGTAATTTAATGAATCGATTCATTAATTGATAGCCGCTGCGAGGCGTATACGCATAGCATGAGGTGCATGTTTATGCACCGACTCGTTTCCAACTAGTTGCATTCCAACGTAAATTATGAATTGTGAAAAATGGTACTCATAATTATATTAATTAGAATGAATTAATTTTAACGCGCATGCGAAACCGTAGCTATTCAGTAGTCCCACAGAAATTTATCTTTTGCATCGTGTACATAAATATACACTCTTTTTAAAACAACTCTTTTACAATGTCAAACTTTCATTAAAAAAATGTTATTAAGTTCAGTTTTAAATTGTGTTTATGACGATTTTTACATCATTCTACAGACCATCTTTTGGTTGATCACCTCACGTATAATGATCTCTTATGATGTATTCTTTATGGTATATTATTTATATGTAATGATTAAACGATGGTGTAGTTTTATACATGTGTACCTGTATTTTATTTTAATTGATTAAGTTCCATATTGGAAAAATATTGAGTGCGCAATTTAAAATATTCTTTCTTTCCGTGGTTAAAGTACGGTTTAACAGATTGCTGCACGTACGTTGAGATTTATCGGTTAATACAATAATGTTGATCGAACGCATATCTTTTACCGCTTAGGGTGCACGACAAAAGTACTTCGATTTATATGCTGACGTCTCGTATATGCGGAATACGATACCTTGTAGCTATAGCCAAGGACAATTATCAAAATCAACGGTTTCTCCTTAAGAATTTCTATATTCTAAGGCGTTTGCCTTCAGATTAAAATTAACTTATAGCATGCCTATTTACGTAATAGTAAAAATATTTTGTCTACTTTTTTTTTTGTCTTTTGTCCTTTTTCCTTCATCGTCACCTAAATCCAACTTAAATTAGTCAAAACTACCATTGAATACCGCAATGACTATAAATGAATATATTGTTGAGGTAGCATTTTCTATAATTCATAGATGATTCGGTTGAAACAGTAGCCAACCCAGAAGAGACCGAATTCTTTAATATTTTCGATCATAACGATCAAATATTAATGTATTTGATCATAAATCAAAACATACATACAGATTCCTTCAATAATGCATTGGTTGACCAAATTAATAGTTTACCTATGTCGGAATACCCATTTTCTTGATAAAATACGCTTGAACATAATTATATCTACACTATGAAAGCTTTCTTGTTGAAACAATGTTTGCATCACGGGAGACTGCCGATGCGAAGACGTCACACGTTCAATATTAAAAACTAAATTATCTATATTTAATCAGCACGCGACAAATCCGAAATCTAGAATAAAAATTGTATACGCCGCTTATTGGACACTTACTTACGTACCGCCGACATCGCATAGACTATAGACCATAGAGGCATAGAGCGCGTCTGCGCGGCGAGCGAGCGGGCCGTCCGTCCGCGCCATTACACGACAGCGTCCAATTACAATAATGGCCGGCTTAATGCGGCCGGTTATTAATTCCTCCCCTAGCCCACGAGCGCGCCTTAAATCATAAAGTAATTGCCGTTCCGAGATAGCAGAAGCTTTCTTCGCTCGAGGAGATTGAGAAATGAAAATTTTAGTGCAATCCGCGATTCCGGTAGCCGGCGAGACGCTGTCGGACGATGGCGTGGCTCACTTTTAGAATTAACCTTGGTTCATGCTGTTTTGATGTGTTTTCGTGTTACATATAAATACGTGTACGTATTTAAAGCAACGTATAGATTATTGTACTGACAATACGAATCTTCAATCTAAATCAAACGTCTGTCCGTTTGTAAGTCGTTTCAATTCGATGCCTTTCGTTAATTTCATTCTTATACAATACAAGAATAACTAATTTCTGTATGGGAATTGTCACTCGTACGTTAAATTAGAACTCCTTGTTGACGGATAAATTTATAATAAAAAGCTTCGTTTATTAAATGGTGTTTTTGCGAGCAGTTTCGATACAGTACTTGACATTGAATTTGAAGCATTTACTTCATAAATAATTACACTAGCTTTTATCAAATGGCTTCTCCGCATAGTCATGAAATTAAAAAAAATTTTTGGATGTAATTTGCGTAAAATCCATCCTTAGTGTATAAATATTGAAAAAAGTCACTATATCAAATTTCAAGTAAATCAGACCTATAATTGCGGAGATCTCGTCATGAGTCAATCAGACACTTTTCGCTTATATATCAATAATATATAAAAAGATATTGTAAATCATATTGCTTCTTGAGTATACGAAAAAAAATGTTTTCAAATAAAAATCTGGCCTTGTTGCTAATTTATTGAAATGCACCGAATAAATGTAATTATTTCTTTATATATATATAATATTCCCCATTAAGATATCGTATTTTCCACTTCTATCGAGTGGCCACAAACACACATTTTATTTTTTCCATACGCTTGTATATGTTGACAGTGGTTCCGGTAGTTCATAACAGCTGACAAGAACTTCGTCAATGGCATTTGGTAAACTTGATACAATGTTTGGTAACATCGGCTGGACGTTCAACAGCAACATGACGCAAAACCATGTACAGACAATCTGTTAAATGTTACGTTAACGAATCACGTTTTTATTTTTGGTGCGGCCCGTCGTACGAACAAACCACGGATACGATACAAGAAACATCAAGAATATGACGTAAAGTAATAAAATATTTGAATATCTACGATAAAATAAATTGATTCTCTTGAAAATAAAACTTACACAACGAAATTAAATCATTAAACGATTCATACTTATTAAGTTTATAACAACGAATGAAGTTTTATTAAGTTACAGGTAGTCCTCGTGTCTATGAGCGGACTTTAATTATGTCTAACTGAATTATACCTGGAGGTGAAATACAATTAGCAATTTACTGTTTTATTGTAAGACGGTTCGACAATCAACTTCAATTCGTAGTAGATGCAATAAATGCATATTAGCAACTATAAAACGGAATTTCTTTATATATTCGATTATAATTTTAAATAATAAAGACCGATTCTAGTAAGTTAAAATAAGGTTTTATTCGAACATAAATCTCAAATTACTATTACAGTAATTTTATTATATTATATTTGATACCATTGAGTACATTGATTTTAAGTCTTACCAACCACTAATTCAGAAATATTTTAATTATACGAAATCAGTCATTTATTTACGTTTACCTTTAATTTAAGAAGAGGTGACATCACACTCATAACTAAAGGAAAAGGTTTGGGCTATGTCAATCAAAAACAGTAGAAATTGATAATTATAACGTAATGTTGTTGATATTAAGCGACAAAATTAACTGATTCCTAGACTTTTCAGTAAAGGTTAAGTATGTTATATTTTGACGGTTTATATTTTTACTCGAACTCTATTCACATTTTCAAGTTTTTTTGTTTGTTTTGAATCTACCTATGTTCTCAAATTATTAATTACCGGAAACTATTATTTTTATAACAATGATTATTGAATAATAAACCATCAGATATACTTTTATTTGTATACTTTTGTTAGTGGAGTCAACGAATACATACCTACTCTCACAGGAATAATTGTAACCAGTGCACGGATACACCGCTCGGCCCGTACACTGCGCGAGCGCAGCGCTGACACGGTGCGTACGCGCATTTCCGTGTTAACTTTACACGGAGCGCACATATTTCGAATACTTTGCGTTGGAACGCGGCCGCAGGACGTGTACATAACATACAGCTTTAAGTCCGGAATCGGATACTCATTATGGATGTGTGCACTAAAAGTACAGTGGAAAAAAAAAGTCGGGAAAAGCTCTCTGTACAAGTTGAAGATGGATGTTGTTTAAGGATTTTACGGTTTGATAATTCATTTGAATTCTTAGAATTTCAATATTCAATTGAAACTGCACTTGAAAAATATGACAATAGTGTACTGGATAAGAATTTCGAGCGACACGTGAGCTCAGTACCGCATTTCGTCCTCTGGGCATCAAACCTGGTACCTATCATTTTCGAAGTGAACACTTACAAACTTGAGCAATGTAATCATAACCATTTGCATACGATCATACCAAGGTACATAAGGATGTTAAGATTATATTTTTGGTACAAATCGAAGCTGTATGTTCGGTTTTTTTCGTGACATTCGATTTAAAGTGTTGCCTTATTTAGTGGTCTTGGAACACCGACTAGAGAGAATACGTGATACGTGACAATGCAGATTTTGTATTTTTCTCCTGTCCATTAGTAACAATATCACATTTTGTTTATCACATTGTAAACAATCTGGATATGGTTTGTGATTTTCAGAATCAAACGAAACATGGAAATGACATTCTGTTAATATTTTATCACTGACTACAAGAATTTACTTTGACCCGATGAAGAAACTTCCTTCCATAACGAAATCGAGTTCAGGTCAAAAAAAAAATATACGCTTTTACAAGTATTGAGAAAAAAAAATCACTACAGTGCAAAATTTTCTATAATGGTTTAGAATATAAACAGATCACTAACTAAACAGATACTAAGTGTATTATTGAATTATTTTATCTTTTTTCTTTCGTTTGACGAATCGACCGCTTCAATCGGGCATAGGGATAGAAAGCGAGGATTTTTTTACGTAATGAAAAATTATTTAATTTCACGTTCACTTATTAATTGCACTGTATTTGCATTGTTAAAATATCTGATTGCAAACACCTATAGGAATACTTTTTTCCGTGTCGAGTGCATTTACCTGTGCGGGTAATCGCACAACATAAAAAAAATTTTTCATATAAAAATCTGGCTTTGTTGCTAATTCATTAAAATGCAACGAATAAATGTAATTATTTCGTTATATATATAATATTCCCCATTAAAATATCGTATTTTCCACTTCTAACGTGTGGTCACAAGCACACATTTTTTTCCATACCCTTATATATGTTGACAGTGGTTGCAGTAGTTTCTAATAGCTGGCAAGAACTTCGTCAAAACAATTGTTTCGACCTGTAAAACATTATTTTGAATTATGGTATCTACACAGTGGATTGTTCCTAGCTATCACTATCTTTAGTTTTCGGAGTTCCGGCCTTAAAAATTGATTTTTAATGTGACCTGCGGTACGCAAAGTAAAGTGGGGAGCAAAATCGAGTGTTAACAAAACTGAAGGCGTTATGTTGCTTTTCCATGCAAATATATTCGCGCACCTTATATTGCCCACGTACACTTTTCGTTCATTGCTAATTTATAAACATATTATTTTTAACGCAGATGTTTGTAAAAGTTTCAAAGTTTCTACGTTTTAACATATAACACGATTCATGTAATATATTTTGTAAGATCAAATCCATACAGTATTAAAGAAATGTGTTCATTTACCCTCTTTGTCGAATATATGAAAAGGCAAGCGCAAGCGCCGGTCGTGCGTCGAAGTTGACACGCCATTTTTTATGTTTCATAATTCTCGAGGAATAGATTGGTGTGACATGATAAATCGTAAAATCTATATAACAGCATTGTAATATAACGATCGTAAACGACTCTAATGTATCTCTATTATTGGTATCGCTCAATGACCGGGTATCCTAATGCGGGTGACGTTGCTAAATAACGTAATTCGTGAAGTAATGAAATATATTAATTGACAGCTCCAAAAAATTTAACTTTATTTGCTATTGTTATATGGATAGATAGATACGATTATAAATGTTTGAAAATTACTACGTCATTGTAGAGGATAAACGAATGAAACTCATAAAATTCTTTAAATATGATATGCTGTTACTTTAACTTAGTTAATATAATTTATTGAGCAATTCCAAAGTCGACTGTCATTGCATAATTGAAATATATTTTCTATAAATTATAAAGAAATTTGAATTGGTGTAATTGAATGCGTAAATGTAACTGAATTTCAAACTTTCGTGAATTTAAAAAGTCGATCGGTCAAAAATCTAAAAGTTGTTTCGAAAGGTGTTTTTATAATTTATTGTTCACAATATCTCTCAAACAAATGAACCGATTTTGAACTAATATAGTATCCGCCTCATTTCTATTATGAATAAATCTCATTAGATTTTAGGAACAAAAAAATTAACTTAATAAATGTAAGTTCAATCAAGCTTTTTTGATTATCGAAATCTAATGGTTTTCATTCGGTCTATCCATTTAAAAACTTCACACACACACACACACACACACACACACACACACACACACACACGCACACACGCACGCACACACATACACACACACACACACACACACACACACACTAATATAATGACGTTTCCAATAAGTAAGCTTTTTAATCTATATACAGATCTCTTCACCATATTCTTTCGACGTGCTTGTGTAACCAAAATGCGATAAAAAGGATTCAGCAAGAGTAGTATATAAGAGAGATGTATTGCCTACAACATTTTACAGGGAAGGAAAATTTATCGATAAGTTGATATTATCGATAAGTTGATATTATCGATAAGTTGATATTATCGATAAGTTGATATTATCGATAAGTTGATATTATTGATAAATTTCGCTTAAACACCTTTACTGCTGTAAAGGAGACACCTTAACTCGTTTGAAACTATAAAATGATTAGGTTCTATACATAAAATGTTGTAGACACAACTCAATGCACTAGTAATGTGGGAAATATTAAAATATGAAAAACGGTGTGTGTACTTCGTTTTTCATACATATGTTCATACAATTACGACTTCTCACGTGCGTACATGAGAAGTCGTACTTGAATGTATTTAAAAATATGACTGTACTTAGATTTACTAAATTCAGAGTACGATAGTATATATATATATATATATATATATATACATATGTATAAAAGAAATACCACTCTACCAAATACCAAATACACATCACGAGATATCTGAAATATAGGTCCGATTGGCTCGAAATTCGTCATAGTCTCTTACTCTTTTCAGAACGTAGACGCTCATTGAGAACAGATTTACGCAATTCCTATCCAAAAAAATTTTCATCATTTTATGTCTGTGCGGACGGAGCTGCGGGCAAAAGCTAGTATTTTTATGTTCGCTAAATTCAGGATCAAAAATTCGTACTTAGGAAAATTAAACATTTTTTTTTACACATTTTCTTAAAAAAATATCTTGTGTGTGTGTATTTTTCTGTGTTGCTATGAAATATAATTGAATTCATAAGAAAAATAATAGTGATATAAATATGATCCTAAATCTTCATACATTTTTTTATAGTAAAAGGATAAATAACATTACAATATTAACAAATGTTTATAAATATCAATATTAACAATGTTAAATATCAGTCGTGTACACAAAAATTCATGGATATTCGTTTAATTTGTTACCAGGCGATGTCTGTATAAGGTATTATTTATGTTTACAACATGCAACACATGCATTGACGACTAACTGCAATAGAGTTGCAACAAACATGCGCATTGGATTTCCAAACGCTCATTCGAAATTAACTTCACTATGTCCTTACATCGGCGAACGCAACTTTCATAAGTTTATCATTCGAAGCCGACTTCATGGTGTCTTACATCGGCGCGCACGACTTCCGTAACTTACTAAAATACATTCTGCTCTTTTGACAATAACGCGCCTAAAGAAGTATCACTTAAAAACTACGATCATTGACAACACCCCCCTTCTACCGGTGCCCGTTAATAGATCCGACCGGGCCGACACCGTTTTTAATTAACCTCTGGCATCTGAACGTGAGTTATTGCCGCAGATCCGCCGCGCCAGATTGCCCCTATCCGAGTTACATCTCTCGGCCGCCCGCAATATTTTATACATGCGCGTATACCGCGTTGCATAACACATTAAGTGCTGTCTGTCACGCGTTTATCAATCGAGATCGCCTGATAAATGCGCCGGCTTCGTTTTCTATTGAACGGCTCTTACTTTCGGGAGGAAGTGCGGGAGAAGCCGCCCGCGCGCCGGCCGAACGTTATAGATGACGTATTGTTGCGCGGAGTTTTTGTAAACAAACCGAAAGGTTATGCCAGGTATTGTCCACGGCCTTTGGTCGTCCAGGGCGGGCGGAGTCGACACGCAACAGATTCGACGAATGGGGTTATATTTCGAGATGTATTATACGATATAATTTATTGGGAAAGAACTGATTTAACGCGCTATCACACAACACCGTGTTGTAATAGAGAACGTGATGACTTTAGTGAGAAATTTAGGGTTTATTCAATCATACGCATAAACTTAAATCGGCTAGGACATATTTTCATACATCTTTACTGATAATGTACATTTGGATATATAAATAGACATTTGACGTGATCTCTGTGTGGTCGATACTGCATATTTTTTTTCTGTAACAAATATAATTACTAATATTATAAATACGAAAGTGTCTCTGTCTGTCTGCTGTCTGTATATCTGTTATGTTTCCAGACCTAAACCGCTGTACCGATTTTGGTGAAATTTGGCACGGAAATATTTTGACACCAGGGAATGGACACAGGCTACTTTTTGTTTGTTTGTCTGTCTATTCCGTCCTGTCAGTTCGTTGGTATATTTGTTACAGCTCAAAATTAATTAAACTTATTTTAATCAACTTTAGTACCCTAATAGAACAACATCATTTTGCAATACATAAGCTCCTGTTTACTTATCTTTCTTCTGTCTGTATGTAAATCGACATATAGATCGACAATGACTACAGCAATTTTAATGAAATTAAAAAAAAAACTGATAGTAGTCATTGTCACATAAAATATAAGTTAGTGTTTAATTATTTTGTATGTCTATCTGTGTGACTTCTAACAACTAGAACATTTAAAAATTATTGGCTTTGTTGAGAGAAAATATAATGAAATATTAAAATACAAGTAATTCCCACGACAGAAAGGTTTTGAAAAAGCTATAAGTTTGGTTTAGTAATGTATTTTACAAATTTTTAGTAGCGAATTTTGTAATCGCCAAAACGTTGACGTCACAAATCTTCCTTGTTATTACAAAACATTTTGTAGTTTCAAGCATATAGTTAATAACAATGAGTACTGAGTTACTTACTGAATTACTTAGTTTGTAATTTCTAATACGAAGTAGTAATACTTAATATGATGTTTTGTGATTCTACGTATATAGTTAGTAGGATTGAGTACTGCGTTTTTAGGGTTCCGAGCTAAAATAGCAAAAATGGAACCTTTATAGTTTCGTCATGGCCGTCCGTCCGTCCGTATGTCACATGCAATTTAATCAAAAACTACAAGATGTATATTAATGAAATTTATAGCGTATGTGCATTGTATAAGCCGTTACTTAGTTTGGTGATTAAATAAGAAAAATGAATATTTCTAGGGAATCACTGCATACATGTAACCGCAGCTGAAAAAAATTTTTGACAGCAAGCACCAACGAGTGACACATATTTCGACAGTTCTTTCAAAAACATTTTAAGATTTCTAAGATTTTTTTCTAATTATGTGAATAATCTCGGAAATAATCGCTCCGAAATTTGCAGAAAATGTGTCCTTACCCTGTGTTTTGTGAACCGTATGTACAAAAAAAATATGAAAAAAATTACAAAAGTAACACTTAAGAAATACTTTCAACGGAAATTATTTTGAGCATGGTCAGATATCCTGTTTTTGAGTTATTGCCGAAAAACTGCGCTTCTCGACAAAAAGACGTAAGTGCTATGACGATACGCTCTTTTGCTGATGCTTTTCAGTTCACATTAGTTTTAAAGTTTTTCTATTTATAGGCGACTAAAGTCCTGGAAACATGGAAAAAGTTTAACTACGTACTTTTCATCTGTAGTGCATTTCTTTGTAATTATGGCATCGGAACCCTATAATGAGTATGGTCCGACATGCTCTTGGCCAGTTTTTTTATTATTATTAGATGCGTTTATAACAGTATCATGTTTTGTGACTGCTGGTATGGTGTTATTAATAACATTTTGTAACGCCTACAAGTTAATTACTAGTTTTCAATATTAGTTAATCTTAATTCTTCTTAATCATCATTAACCATTCTATAGAATGCTCAGTAAGGTTTATGACCTCCCCCCGTCCTTGTCACTGTCAGTAACACGTAAATGAAAACAGGAGTTTTTACAATTTTTTTTTGTTCAAAATACTTTAAATATTGGACAAAACAAAAAACAAACCTTTTTTCGTTTTCGTATTTCGGATTTGACGTCGCAAAACTTTTGACCTGCTCCTTGCCGCGCATTGTCACATTTCGTTAACCCTCTTTCGTCAACCTCCTCCTCTTAACGTGATTAAGAGGAGGAGGGTAGAGAAAGAAATGCTGTAAAAGAGTAAAGTAGAGCGAAAGCGGAAAATAAGAGATGTCAAAAATCCCATTATAACTATATCATTAATAATAATGATTTAACAATTAGAGTCATAGTAAATCAAAACGAACGATAGGGTTCTTAAACTGCGCCTTTCGTTAGTATCATATCCTATTATTATAAGAATTACTAATGTGATATGTTTTGACGATCTTTGTTTGCTTGTAACTTAATTATTCAAAAACTGCTGGAGGGACTTAGATGAAGGTTAGTACACAGATAGAATATTTTCTGGATTATACACATGATATTTTATATCGCCTACTAATGTGTTGTTATTTAATTCTTTAAAAGAAGCCGTAATGGATATCGAAAGTGGGATCGACATCGGAATCGAGAACGACAACGTGAATCGAAACGCAACTAACTGTGGAATTGGAATTTTAATCGAAAACAAGATCAGAATAATATCAATAAAGCAAGATTATCGATTTGGAAAATAATTAATTATTTTGCCACGTGGATGTAGCCACGGGCGAAAGCTAATAAATAGTACAGAAAATACAATGCATTTATATAACAATAAATTAAGCGCTAATTAAACGATCTTATTTAGGTTTACAACTGTCTGACAAGAAAATCAAAATCGAATATTAATTTACTACCGATTGTTATCCGATCAAGCTAAAGGGCAAGTGTATAAACGAGACCACCATGTAATATTTAGGGAGCGTCGCGCTCATCTGATGATGAAGAAGAAAGATGATCATCATGTACGGTCTGGAGGAAGAAGTCCTGCTGAATATATAGTCGTTAAATTGTTAGAATTGAAAGGTATCGAGTGGTCAAACATGACGCGTTCCGATTGCTGTACTCTCTGTATGCAGTATTGCAGCTACCTCGTTCTATAAAAACCTTTCTTTTCTACATGAATCTTTAGGAAGGATGACCGTTCATAGTATTTCCTTTGATTGGCCCAAATAAAAAAGAACAACAATAATTCGAAAAAATGTCAAAAAAATAAATACAAAATGAAGAAGTTTTTAGTTATACCATTAAGGCCATTATAATTTAATGACCAATGAGATAAAAATAATGCTATTTTTTTCAATAATATAATAAAACACTAATAATCAATGATAAAATTATTCACTCCGTCTACACGAGTTTCACCTTAATACGGTCCAAAGTTAATTGAAACCATGCATCGACGACCAGCTCTACAAGTTAATGGCATAACGTTAAATAAATTAAAAAAAAAATGAAATGTGAAGTTCAACGAAAATATCTTTCAATGCGTATAAATAAAGCGTTAGCGAAACATAAAAAAATTGCCATCTGCGCTCAACAATGTCAATTTAGAACGATCGAGTTTCGCTATGACGTCAAAATGACGTCACAGTGAGGAGTTTTTCACGTAATTTTGACGTCACAACGATGCAGACTCGATCGTTTTAAGTCCAGGTACCGGCGCGGGGCGCGCGCCGCCGCCGTGCTCGGCGCGGCCGCCGTCGTAATCGTCCGCGCATACATCGCGATAACGTTACATTAATTAATTTGCGCCACTTAAACCACTCCAAATGTTAGTTGTGCAATTGTTTTTTCTTATTTACAATCGGCGCATGCGATCAACGATTTGACAAATCGAGTAGGCTTTGACTACATTCCCCTTAAATAGATCTCCAAATGGAATTCCGTGCTTATCTCGAGTACGTACACAGAAACACATTAATTTTAATATTGCTTTTGACATTGTTTGTGTTTATGCGTGCATGTGTGTGTGTGTGTGTGTGTGTGTGTGTATGTGTGTCTATATAATGTGTGTGAGAGGTTTATCGAGTTTCAAAAGATTTGACTAAATTTGAATTTTCTGAAAATGTCACATCAATCAACCGACTACGATTAAATTTTAAGAAACCTCAAATAAGAAATTTGTGAAAAATGTTTTTCTTACCTCCGGTTATATTGCCTTCCGTTCTCGAAACTAAGTTCTATACGAAATAACAAAAAAACCTCTGAACAATGTTTTTACTAAGTATAAAATATTTCGTACAACTTTTCGCGCACCGTGTCTATTTAAAATATTAACAGCTTATTTTTTGTATACAAAGTTTCTTTGTAAATGTACAAAAACTACATTGTGTGTATATGAAAACAATTAAATTTTTTTTTAAAGAATTATAAACATTAACTTTAGGTACTCGCATTGTGTATATTATTACGGTTTTATTATTCCACTATTTATTTGCTTGTTATTCTTAATCATATTTGAGGCAGAAAAAATATCATAAACGATTCTCGCCCGAACTTTATGATTAAAGATAACCACGCTCAATACACAAAATGTGCCAGATAACTCACGTTCGTGAAGGTAAGAAAATGACTTATTGTTTCAAATGTGAATTACCTTGTAAATCTCTTATACGACGGTAACGCGAATTCGCCGAAGATTTGATTCGACAAAACACGAAGCAAACTAAATTTCGGATCAGTGTCGAGCCAGGCATGTCCGTGGTTCAGAAAGATCAGTGCCGAAAAGGAAGCGGTCGCTTATACCGACTAGCGTTACGCCATTTGAGACGCACGACGAAGCGGGAGGCGCGCACGTAACCCGCCGGCGGTTTCCACGCGCGCATCGAGCGGCATTTACTCAGTTTTAGCGGTCGCTTTTCGCTAATTACCATCTCGTTTGCAATTTAAAATGTAAACGGCCGAGTGTCGCCGCAGCGTAAGTTGAGTACGCCCTAGCGAAAGTGACTTCGGCGCGGGCGTTCGGTAATTGGCGAGGGACGTCTCAGCGCCCGACGGGCCCTGCCCGTGCGCCGTCCGGCGTCGACCACGCCGCTGTCAATGTAAGACGTTCGATTCCCCATCTACCTCCGAGTCCAAATTTTGGATAATCCTTAATTAAAAAATAAGTATCTCCACCCACCCCACACACACATATGCTATATACAATCACGTTCGGTTTGTATTAGTATGTATATAATATATACATTTGAGGCATCTAGGCCTAGTCAGAGCCGTGTTTAAAATTCACGTAATAATTATATATTTGAAATTGAGCACAATGTTATTTTCTTCCACATATGATTTTTTGGTAAAATCTTAAATCTTTCTAGAGCGTTTGCGTGTTTTTAGGAATGGCAAATGTTTTGTATTTAAATCGATATAGGTGAAATGTATTCTGATAATAAGGTTATTTTTATGAATTATGTTTTCAGAGCTTCTTAATCTAGTATTTCGTAGTACAGACAACAACAAAAAACCACTATAATAATTCGTTTTATGGACTTCTGCAGAAAAATAGACGATGACAAAAACGTTAAAAACGCTTGAGCTTCCATCTCAATGAATTTATTATTGAGTCCTGCGCATCAATTAAAATGACTGTCGTCAGTTTTATTTAAATCTTACAGGACTCCGAAATTTAGCGTATTCAACCGGCGTGAAGATCTATCACTTCTAATAGCCATCAGCGGAACAAAGTCTTATCAAGTGAATGTGTTACGCAAACTCGCTAGAGAAACTTGATTTATCTTTAATTCCGATACGAACAGAACGGCGAAAAGCTAACCGACACTAGAGGTCAATTCACCTTAAAACAATTTAGTCGGTATCGTCGGTGACGTCAAAATTACATCAAGAAGAGAAGGGTCGCCACCGCGCACCCACGTTTGTCATAACTTTGACATCGTAACGAGACTAATGAACCGTTTTAAGTTCGCAGAATTAACCTACAAAAAGGCATCGCTCGTGGCCGACGACCAGGTGTTTCAATTTCGTCTCTTAGAGTCCAATGGCAATTTATTTTAATTTGATCTACATCTTCGCGTAAACCAATATATGCAATAGGGTGCATACATATTTAGAATCATGTTGATGTGATGTTTTTGTTCTTTGGTCTTTCGACCTCTCTGTGTGTCTTGTTCATGGATCGAAGTAGGTCAATGCGTTTGTGTGTAAATATAAAGTGATTCAAATCCAATACGTGCGCAATTTCTGAGCGATAGCGGCCGAATTTTCGGTTAGTTTTATCTTCGAATCTAAAAGCACCAGATTTGAATTTTAAGTGAGGGCAAATTAATCAATGAGTTTTTAACTTAATTATCACAGTAATATTGACATTCCTAAGATGTTTACAAAGACTACTGGTCTATATCAGTGATCACATTCCTGATGTGTTTCATCAAATGATATTTACACAAGTCGGTTTGCACTTTTACAAAATGAGAGCACTATGTTCATTATGATTTAAATGCACGAAGTTCAAAAATGTAATACGTCTTTTCAAGTAGAATCAAAGCTTAAATTAACTGAACCTGCTTGGTAATCCTAAGACTCAATTTAAAATAAAAACGATTGTCGGATGGTATATATGCCCGCGGAGTGGGGGTGATACAGACCCGATACAACAATAACATATAATTTATGCATCACACTTGTAACAACATAACAATGACTTGTCGATGCCGCGGCAAAAAGCCGGTTTGATATGCACCTCGATCGCTACATACCATTAGCGCAAATTACACGTTCCGATACGGACGTACCGATTTTTTTGCTACCCTCCTGTCGTTTTACAACCAGTACGACGCGGTGAGTAGGAAATCCGTCTGGTGAACTAGAGCTTCGAGTGTGCCTTAGGCGACACGTGTTTGTAAAAAAATATTTATTTTCCAGGTCTAATAAGAAACCGGTTTGTGAGTCCCGTGTGTTCTTGTAAGTGCTGTGTGCTTAGGTATCTGAGCACACAGCACTTACAAGGTAAGTGATGGTGGATGATGGCTTCGTTTTCGTCATTATACGGTCCATTTGAAGCTGACAATCGTGTCAAGAGGTATACAAATTTTCATATGAGAGATACACAAATTTTCATATGAACCCTAGAAGACAATTGTATTCGTGGTTATTATGTAATATACGATATAGTAAAGTAATAATAATAATCTTTTTCAAATACTGTAAAAATATCATTTTCGAACATAAATAAATAATAATAATAATAAATTTTAAAAAATTGGCGTTAAAAAGCGACTTAAGTATAAATCGCCATGAAACTATTCCATTTTAGCAGCGATTCTGCATCTTTTCAAAACGGTTATTCTATCTTTATATTCGAGTTTTCCCCTGCTGAGATTCTGGTTCTAACATGTCAAATTTCATTATTGACAGCTAAAATTATAGAAAAGTTTATAAAAAATCTCTGTCTATATTGAAAGCAACTGGTAAACTGTAATTTCAGTAAATACAAAAATATAAGAAATGAAAAATAAAATTGTTATAAGATATTTTAATAATTAATTCATTGTCATTATTTCACCAGCTGGGTGTGTTTGGTTTTCAGTGTATAAAGTTTTCTATACCATTGCGCATGAAGGTCTGCATGAACGTCCTAAGGTTTATTTTCAGAGCGATTTACTGCTCCTGCTAAGTTATAATATATATATATATGTACTTCCGAACGAACCGAAATAATAAGGTACTGCCTTTCTTATTTCGATTCTTCTAATTATTTTGACTTATAACAGGTGTGACCCTCGTACGCGTAAGTCAAATCGATGTACCGTTTACACGTTCCAGTCGACTCTCCTAACGCTGTCCGTCATTGATCCCACGACGGGCAAAGCGCTGTCGGCGTATTCACGCGCACGTGTAAACAACATAAGGACGGAAATATTACGAGCGGACCGTCGCCCCGTACGAGCTATCATCGGTCGAAAGACCATCACAACAACAATGGCCGCGGACGCGTATTTACAAATAAGCCCGCGGGGCCGCCATTTTACAACACGTGTATGAATAATTTTTACAGTCACACGCATAAATTAAAGTGTTGCATGGCTATTTTATGAGTTTTCGGTTTTATGTGAGGCGACGTGATATATTCGCTTTGACATGTAAAGCTCACTTTATGGCTCTACAGCGATTGTGATATTAACTAATTTATAAATATGGTAATACATTTGTTTGTTTTGTGGGTTAAACGTTGCAAAATGTTTGCGTACGCACAGAGATACCGACCGAATGCAATCACAATTTAGTAAATCGCTCCATACGAGCAGCTTATTAGCAATAAATATCAACTACCTACCTAGTTGGTGACATATTTGTTTATTTACTTATTTTACTTTAAGTGCTTTAGCACTCATTAATTATTAGTTTACGTATTGAATTCAGGACGTTTTTTTGTGTAAATTTAGTAATCCTCGTACAGAATTCCTCATTAAAATGTAACAAGTATCTTTTATTCGACTAATAAACAAAGAAATATTTAAAGCTCCAAGTTTGTAATAATATTCATGGAATAGATGAATTTTGTAATTTTATTGCATAAAAAAAAAGAAAACTATCAAACCACACACTTTTTCTTCCGTCGACGACCTTGGTCGATTTTTTTAATAAAATTTATCGTACAAACGTTAAAAGTTTGACGATAAATTATAAGAGACGGCCGAATAATTGGTTCATATCAAAAAATCGTTCTGCTTCATCGTTAATACGACCAAAGTGAAAGCTTTTAGAAATTTTAGAAACGATTTATTATTGTAGTAATAATTGGTGCAAATAATTATTTTTCGTATCGGAGCTTACGAGTAACGCATATTTTACATGCATTTTCCTTCGCGATGATACAGAACTACTTAGGTACAAATCCGTACACTTGTACGAAAAAACACAATCTAAATACAATATTGTACTGTTGGCGTCCGCCAGCGGACCGGTCGATCTCACCATTCGATTCAGTATCAAAGCACTTATGATTGACAACTACAAGCCTTTTTTTTTCAACGCCAAACTTCGACGAGTTGCAAAAGATCCAAAAAAGCACGTCGTGGCGGGGCGCGCGCATGCATTCGTTATTTACTGCGCTAGTGTTCTGCGCGAAATTATAAATGCCAATAGTAATAGCGTAATTGACGCAGGTGTTTCGTATAAAATAATAAGCATTTATTCAGCTTGGTCTGTTGTGTTGTAGTAACGTGTATAAAACGTGTCGTGGCGTCCGTACTTGATAAATATTAAATTTGGTGTTTACGCATGATTTAAAATAAGATTATATTAGACTTTTCAACCGCCATCTTTAATATTTGCTATGATAAGTGTTTAGCACTTATCATTGAGTTTTTTCGTACAAGAAACGTTTAATCCATTTATTTTACTTTTCTGTGTAATTAAATACCACTCGTTTGTGATTAAATTAAATTTATAGTGAAAATGTTTGAAATGCAATGCGAAATATTTGTTGAATTTTTTGATACTCATACTTACAATATTGAACCGAAACTATTCTTAATCTACCAGTCGCTGATTTAAACTATGATTTAGTCTACTCTTATAAGAGTATATATTTATCTTATAAGGACCCACAATTTTATTTTTTTTCCTAAATAACAAAAAATAAATTAAAAAAAAAACTTAAATTACAATTCTAAACTAAACACAATAAGTCTAGTCGTTGGTCACAATTGCTGGCCATCGGCAGAAAATGTTTTTAAAAAAAGGAGACCCGCATTCCAGTTAATGTAGTAACATCTAAGCCTTTTAGAATGGCTCTATAATAATCTAGGCGACGTTCAAAACCATCTGCGAGCGATTAATGAAGCACACTGGCTATTTATGTGTAACGTAAGACTCGTAAATAAAATCGAGGCTATATTATCCAAACATAACGGAACAACGGGACCGGGACGCAAAACGAAAACAACTGCGGCCCGATACATCGATCGTTCGGGTTATTTTCGAGTCGTCGTACGTCGCGGGAGGACATCCGAGTACCGCGCCGGCGCGCAGGCGGGTTGCGTGCGCGCAGCTCGCGTGCCGCGGACGGGCCCATCAATTTCGGGACTCTTGCCGAGTTCGCGGAACTTTCGCCGTCGGTATTCGATATCCATCGTCACCGGAAGGTATAAAAGTTCGTGTGCGCTTGAAATTTTTAACCGACTGCGCCTGTATCGCCGGCCGATGTACGATTAAATCAAACATATCTTCATTTCGTAAGTAATAGAAATTACATTTGAAATGCGTCATAAACAATTATTATCGACATTAACATTACCACTCATTCCAAATTCTGATTCATCGCGAGAAGAACGGGCAAAAAACTCAAAGTTTGCTCTTTTTCACTCATCGATAGAAAATATTGAATAATTAATAATTTAGTACGACTCTTAGCAATAACACAAAGAAACCTGATAGCGAACAGTTCAATCCCATGGGTTTTTTTATCCTCAACATATTTAGACACGGTATAATAGCCCTTGCCATATTCTTTTAACGAATCGTTTAAATTCATAAAATGGCAAATTTTGAATTTCAGCCGGGATAAATTACGAACGCCATGTGAATGTGAGTGCCAGTCGCGTCCGCCGCCTTAGAGGGCGGGCCCTTAGTCGTTTATTAGCGAATTCAAGGGCAGTACGTGTTTGTTTCAAACCGATTTTTCAGATTCTATATTCGTGTTATATCAATTATTTTAATAACAGGTTTTTGATAAGATTTCTCAAAAGATATTTTATTGGTGGTGTATGCGGTTTTTTTAATTCTCCCTATCTCGAAATGGGAAATGAAAAAGAAAGATTGAACTAGAGTTCTGATTCTGGAGAATCAGAAATCTAATTCAATCTTTTTTTTCTATTTACTAAATGTATCGACTGTCTATCTGTTTGTCTACTAGTCCGCTGGTCCGCCAAAACCTTTTTATCCCAAAAAATGTCAATACTTATCAGGCTATAATAAAATTAATAATAAGTATTAGTCTACAATTTCCTTATTCTAATAGTTCTGCTGAAAATGTAAGTTTTAAATCAACGCTATAAACACAAATAAAGGTCTTGGTACGCATTTTCATATTACTTGGCAATGCGTTAAAATAGACAGACCATCCGAAAATTATATTCTTATGCTTTAAATAAAAAAAAAGGTCTCATATAGCGTAAGAAAATCGAATTCATTTTTTTTTCTCACCGCAATTCAAATTTTGATTGGTTTGTACATAGTAATAGGAAAAAAACACGAAAAAAATACAAAATCACTCATACACAAGAAGATGCGTCAGTAACTGCCGGGTTGTCTCTCAGGAATGATGGATACACATAAAAGTATACTTGGCCCTAATAAACTAAATTAACTGGCATGCAGCGTGTGGAATAAATAGTCAAAGTTTTGAAATATATTAAGTTCGAACTTCATTCGCTATAGATTTGGACTTATCGTTCTCTAAAATTATATATTTTCTAATACTCTTCCTTAGCAATTATTTTTCGATCATCTCTTTTTCTTTCTTCGGGTATAGAATTTTACCTCCCTAACAGACTCAAAAACAGCGAAGCTATACATTCTTATCTTCATTTATCCACATTTTAGAGAATCTTATTTTTTTATGGGGAACGTAAATTTTTACAATTTAACTATTTAAATTTTTACCTTTCTCGCAATTTTCAGTTATCTATACTAACATCGTATAAAAAATGTTTGTTTGTATCTAGGAATAATCTCTGAATATACTGAAACCAATCTAAAAATTATGTCACGTACAGAAGTAACATTATTTTCGATTTATACGGACAGTTTCTTTTAATTTTCATCACAACCTGTTCAGTAATTTCAGCATTCGGCAGTAAAGAACGCAATCGCAACAACATAACACTGAAAAAAAAATTTGGTCATTTCAACCATAAGTTTGAATAACATAATGAATTTGGATTGTTGATTTTGAGCGAATCAATATTTTGGTTGTCTTAACCAACCTGTATGTTGGTACGATTGATCCGATTGGTTAAATCACACATGTTATTTGTTAATACAACGAATTATTCATTTATTACAACAAAATATATTTAAACAAGCCAAATTCGAACTTGGTTAGATATATTTTTTTCAGTGAAAATGGAGAATAACAGTATTTCGTGCGGGTGAAACCGCGGGGTACATAATTAAATGAATGAACGATGAAGGAAGGCAAATCGGTGTCGAGAGCGGATCAAACGCGAAATCTAGAGCGAAACCGGTGTCAAAAACCGGAGCAGCAGGGCTGACATCGGCAGCAATATCTAAACCAAGATCGAAAGAGACAATAGGATCGAAACTGAAATCGACACCAAAATCGGGAGCGGTGATGACTGAAAAAGAGATCGCTCGATTTAAATGACAAAGAAACTCGTTCTGGTCCACGCGAGTGGAGCCTTAAAGGTAGGTAATTAAGACGAATGAACACAACACTTGACATCTTAAAATGTCGAATTTACGATATACGATACTTGCCAACCCACGACTCGACATCCGCGTCAGTCTGTCTATCGCGGCCGTTTCTCTTATGGTATGTCTTAAAAGCCGTCGAGCGGTGTATCTAATAAAATATTCGGTAACCGCCCAGCTGGCCGCTGGCGACTCATCACCGACTGATGATGAGGGACTGAATATAGTATTTGAATATTATACGCAAAGCGATGTGTTCATCTATCATTGAATCATTATTTTTTTTTGTAATCACTTTTCCGTATATAACGATTGTTAAAAAAATAATGGTCAGATCTTTTAAAAAATCTGATTTTATCTGTTAAAACCATAATTTGTTAACCTGTTTATACTTATTAGCATTTCCTAAACTGATAGTAGATAATTAAAAAAATATAGGGTTCAGAAGCCTTTACTACAAAGAAATGCACTACAGATGAAAAAACTACGTGGTTAATTAAAATTTTTTCTGTGTTTCCCACACATAATAGGTACAAGTACTTTAGTCGCCTATGACTAGAGAAACAAGTAGGTATGTCGACTATTACTCTTTTATATAGTGTAAACCAAAAAGCACCAGCAAAAGAGCTGATTTTTATGGCACTTACGTCCTTTTGTTGGGAAGCACAGTTTTTTAGCAATAAATCAATAACGGTATATTAGTTGACATTCAAAATAGTATTCGATGAGAAAATTTTTTAAGTTTTGTAAATTAACCTTAAAGTGTTTTTAAAAGAACTGTTGAAATATGTGCTGAATCTGCAAAAAAAAAAATCCGTCTTCTTTTACATGCATGGAGTGCCCCCTTAGAAATATTTATTTTTATTTAACTGCTAAAGTAGCGGTTTATACAAGGCACCCATACTCAAAATTTCATGAATATACATCTTGTAGTTTTTGAGAAAAACGCTTGTGACATAAGACGGACGAACGAACATTGGACACGACGAAACTATAAGGGTTCCGTTTTTGTCATTTTGTCTTAGAACTCTAAAAATCGAGAAACATGAATCAGTTAGGTTGGAAGAGTGTTAAATTTCTTAATTTTATTTGTTGCATAGCTATGCAATTTCCGTGACACTCATGATACATAATAATACTACTACTTGCTTTTATGGTACAATCAATAATTCTTACACTTTTTCAAAATACTTATAAATATGCGGCTTGTCATTTCAAAACCAATTTTGGCTGCTTTTCTTAAAAAGAAACCCTCAATATCGAAAATTAAAAATATATTCGTTTGGATTTTTTTCCCTGTCCCCCAGTTTCACTAAAATTTAAAAACCAAGTCATCATAGTTAACCGAAACGCCTAGCATTAACTTCGTTGCTAACCAAAAATATATATAATTTTTCAAATGATGTAGAACTTAGTATTTTGATAAGTAAAACTTATTTGTTTTATTTCACTACTCCACTTTATATTATAGCGTATAAAAAAAAAATATTTTGTAATACGTGCATGGAGGTATTTAAAAATTGGGAAAACGTAAACTTTTTTAAAAAATGCGACTTTTTATCTAACAATAAAGTTTGCTTCGAAATCTGCCCATTTAGAGCTTGTGGTAGACGGATGTTGTGACAGCACAAATTTAAATTTTTTGCACAAACTTTCCGATATCTATATTTTATTTATATCTTACGGACATACAGTCAACACGGGCGATGCAAAAAATGCAAAAATTTGTAATACAAATAGTTTGTTTTTCATATGTACGTGTGAAATTAACAGTTATTATTATTCCAGACGCTTGCCCTCGATTGGATTTAGAAACAAATTGCCAGTTTTAAAAATCTAGGTAGACTGATCGCTGTAACGGGATAAATATTCTTCACGGCCCGTTCCGAATACATCTAATGGCCGCACCGCCCAAAGCACTAGATTTTAATTTTTATTTTATATTAGAAAAGTATCGTTTTTAATATTCAAACGGTATCACATAATCTATTAATAAAAAATGTTTTGCTTTCTGTAAAGAGAATATTGCTTTCTAGTAATTTCGTCCTTCGATTTAACTTTGATTTGTAATTATTCAATTAGCGTCAAAAGGAAAATTTATTTATACTCAATTTTCAATGTGTTTATTAAGCGCGAAATGTGTTAGTTTTCTACAATTGTAAAATGAACAAATATTTTTCCTATTTTTTTTTTCGTTCTTTAAAATTTACAATGAGGTCATTAAAGTCAGCTTAATGGATTGTACCGACACACCAACGGCGACCTAAGCTTTCTATCAAAAAAACCATATACCCTCGCTAACATTCAAAGTAGAAGAAAAAAAAAATTATCTCTACCCCTTATCTGCGCGACTGCGCATCGCCATTTTCCTTGTTTATTTTCGACATCCATTACATGTTGCAAATCAATAACATCCACTACTGCTCTGTGGACGATTGAAAAATGTTTTTGGAACAAGTCCTAAAATGGAACAAGTAAACATGGAAGTAAAAATGGAACAGATTAGCGCCATCCGTAATTCGTACCAATGCAATTATTGCGACGAAACTTCGTGTAGATTTGCTTTGTGGTGCGGTGGCACTCTTCTAACATTAGGCGGTCGATATTTTGAACGATATTCAGATACGAGGCCGCTTATAGCGTAAATACAGACTTAATTTTAGACAATATAGGGCATTCAATAGAGCTAGACAATATCTCGATCCGAACTACTGTTTTCAATTTCACGAACAGCGAAGCCGCCCACACATGTAATACTGTTATCGTCTTTGGAGCTGGGTACCTCAATATCAACTCCCTACCGTCGGTGCTCTAATAATCTCCAATCGATTTAGGTCTGTAGTATGTTTCGTATACAAATTATTTTTTCTTCGCGTGCCAGTTTATAACGAAGCGAATGAGCGTAAGTTAATTATGGGTATCGAGGAGGTCGTATTTTATCTCTAAGGAAAAAAAATGTTTTGCTGCAACAACTACAACGCCATGATGATTTAAGATATTTTTAATTTGAAATTCAAAAGTTATCATCGGACTGATAACTTTTTAAAATCATGTTCAAAGACATGTCGCTTCCAATAACAATTTCTAAATTGTTGGTTTTTTTTTAATTGGATCCTGTACCAAACCGAGCTAAAACATTGACTAGACTTGACTTTGCTTCGACGACGCATAAAATTTTAATAAAGCCATTGCTTGCGTATAAATGGGCACCTCGCGGGTTACCTTTTATTTCCGAAGCAATTTGCATGATTCATAACTGGTGGTTAACCTTAATGTTCATTATAACAGATAAAGAAATAATGGTATCTCTTTAAGAGTATAATAGAAATAACGGTCTTTCACGATGTGTGCTGGTTATTAATTTTTGGTATAATTAAATAAAGTTAAAAAAAAAAGAAAAACTACTCAGTCACACAACAAGATGCTACCTTGTTGTTAGTATTTAGAGAATGCTAGTCGATTGAAGGCGACCGACCGTTTTTTTTTTTACAATAACTCTCTGATTCCGTATTCGATACCAGCGTCGATGCATTTGCAAGTGTCCTCTTCTTAATATTGTATCATCAGGTTTACAAAGTCTTATTTTCTATAATTTAAACTTTAAATTCCATTACTACGATAGGTAATGCCAAACTGTTAACGAATACTTTTTAATGTGAAAATATGATAGATCAACTTAAAATGTTTTAGTGACAAACGACTGTAAGTCGACGACTGTTCACAGGCTCTACGCGCAACGTAATGCATCTTAAAAAAGGAAAAAACGTAAAACGTGAAGCCTCTTCGCTCTGTTTTTTATTGCATTAGTTAACACAAGAAAATAACATGTGATTAAATTAGTCCCCGACATTCGTTGTGCTTAAAACGACATTTAGTAAAGGACTAGTCTAAAATAAAAAGGGATAAATACATTGTGTATTGCTATTACTATAAAACTTTCCGTTGCATTAGCCAAACTAATCCATATTATTCATTTTCATTCACAATTAAATATAAATTCTTCTAGTTATAATTAAATACACACCTGTTTTTTTTTATGCTATAATCACTTCGGTTTCTCACGTTTTATTCGCTCTGTGCGCGACTGCAGCGCCACATAATGTAATGAATTAATGGAGGTTGTTTATTTTACTAAACATGCAAACATGACTTACTCAATGAACAATAATATAAGTAATGTTAAATCGTAACGAAGATTATTCTTTGACTAACGATAAATAATAAAAATCAAAAAGTAATTTTTCACTGTTAAATTGCTATATATTTTTTAAATTAATAAGCATATCTTTCATTTTCGGTCTCATATAAGCCATGGAAATAGTTATAAAAACAGAATCGATCACTCCGAAAATTGCATTCGAGCCACAGACAATCGTTAAAGTCAAAAATTTCGTCTTCTCTAAGCATGTAAGGGATGTTGAGGAATATCGAACGAATAACGACAGTTATTTGAGCAAATCATGTGTCATTGGACAACCATCGGCTTATGTAACAGTTTAACGACGTATTCAATGTTGACAAATTAATGATTTATACCGCGACAAAGAGCGATACAAGACTTGCTTAATTAACAAAATTGCCCGTTTTTTTTTTTTGTTTTAAATGAACGAGATGCACTGATGTGCGATGTGATCGCGTATTTAATTTTAATGTAATCTACCGTAAATGTAATAGACATCAAAGATGTTTTGGTATTTATTGTATTGATTGAGGAAAATTAGAATTAAAAAAAAAAAGTTAATTAATCATTAAAAATTCAAAGGTCTCTCGCTCTACACGACCTTCGGGTACATTGAAAATAAACTCAATGACAAAAGAAATAAAATGAAAGGAATTAAAATAAAAATCAGTGCCAAAATAATATTTATTAACCAGGTATACACAGATCAAAATAAGTCTTAATTTTAAAAATAAAATGGTTTTTAAATAATTGCAAAAAAATCTGTTTATATGTAAAAATTAACATTTTTAGTCATTATAAACTAATATCAATAGTTCCGTTCACATTCGACGCAAATCGTAAATCATGTAACGGTCGATTTTTAAATAATTCCGCAACACCAAAAATGTTCATTAATTAAAACAGACCAGATATTGAATCAATTTCCAATATGAAAATAAAAAACTTAAAAGACATAATATTTAAATAAATATTAAAGTGCCCTTCAGAAGCTCCCTATAACACTTATTTTTAGTGGTGTTTTGTTTGATTATCTCAAAAAGTTACCGATATTTTCTAATTTTTTTCTTACTTCATGGAGCCCTTCTTCATACGTATTTTATATTCAAATATAAAAAAATGGATGCATATTTATTAATACGATAGTTTAATGAAGCTTCCTAAAACGCCTTAATTATCCACTGCTAACGCTGGCGCCATACATATACTACATGAGATAATATCATGTTAAGTACTGAAATCAATAAGGCAAAAATTACAGTTATTGAGTATTTTCAACCCCAAAACGAACAAAAAAAAAATCAAAAATTATTACGTGAACTGTAGGTAGGTAAGTATATTGAACAGTCTCTTAGGAAAAAATTAGAGAAATGACAAATTTTAATAACACCTTCCGAATTTTTCTTCGTTTCCATCACCGTTTCCGACCACAGCGCATTGCGCGACAATGAGCTCAAAGCGTTCCCAGCGGGCTGTGCCGGCCGGCGCGCGCACCTACGTAAACATTAAAATTACAGCTCCGAGGCCCCTCTTAAGAAACGAGCATGAAATAGTTGCGGGCCATATTATGTACGCCCCTTCGATGATTCTGTAGCGATAAATTTATTGCGCCCGCGCATTGACGGCAAAATTATTTTGAGCCACGCCACGACGAGATGGCGCCACGCGACCGACTAAAGTTTGCGATACTATAATTATTGTTTAACCCTACAAGTGTGCGTATGCTACCGATATAAAAATGATTTAAATGTACCGATGATATTCTTTCAAATATATTCCAGGTTTTAACAAATATAATGCGTGAAAATTGGATAAATTTCTCGGATGAAAATTTTAACAAATATTTAACAACTGCTATCACATCGGTTTTATGTGATGGAGCTTCATCTATGAATAAAATACACATATTTAATTGAGGCATCAAAAGCATTTTTTTATTTCAACCAAACTGTAAACCACACAGGCCACTAATGCATTGGGTATATGCTAAAATTTTAAATCATCAATTTCGGATTGCCATTTTTATCATCGATCAAATTGGAGTTCAGATTGTATTTATAACGAGGAATGCTGCGTAAAAGGCTGACAATAAAAAACATGTCTATAGTCTGAAAGAATAAAGACCGCATAAGGAGTGACAAGCAAATGAAATAATAAATGTAATGTGACTAAATGAAATAAATAAAAATAAAACCGTAATATTTAGTTTTTGCAATTTTATTAGCCACTTCGAATAATAATAAAAAGTGTGTGTGTATTAGTGCACACACGTAAGAAGTGAAACTTCTTTATGACATCATTTTTCGAAAAATGATTTACTATTTACAACTTCACAGAAATTGGTTGAATACAGCTAAATTAGATAAAGTTTATGCAAAAGGCTTTTATTATCATAGACATGAATACAAAAATAATACAATTATTTCACCTTTCTGCTACTAAGATTATAGCATTTCATTAATTATAATAGAATTATTACTATTATTGTTATCGTTATTATATATTTTTGTAATTAATGGCTTAACTCACTGATATTTACAATCAAAAACTAAGGTTAACCTGAAATAACCTTAAAAAAATGTAACTACTCAAAACGGGCCGCAAAATACATTGGAGACATCTACCAATCCCTACTCCGCTGGAAAAAGTATACTTCGAATCACGCGTGGTAGGCATAAGAAAAAGATGGCGCGTAACGGAAAAATGTGACGCGAAACGAAAAAATGTTACACTAAATTTTTTTCCAACCCCGATAAAAAAGTTTCACTTCAATTATATCACAAAATGACTGTTTAGAACTCATATAGTTCTCTGATAACACGAATTATTAATTTCATAACATCGTCATGTACTGGAGGGTTAATGGATGTTTAGTTTACGTCTCGGTTGAAGGTCACGGCGTAATGTCGGATAATGACTTATGTCGATTCGCAAGCATCAATATACATCAATTACTGACAATTTCGTATGCGTCTAGTGTTTTTTTTTTTTTGAGGTGACCGACTTAATGTGTCGTCGAACATTATATCTTTTCATTTTTTTATAATGATTTATATACAATACAGCGATGGGTACTAAATTTTTTTCCCCTATTATCCATCGAAATCAATTATACAACCAACATATCTAATTATTTGGTATACTATAATTCATTCTATGATATTGTCTATAGCTTTACGACAATTATACATAAAAACAAATGCTATATAAATATATATTTTTTGTATGTCAATGAAACAAAAAGACTTCATGTATGTAGGAAACCGGCAGATCTTATCTCGTTCAAGAAAAAAAAAATCGAAAGTACGAAGGTTATCGGCGATGAAGGTCATTAAAGAAGATCAAAAGAAATGCAAGTTCGATACCATACCGACAAATTACACAAACGAGCCCTTAGGGCCCCGCGCGATAAATTTTGCCACTCGACACAACATACCGAAGTACATTCCCTTGTGCTTCGAAACGGCCAGGGCGAGTCGGGTCGGGACGCGTTTCGCCCAATTCGGCGCGTTCCCTTATTAAGCTGCGCACCCGCTCGCGAAGATCTTTTTGTTTTGCACTCCTTTTGCGAAAAAGTCGTGAAAAACAACCAGTACCTACTCCGAATATTTACGATCCAAACTTCTGGGGAAGTATACGTTTCGGCAGACATAAAGGTATGGTCCAATAAGGACAAATAAGGACGGTGCCATTGGCGAAAATATTTGGCAGGTGCGTGGTTCTCATTTTTAGTTTTACGTACGCCGGGAGTCAAAAAAATTAAAAATTAGTTTATAATTAATTTCATATACAGAATAATCCTCGGTCTGTTTAAACTATCACATATAATTCATTAAACTCAGGATGTCAGTGAGGCTAGAGATATGCAAAGATCGTACCATGAGGAAATCAGTAGTCTCTGCCTACCCTTCTGGGAAATAGGCGTGAGTTTAAATTATTATTATTATTATCATTATTCATTAAACTACAACACTCACATATCAGAAGGAACAGCATCCGAACTGTATGTAATTCTCAATACTGTAACGAAGGACCATGGTAATAACAAACAACAACAATTATCAAAACAGCATCTTCAGTGATACATACATATATAAAATGAATTTAATAAATGTAACCTCTTTAAAAGAAAATAATTATTTTAAAGTAAATTAGAATTGTCTGGATTATTAAAAATTACAGTGCTAGAACCTTCAAATTTTTGACAACGATGTTATTGGCAAAAGTGTCCGTTATTGTGAGTGTGCTACAAAAGCATTGTTAACAATAAAAAACGTCAACCAGTAATTAAAATATCGTGAAAGTGCTACGGAAACAGGGACGTTGCCTATCGGGCAACCCCAAACTCAAATGTCGTTCAGATATATTCCGAAGCTACCTGTTGTAATAGTTGTCTAGCTAGCTTGCTGTCATGAGCTTCCGTCTGTCGAAATAACGCCTATCCGGCAAAAAATTATATATTATTATTAAATATAAAAATTTCTCATAAATTTCATAACAGCAAAAGACACGCCACAATTATCCTCATGATAGGTGTCAAAAAAATAACAAGAAATTCACGAAATACATCCACCTTTCACAACATACATCCAGCCTTTCGAACAAGAACACTGTCCGATGCAAATTAACGGACTCGCACAAATGAATATTTATTTGAACCCGTACGTATATCCCTTTATTGAAAAGAAATTATAATAACGAAAACCACACGGAGATTATACGATTCATACAAAATGAAAACGTGTACGGCGGTCACGAACCCGATACATACCTAATATGATATTAATAAGTTAACCAAAGTAAAGACCAACCAAAGTACGATCGTGACACCGTCTAGGAATGTATGATAGCTTTGAAATTCGTAAACTTATGCTCTTATAATTGAATTAAAAGAAAAGTGTCCACAAAGATGTCGACGCCTGGGCTTCATTCTATAATTAAATGTGCGCTCGCGCAGGAGCGCGCAAGAACAAACTCCTGCCTTTCGCCCATTAAATTGTTGAAAGCATCCACGCGCCATTAATCGAAGGGACGTACCCAAAACCACATAGTTATGTTATCGTGATTTATATCGTCGATGGATTATCCATGATTATTCATTAAGCTAATATTGTATGGCGCTGAACAGTGTTCCTTAAAAATTGTTAGGTACATTTTTAATATTAGACATAGTCGTTGAGCAACTATTTTGTTAAGGTGCAGTGTTCTTTTAAGGCAAAGATAAAAACCGGTCTTCTTCTTCGTCATCTTCATTGTAATTATACGTTTTTGTGACACGACCTATATAAATATTATGAGATACATTTTTAAAGCAGCTAACGAAAACTCCCGGTACAATATAAACAAATACGTTAAGCCTAAAACTTATTACCTTAATTTTAATGCACGAAAATTATACATTCCATACACGGTATGCGCACAAACGAGAGATGGTCAAAATCGAGATAGTTTCCATGTTGAAGTTAAAAAAAAAAAAATTGGCGGCAGACACGTAGCGAATCGTTACGGCCGGATGGGCGGTACGAAGATAAGTTCTAGACGGCCGTCGGCAGCTCCCGGCGGTCCTCGCCGGCTGCTATCTCCTACAATAGATTTTCTAGATAAAAATCTAGCGCTTATAAACATGATGTTTTATTTAAATTCCTCTACGCATTACGTAGCCGCGTCGGCGGCTTTCGAGATATTTGCGTTTTATGCAATGTCAGGAATGCATGCGCCGTGTCATTTTTTTTTTATAGTTTGTGCTGTAGATGCAATCTAACATATTTTAAAGCTACATATTAGGAATAAAGTCATAGTTTTTGCCAAAAAGGCCCAACAGACTTGAAACTTACTGGTTGAAACTATTTTAGTTGTTTTCTTCAGTTTTGGTATAATAATAGGTTATTACTATTAAACACTATAGAATAAAACCTTGCGGTACATTTTCATATACATAATACATATAGCCTTTATTATACTGTGAAAATACTGTTTTCCTATTCTTTGATCTGGCGTTGTTCTTAAAATATATTATATTAATCATTTTAAGCAAATTAAAATGATATAAAACTTTGACAATATTTATTTTGCGCTTTCCTTTCATAGAAAATGAAGTTTATTTTGTAATAAATAATTATTATGGAAATTATTTAAAAAACAATAATTTTAATTTTAAATATAAAATTTTCTACAAGTTTTACCCAAATATTCGTTAATAGTTTTTCTTCCATAATACAGAGCCTCCTTATTTGATTATTTCATTTTGAAATATAAGTTTATCATCATCTCTCGTATGACCAAATTGTGTGTGAGCGCTTTATGAAATACACATAAGGTATTGAATTGTATAACTTTACCAAACGTTTCAGTCTCTTTGATTCAAGCTTCGTAGTATCGTCAGTAGAAAATCAATGCGTCTAATAAGTAAGCACTCATCCGATGCATCAATTTCAGAACTCAGCTATGTATCGATATCACATCCGTATTGCATTCGAGCTACGCATGAGTGACGATTCGAATCCAATCTTCGACAGCAAATGCACTCTGTCCGGACACTGCACCTCGGCATCGGTTGATTTACATTTAGATTGTTGGAAATCTGATGGATATATGTATCGATGTTTTAAAAAACCGGATCTTCGAGTATTTTGTAGCTAAGTTGAAATCAATATTAGTATTATTATAGGTGCTATAACTTAACCATACATTAAAATGACATTGCCGTTTGTATTTAATATAACATCGAAAATACTAGACTCTGATATCTGATATTTCATATATTAGGCCCTTGTCTTTTTTTTTCGAAATGTTAACAGTACATCTTTCTCATTAACATATTTCGGGTTCCTAATACGGCCTGCTCAACTCACAATATTCTTAGGGGTTCCGTACACTCTATTAAAAAAAAAAAACAAAGTTTTATAGTACCACTTTCGTGTCTGTCTGTCTGCCTGTTGGTCTGTTCGTCTGACACAATCAATTTTCTTGGAATCGTTTGAATGAAACAAAACAACTTACAATAGACATACATATTTACATGACCCTATCATAGACGTACAGTAATAATAAACGAATTCTGATTTTTAAAATAAATTTGAGAAAGCTAATCAGAATATAAAAAATGTAGATGTCAACCTCATCACGTGATATAGCAAATAGACGTGTCTGTTATGAGAAATATAGATACATTTTTTTGTTTATTATTCTAATGTGTAAAATTTTAAAGATTATAAATAAAATACATATGCAAACCTAGAAAAATCTAATCGAACCTCGTAAGCATACAAATACTCATCTGAAAATCCAAAACTTCGTAGAAAGAATATGTTCATAAAATGCGTAACTTAATTTTACTAAGAACAATAACTTCAATTACTCTAGTAGTTACTGTGCTTGCCCACTTGTACATGTACAGAAATTGGGTTAAAACTGTAGCCTACGATATCTTTTTTGAAGTGAAGATTTCTTTAAGCGCGTTGGGCGTTTTTGAGATGGGAAAAAACTCTTGAACTCACGACACTAAACACTTACCGTAACCGACCTCTGTATATAAATACCTACATATATTGGCCCCGTTTACACGAGATTTGAGTTTGGGTTGAAATATATTGATGTTGTTGTTGGCACTCCCGGAATGCCACTAGTTTTTTTTTGTACATCAAATAACTTAAGACCTAACCGTCACGCCGACCGCCGGCGGCTCAACGGTTTAGGGCGTCGCCTTCCAACCAGGAATACGGGGTTCGATGCTGACTACGGTCGAATTGCTGATTAGTTTTCGACTTAATTTATACCGCATGCTCCGTTCCTCAGCCACGTTGGAGGTTACGCTAAATCGGCGACTCCTGACTCGCGCCCACCTAGCGTGAAGGTTCAGAGGTCCGAGGTCCTCAATATGAAATGAGAGATGAGAGGGATATACCTCATCGCGGATATAAGAAACTGTGTTTACACGTTTGAATGGGATACGAGACTGTAATTTGAAAGTCATTTTTTACCGTGTCCACGTGACCAAACAAGTTGCATGTGCTTTTTTTTTTCACGCGCTGAGAAAGAGAGTGCGAAATGCGACAGACAGAACATCCTATTCGTGCCGAAACGTAAAGTTCACCGCCTCTGATGCGCGGATCCATTCTACGTAACTCGTAACATACTCCATAAATGCATCTGCATTTTGAGATAATAAATCTCGCAGTGTTACAACGCTGTCGTAGCTTTCAGTGCGTCTAAAAATATTAGTTCAATAACTCAGATTACTTCCTATACATTTTAAAAGGATTACATTCCGGAAATTATCACGAGCGGAGTGTACAACGAACGCGTCGGAGTGCATCTATGCGTCATCGTGTAATAGTGCGGGATGCATCAGCGGTATTTTATGCTACTTGCCGTAGGACGGTATTACTGCGATGCGAGCCTTTTGATTATAAAAGTTAATGCACCAACAGTAATTCCGCTGTCAATAGAAGGCATTAAGTCGGCTGCGTAACCTCAACAGTGTTGCAATCGCACTGAGATGGTGTTCACGTTGCCTGCACGATTCTGAGACACTAATATCTCTTTTCCAAGGCCACGATCTATAGATATAGAGTCCAAAGTTAAGTGTGTGCTGACGTGAGTCCAACATAGAGCTGTTTGTGTTGGAAATCTAACCGCTGCGTCAACCCTATTTTTGCCTAAAATTAAATAAACGTACCTATTACGAATGCAGTTAAGTTAAATACTTGATGTAAATACATTATATACAATTTAGTTGAGTTATTTCATATTATATATATATATATATATATATATATATATATATATATATATATATATATATATATATATATATATATATATATATTTACCAACTTTCACGGGTGGTTTCACATACAATAAATTGTTTGGTGTATTATATAGACTGATCGCGCTGTAAGCATAAATACAATCCTGTCCCCATTCCCAATTGATTTCAGTCTCGCCCTCGATTTCGTTTTTGGTGTCAATTTATACAAATCTCGCTTTTGATCCTGATTCCGGTTCCGCCCTCGATTAAACTACTCCGATCAAATTATCCTAGAGAAACGCATGCATACCTTTAGCAGAAAACACACCTACCACCACTAAATTATTTTATTATGAAAATCTCACTATCGATTTAGATATCAATACCAGTTACAATTCCAATCCCGGATCGGTGTTGTCTTGATCCTTCCTATATCATTTGACATATCTGTTACCAACGGCCAATCGGTATAAAAAGCAAGAAACGCGTTCTGTCTCCATACAAACCCGCGAGGCAAAGCTAATATATAGTATACAGTACAAGGCACTGTCAAAAGCGTCGCAATGGCGTAAAACAGGAACGCGGGGGAGGAGTAGGAAGGGTCGGGGAGCGCTAACCCTTCGCGTTACATCATTCGCAGGCAATTCAGACCGGCAGAGTTTCGTGCGTTGTACTGTAATATGTAATCTAGAAATATAACTTATTTCAAATTGAAAAATAGGATGTGTTTCGTAATACATTAATAAGGATAAGGATTTCAAAAGTTTGGCGTGCTATGATTCTCCAATATTTGTTCCCGGCCTTGGGCATGAATACATCAATCATGGAAAGCCGTTTCTGAATAAACACCCACTGAATCATTCGACCCTGTTAGTTGGGACGAATTTACGCAAATAAATCTGGCGCCAGGCTTTAAATATGTTGACAGATCGTTTTCCACTGAAGTCTATCCGGACCAAAGAACGAAGGCAAATATTTGAGAGTGCATATTCGTACAGTTTGACGTAATAGGGAATCCCTTGAACGTTCGATATCGACATAGCCTAGTGATGCAATTTCAGTAAGTGAACAATTGCAATACGTTAAAGTGAAGACCTTATACTGGTTCGATATTAAAGGATTGTATTTTTATTTCTTTTTTATTGAAAAGTTTTGAAACGGATTTCAAAAATATTCGATCAACAAACAATTATTCAATTATTGTACTATTTTCATACTTATATTTGTGCTACATTCTTATATTTACTTATGTTTTAAGCTTCGTTCTTGAATCTAAAAGATTTATAAATAACATAGGGAATTGTTGGTAACATTTTTTGATTGCGCGAATAATTCTAAGTTTGTTAAATACGACAAAATTACATTGAAAGAGCGATACTTAACTAATGCCACGTCACTGCTCTATTTGTGAAATGGTACCTAAGATTAAATCATACAAACAATCAGAAACAGAGCCACTCAAGTATTCGTATAAACTTAGTTTAGATAATAATGTGATAGTTTACAAAACATTTTTTTAAAAAAGAAAGTTTTTTAAATTATATATTTTTATGCGTAGTACTTATTGATTTTATTACAGAAATAGAGTAAACAAAATCATTATTTTGCTTATTAATAGCGCTTTAGCGCCACTAATAAAGTTACGTAAATTGATAAAATAAAAAATACTAAAATAAAGAAAAACAGTACCATAATAAAATGAAAAATACTGCAAATTTAAAGTATTTATTAAGCAAACACTTTGCACAAAAGGGTATTATACAGTATCTGAATATTTAGAGGATATATAGAGATAATAAGCTCGACTTCCTACTGATTATTTCCTGAAATAGTTTTATATATAATTGTATTTCTATATAATTGGTTTGAAAAAAGCTATTCTCAAGTTTCTTGCTCGTTTTTCTCGAGGGATAACCGCCTTACAAACGACTGACAACTAAAAAAAAAGTGGAAATAATGAAAAAACTGTAAAATTTTGAACAGTTATGACGGAATTCTAGTGTTATATTACAACCTAGGAAATAAAGACATTTTAAATTTAAATTTAATGTAAAAGACAAAGAAAAGCTATTTGTATTCTGTAAATTAAAAAGTTTTCATACTTATTTACAATTAAACAAATCCTTTTCATACACGTTATCAAATATTAATGTTAACTACGAATGCGCCCAACTTTGCATAAGTATAATTACATTGTGGGCGTGCAGGGACGCCATTTTTTTTGCATGAATGTGAAAAAGAAGACTTTAGAGATTTTATTACGTATACGACATTCCACTGGACAACATTAATAAAAGAAAATCGATACGAAAATTAACACCGGGCGCGCAGCACTACGGTCGAGGGCGCCCGAAGCCGCGCAAATGTCAGTTACGTAAGCCGACAACTGTATCAGCGTCTCACCTTTGGACTCGCGCGAGTACAACAGCCCTCCGCCAGAATATCCGGGATATTTATGGTCGACTTTCGGACGATGTGAAACTCCATGATGTACGAGACTCTGGGTCGACGATTACCTTCACGACTGTTATGTTATTTAGGGCGAGCACGGTATTTATCATTCGACACCACAATGCAAAACGTTCGGTCGAAAATAAAATTGTCGCTCTGACGACCGCATTCGGTTTTTGTAATGTTTGTCATGGTTCCGTAATTGGACATGCACTTTTAAATGCGCACCGGGCGCCACAATAATGTTGCATTCAACTCTCGCGTCAGTCGCTTCTAATCGGTTCAAGGATTATAAATAGTTGAATTTAAAATTAACACTTAGTGGGCCGTGAAAGCATTACCCACTTTAATGCGCGCTCGCAACCGACTTATGCAATTTTCTTTTATATACGTGTAACATGACTCCGTCTGTCCGTAGCGATTAGGTTTACGTTGAAACAGCACTTGTTGGATTGACACCGTGGTCCAGTTATCGCTGGTAATACAGGTTTGTCGATACATTTCTTGCATTGGACGTTCGAGTGAAATTGCATTAGCACGCTAGTAAAACCTACCAATAATCCCTGCTCACGCGCACTCCCTTGTTTTCTTAGTTCGTTCCCGCTAGGACGTCAATGTGTTCGCAAATGTCCTTTCCCTCCTATTCCCTTTTCCAGTACCAATCCCAGCTGTCTCAGCCTCGATCTGTTAGAAATCGTAAAAAATATGAAAATGTGAAAGAGATAGAAAACTTATGTTTCTACTTTTCGTAATTCGCTGAGATTTCTGACAGACATCAAATTGACATATTTTCATATTTATGTTACTTATTAATAAGGTGTGTTTATTTTAAAACGCTCTAAAGAAACTAACGGGATTTTAAAGTCGGCAGAAAGAAAATCCATAATTAAGGATATGCAAGCGAAGTCACGTTTAATTTGTAGTATGGAATATCATAGAAAGTCACAACCTGTCACATATATCTTGTTGTGTCAAGATTCTGCGTAACTCACACAGAGACGTGATAAGGGGGATATGCCGTTTGTGTTATGTACGCTGTTCCTTGTCTACAGCAACGGTAATCTATCGACTATCAAATTTCACCCAACTACCTTTTAGTTGGGTGAAATTTGCCCATGGTCCCAGTCCTGTTTGCGATTTCAGTTTCGGCTCTGCCAGTGATACCGATCTCGCTCTCGGTCGTGACCATGGTCCCAGTCCTGTTTGCGATTTCAGTTTCGGCTCTGCCAGTGATACCGATCTCGCTCTCGGTCGTGACCATGGTCCCAGTCCTGTTTGCGATTTCGGTTTCGGCTCTGACAGTCATACCGATCTCGCTCTCGGTCGTAACCATGGTCCCAGTCCTGTTTGCGATTTCAGTTTCGGCTCTGCCAGTTGTACCGATCCCGCTCTCGGTCGTGACCATGGTCCCAGTCCTGTTTGCGATTTCAGTTTCGGCTCTGCCAGCCATACCGATCTCGCTCTCGTTCGTGACCATGGTCCCAGTTCTGTTTACGATTTCAGTTTCAACTCTTCCGGTTATACCGATCTCGTTCTCGATCTCGATTTCAACTTTGTCAATTCCTGCTCTTGATTCCAATCGCGATCTCTCCTCGACTCCGACCCCGGGTTTCTATCTCGATTCTAATCCTTATCCCAATTATTTACTATATCGAATATATGCGCTGCGGTTTCAGCTACGTGAAATACTATTAAATTTAAGCTGTACTTGAATTTCACTAGTACAAGGATTGAGACATCGTTGTTCGAATTTGATTCAATTCTAACTAGCATAAACACTAGTAGGTACACTAAAAAACGTACTGCTGCTAAATAATATAAAAAGATATTTATTTGTTGTAACAACTTGCGCGACACCTATTGTACGTTAATGGTATTTTATCAAAAACTTTCAGGCAAGTGCTAACAACTGTGTAAAATTTCAACTCAATCGGATGATTGATGCACGAACGAACAGAAGACGACCACGCACACATTATTTATTTCAAACATATAAAATTAAATTTTACCCGCGGCTTCATCATTTACATCAACGTCATCCTCGCTTTGCTCCCATTCACGCTCTCAAACATGATTCCGATCCTCATATCGCTATCGGTTTCGAAGCCAGTCCCGCTCGGATACAAACAAAATACTATTCCGGGCACAGCATCAAGTCATGTTTACCAAAAGAATTTATGATGTTGACAATTAAGAGTATGTACAAAATGTTATGTTATGTACAAAATGTATGTCAATAAGTTTCATAAAAGTGATATAAAGTTAGGTTGCAAGATTTAAACCGAACTATCAAACAAAATTAATTGGACGAGCGAGAAACTGACACGTGAAGTCATTGAAATCGAATAATGAGGAAAACAAGCGTGCAAACAAGCATATACTTTAATTGTTTATTTACGTTAAATATTATGCGATATGCAATATTCCAGACGTTACTTTCTTTGCTTCTAGTATAATGATTATCTTTTTAATAGATTTGTACATCATTACATTTATAAGGCTTTCATACTAATCGAGACACATTAACGGATTGTTACATCTCACGGAAAAGCTCGAGACTGTTATCTCACCGATAGAAACGCACGGTAAAACTTATAGACGTACCTAACCACCACATCGCTAATAACCGGCAGCGATACGATCAAGGCTCTCGGTGATAAACTAGACCAATTGTTTCGATTTAGAAAGTCTAGGCGGCCACGTGAGAGATGTAGAGGTGCGGACTAAATCAATTGTTGCAATTCAGAGGTAGGCCTTTATTCGAATTTAACGCAATGATCGATTTAGAAAATATCGATTCAGGCAATAATTTTCCCGAATCGATATTTTTTTTTTTGATATTTTGTCTAAGAGGTATCTAAAATACAAACCTAACGTTGACCTATGAAAGCATCAGATAAATTATAACTGAATCTTGTTTTTAGGGTTCGGTACCTCTAAAGAAAGAAGAAACCTTTATAGGATCACTTCGTTTTCTGTCTTTCCGTCTGTCTGTTCGTCTTTCAAGATCCCTCTTTGCAGGGATAAGTGAAGTATGAAGTTGAAATTAATATTATATATTGAGGTGTGGAATTTTTTTGAACTGTGAATATAAAATAAAGGTTTTAAGTAAACGTAATCACAAAATACGAGCGGAATACAACCATTTATGCCTTATATTTTGATATTTATAAGCAAATCAAAACCTATAGGGTACTTTCCATTGACCTATAATCGTAAAATTGGCCAAAAATAATGATCTTATAGCACGAGTGTACATAAAAGATCTGAAAATCGTAAGTTTTACGATTTTCAGATCGTAAGTTTTTAGTACAAATTGCGATCAAAATGAAAATACATTTTTGGAATTATCTTATTTTTATATAAGTAAGCAGCATGCAATTAATAGTAGAAACAGAAGTTAAATATTAAAAATATATATATGACATGGTTACAAATAGATTGTAATGATGACAAAAATCGTACGACAGGCGCCATGTATATAAAACCCCGGTCAAACGCTTATCAGGGTGATACACCAAGAATGTATACTAAGTATTACTAAGGTATACGCTGTATACGCTTGTGAGTACGCTGTGTACGTCTGTATATATGTGTATACACTGGCATACCAAGTTTACTGTGAATATGAAAAGTGAATATTATTTCATTATCGTGATAGTAACAAAAGTATAGTGCGAGAAACGAGATAAACATATTTTTTTTGTTCAATTTTACTGTGGAAATACATAATTATATCAGATACTACGGGACTAGAGGTAATCTCGAAGTCAGCGCCGGATTAAGGGACGCGTGGCGCTGCAGATGTAAATTTAATACATGAGCCTCTTAATTATTTAGCTTTTTAATAGTGTTGTCGTTGAGTTACCGCATCTATGCCGCCACAACATGCATCGGACGTACGGACGTACGGGGCGACGTTATGGAGATTCGCTTTGTGGCTTTGAGTACAGAACAGCCGCAGATATTTGATTGTGAATATTTTGCGTACACGACCTGGAAAGGCGTGTCTGTAAAACATTTATTTAATGATAAAACTGATATTCGCATATTTGCTTATATGATATTTGCGTATATTCGTTTTAACCCTGTTTATTGTGACTCTACCGGCTTTCATCTGCGGCTCCACCCACGTCGACTTAGCACGAATTCCTTCATTTGTTACATTGAACCATCACGTTGACAACTTTGATCTCGATGTCAGTTGCACTCTCGATTCGATTCTTATCAAATTGTTCCAGCCAAAGCCACAATATTACATTATATTTTAATATTATATTAAAATGCGGATACTATCGCACAATATTTATTTACATTGGAAATTGTTTACAATACTTTCCAACGAATTGCATGAAAATTGTTGTTACCGGTAACTAATCTATATAAAAAATATAGAATTCGTTGTATGTGAATGCGGTCAAAGCCGCAGGCAAAACTTAGTGTATACTAAAATGTGACAAGACAGCGTGTTTCCTTACTAAAAAAAAAACAATCACATAAACTGTATCAGTATTTCCGAAATAATTAGCACCCCAACGGACAAATAAACAGAAAGACGTTGTAATTTTTTATATCATTAAGGACTGTCCGTCAATCTTTCGAATTATTAAACCGCTTCATACAGATAATTTAAAAAAAAATCCACAGCAATAGTTTTTGTCGTGAACATCAATTGAACGTAGTCACGATAAATCTCAAAAAAACTTAATTGATTCAGCTGACTTCTTTTTATTGGCTTCACGTATCTAAAAAAAAACACAGAAGCCGAATTGAACACCATTGGCATGTGAACATTATTCTTTATTTTTCAATTGATTCGTAATTAATTTATCACATTATACAGCTTTAGTTGAAATGGAAGTATTTTTTTGCCAAAAAATCTTTGTCTGTGAATGACGTATTAGTAAACGTCACACTTAAAAAATGTAAAAAAACATTTTGACATATTTTCTCAGAGAAGGATTACTTTAAAAGAATAAATTTTCCACAAACTCACATTTATCTTATACAAATTTATCTAGTTCTTACTAGCAAAGGGAAAGTAATTAATATCGATTTGGGCTAACAATTGTAAAAATTTCAAAGAATACAGCTCATCAAGAAAATCTTCAGTAAGGTCAAAATAATATTTATTTTTAAAAATTCTTTAGAAACGCACGTCTTAACGCCGTCGTTGTGTCAACTTTGAGCTTTATTCGGCTAAGTGATTATAAATTTGACTTTTTGTCAAATTTAACGCACGAACAGATGTAGTCGGTTTTTAACTTTTTAAGACAAGACTTACTTTCACTTTTTATGGCAAGAAATATAAGAATTATTAGTTAGTCGGGCGCAAGGTGGACGATTTGAATAGCATTATAATTAATTGAATGACCGGTTTTTTTTTTTGTTGTTGTATACACGATAATGTAGACACACACACGCCCGACATTTTTGAGAAATCATCATCAAAATTTCATGTTTTAATATCTCTCGTAAGTTGACATCTTATAAAATTTAGACAGATAGTTTAAAAGTATTTGCGAAAGCGTACGTTTCGTAAACACTAAAAGCTATTTAAACATATTGTAAAAATGTGCAAAATAGGTCCATATTAAAAAAAAATCACTTTATTTGAATTCGGAGAATTAGGAAATCTGTATGTCGTCAAACTCAAAACTATAGCTTGAAAATGTATTCACATAAGTACGTACATACATATATATTTTAATTAGAGTTTTACAAAAGATTACTTGTAGATAAATGTATTTTCGAAATTCTTTCGAATGCTGCTAGCTTACTTTAATTGGTTAATACACATTTACGCACACAGACGTGCACGAGCATGCGCATGAGCCTTTAAGCATACACTTGGTCACATTTACACATAACAAACGCACACACGTATGCACACGCACACACGTATGCACACGCACATCCGTAAGCACACTCAGGCGCGCGCGCGCACCCAAATAATAACTTCTCAAATATTTTGAAAATTTCGCTTTATATTTGATTATAAAACGTTTTCTGGAAGTTGAATTCAATTTCTAAGGCGTGAAGATTAAATGAAAACTAGTAAACCGTGTTATAATTTCAGTGTACATTTTGGTAACAGTTAATGTTACCAAATTTTGATACCATTGTATACATCTTAATAACATAACATAGTATTTACCAATCAATTTTATACATGCTTATTTTTTAAAGGTAAATGAATAACACTATTCTTAATTGACGTTCAATTCAATAACACATTAACTATTACTTTCTATAATAGGATAATTGTATATATAAATTGATCACATAAAAAATCGTTTCCTAAATAAGTATTCGATTATATTAGGTATGATAATAATTAGAAATATCTTTCTAGTATATAAGTATATTTATATTACTAGTTTATATTATTTCCAGTATTTACGTATATTACTAAATATTGATGTTATTAATTATGAATCATTATAATAAACAGTGTTACTGCTTGTGACGAAAATTCTTGGCTTACTCAATACTAAAAATCTAAAACGCACCTAAAGAAGATTTACTCAAAGAACTTAGACTACACAGACATATATTAGCAACCTAGGCTATAGAATTCGCTTTCTTTACGACTGGGAATTCAGACGTAAAGTAGACGTAGAGTAAGTGTAATAGTTATTATTAAATAAGTACACAAATTTGAAAACCAAAGATAATATATGCGATTGGTATTTTTAATCTTTACCATTTGATATTCAAATCATGACCTTCGGGACCTTTTCCTTTCTGATTTCGTTCGCGTTCAAAAAGATATAGACGTAATTAAATTAAACGAACACTTTTACCTTTCTCCAGATACTTATCTTCGTTTATTAGAACTCGCTTTTTGTACAGCATTTATACGATTTCGCTTTCGAGAGATCACAATGGCTGTGTGGTGGAAATGATTGCTTTAGAAAAAAATATTAGCCAGTCGCGAGTTCAATCCGTACGTTTAGTGCTTCACATGTAAAAGTTCATAGAAAAAATACCCTAAATGAATTTCGTGTACAGTTATGATGAATTGTATACTATTTTTTTTGTACCACTGCGTGTTTAGTGATTTTACAGTGAAAAATTAAAAATTCAACCGAGTTATTTTAAAATATCTATCACTATTGCAATGTCATCTTTGAAAGCAATAAATTAATGAATTCAAAATAACTAATAAACTAATATAATGACTTGACTTACATTGGACATACTAGACATTGGACGAATTCACAAAAATTTGTGTTTTTAAATCTCTTCCAACCTCGGTTGGTTGCCCAAAAGTATATTATAAGTGACAACCCAAAATATACCATAAGTGATTTTGTGAAGGTTGAATGCCACTTACTTCGAACAGAAATGTTAGTAAATAGGTAACTAATAGGTAGCTAGGAAATAGATGAAAAAATAAATAAAGAATTGGAAGAAAATAATAAAACGATTTCACACCGTTAAGTAGTTAGATAGAGTAACTCGGTTTTTAATGGTTTAATTTATATATTTTTTATATTGAATTAAAACTTTTTCAGCTATTAGTCTAGTCGACAAGTACAAAATAGTGTTAATTCTTGATAAAGGTCCTTAAAATATGTGCGATAGCTCATTGGATTCGGAATGACGTCTAGAAAAATGTGTTCGGAGGATTTTACTGCACGATAAAATCGCAAAAGTTATTAACAAATTAAGATTAAAAAAAAAGTATTTCGTGTTTTGGCAATTATTCCTTAGTTTTATAGTTTTGAGTAATTGCCAAAAAACGAAATAACTTTTTTTTTCAACTTAATTTGTTAATAACTTTTGCAATTTTTATCGTTCAGTAAAATTCTTCGAACACATTTTAAAACGTCATTCCGAATCCAATGAGCTATCGCACATATTTTTAGGACCTTTATCAAGAATTAACACGATTTTGAACTTGTCGACTGGACTATATGCAGAGGGGTAAAAATTTCGTTACTCTTTAAGTACTTGAGCTGAAACGTAATTCGTAGTTGTATGTATGTTCCATAGCATATCAAAGAGAGAAAAGGGACAATTTAAACATAAATTTCACAGAATGACGTACATACGTACATATCGGCTCCAGTTCACAATTTTTTTTTATATTAGTGGGAGTGCAGGACAGTGAAGTAAATATTCCAATCCAGTGAAGTAAAATATCAGTGAAGTAATAAACAGTGAAGTAAATATCCAACAATATTAAAACAGTAAAAACACGTTTCTAAAATTTTTGGTGTGCTCATAATTTATGACTACAAATGTTTCTTAAAATTTATGTAAACAAGAACATCTTTTTTTTATTCGAAAGTTCTTTTTTTATAATTATTCATCTAAGACAAATTTTATTCATCAGGTGATTTCAACAATATTTAGTTGTAATAACCTATTTTTTTTTTTTAATATAACCACCTTACTTTTTGTAAATACAGTCCAAAAAACATGTATAAAATTGTAACACGTATGATAATTTTGTTCCCGTATTTACTACCGTTAAATAAATATATTTAATAATTGGTAAACAAAATGAATTCTATATAACTGTTCCGAATTAGCTAAGTTTATACAAAATAAATGATCACCTAACGATGTAATTTTATAGCGAGAAATACGACTTACATAAATTAATTACAATTTCAATTTACACATAATACTCAGTAATATCTAAAGAAAATCTGATAGTACAATAAAAAATAATAGTACCTTCATGTAATGGAATATATTCTGTTTGTACTTTTGACATTGAATATTAAAATGAAACAATCGATCACAATAAATTCAATAATTCATAGCCTCAGGTTAATAAATGATAACAGATGTGCGCGCCTGCGCCGTCAGAGGCCTTATCGATAAATCATACTCTTTGTTTAGTATTCATAAAGTATTTTTTTAATAAAAAAAAAGACATGGAATGCAGTTTGAGTTACGTCATTCATATTGTAGTCTAGTCGAGAAGTGCGTTTTCTGCGAAAAATAGTTAAGAGTCTCTTAAAAATATGAGCGATAGCTCATTCGATTCGGAATGCGATTCTGACACAGACCTATTTATTTCCGCAAACATAAACTGTGATTGCCATAAACAAAAAAACAACACAAAAATAACAACAAATATTAAATAAAATAATTCTTAAACAGGAGGATGTTTCCATTAAAAATAATCCAAACTCCCGGATCTCTATCTCCATTATTTATAAATAATTTTTTACAGTATTGAATAGAAATTTAAAAATCTGAATAAATTATAGTACCATCTGAACACTTCAGAAAATACAGCCCCGTTGGAAAAAAATCTATCTCAATTTTTCAAAAAGTTTGCAATTGTTAATTAAGCAATTTTCTCGGACTTCTGTTTCCATAAAAGGCAACTTAAAGGTTTTAATAATTGACCCACATTTGTTCTGCTTCTTGGAGCACTTCTTATATGTATTAAACAAGAATACGTCATAAAAGTTTATAACAGCTTTTTTATTTGTTTATTATATTTTTTTAAAGTTGACAATAAATGAAACATCCTAAAAATATTTTTAATTTTTTTTTATAAACGTTTCGTTATTTCTTTTTTGCATCTAATAATGGCATTTAGTAACGTAGCAAAAAAAATTGTAACGTCATTTGTTTACAAATTGTTTATAAACAAATGGACAAGTTTAATATTTTCAAAATAAAAATATTTCACCATTTTGTTGACGTACTGAAATAATGTTTTTTTTTTAATTTTTCAAAATTCTTTTTTATTGCTTTTCGCCGTTTTATATTATTATTGAAATACTTAAATAATTAACGTTGTTAAGAAATATATATTTTTTAAATCGTAATTAACTGTTCTCAAAATAAAAACATATATTACTGTTTTTATAAACAATTTCATTGTTTATTACCTAACAATTTGTTACAAATAAATACAAATTTTATACATTTCGCTTCTGAAATTATTAAAAATTCCAAAAACAACCGTATGTAACACAGTGTTAAAATTCTTTTTTGTAATTTTTTAGTGCATTTATAAATATATAGTGACATCAATGTTGAAGCCGTCACCTGATTTGTCAACTTATAAGTTTCTGTAACTTACTAAATATTAAAGATAGAGTGTTCTACATTTAGGACGATTATTTTAGAGAATTAATTGATCTTTTAAGTAAATTTTCACCAGCCAGCTGGGTATAATCGTAATGCCATTTTTACATGCATTTGTTTATAAAAAAAATACCACTGCCTGCTTATATCTTATAAAGTATTGAAATGACGTCTTTTATTATACAAGGTAGTTTTGTAGGCTTACTATTGAACCATTTAATTTTTTTTTCTTTAAATTTGAATTGTTTATCAAATATTTGTATTTATTTAAATTATTTCAAGAAAAACCACACATCACGCTCTTTATCGCCCCTAGGGGATAAAGGTATTCAAGTAACTATGTTGCATGACAATTAACCGTTTTCGGTTAACAATTAATATTTCAGATATACGATTGTACCAGGCTAATGGACAAGATTTTGACAAATACCTGTCGGCTTGCAGAAAGTTCAAATATTGAAATTAAATATATTTTGATAAATTAGTTTAGATGGCAACTAGAACACCGAATAAATTGCATTATTCAAATTTTGAAAAATAAAAACATAAAACAACAATTTTACACATCAATTTACACATTTCATAAAGACGCCTGAGTGGGTACTATATTTCGAAAGCGAAGTTTTTGCATCTGTTGTATCTTAAATTACGTTTTTTGAATGTTGCACTAATTGGAGCAACTAAGTAACAACCATATAAATTTCAATAATAATTTTGTTTAATGTAATATCGAATAAAAGTTGTTTTTGACACACCTGGACATAATTAAAAATCGACATAATTTTGAAATGTAACTTTCCATGTTTCAAAAATGCTTTAATTGAAGAAAAATATAGAATTTTAACTTTAAATTATCAAAGACATGCTTCATAACGGCTTACCTTAAATGACTTTAAAGCATTTTTTTTTTAATGGCCGCACGCTCTCCTTTAAGGTCACCCGCTTCCATCCATCGAAGCTCTATATGAGCTGTGTACGTAGTTGACGTGCAACGTCGCTTAAATTATATTTCTGCAAGCTTATATCCAACTTTCCACTAACACATAAATCAAAAACTCATAGGACAATCTTTATCCACGTCCTTTGAACCGAATCGTTTACACATTATGAGGTCAAACCAATTTAAGGCTAAGTACTCGAAACTGACGAGCTTGTGAGAAACAAAATGATGGATGCTAATTAAACGATTAGAGTGAGATTCCATTGCCATTAGGTACAACCTTTTTTAAATATATGAAACTTTACGTTCTGAGTAGTGTTTCATGTACTTTGAACGCTTGCTGCACTTACAGAGTTGAGCCTGAGACAAATGCACAGGTACCAGGTGAGAAAGATGAGTGAAAATAAGAGTCACTTCACTTAGATTTGTATAGCCAATTTTATATATGTTTTTAAAATATCGCTCTAAAGTAGTATCCAGTCACGCCGGACACTTTCCGCTAACCACAACTTCTGACAGAGGCTTAAAGCGCAGATGAAAATTAATTAACTTCACTTATATTTAAATGCTTGGTTTTTATTTGTTATTCAGACAACTGTTACAAAATCATATTTCATCAGCCAGACAAATTATAAAGACCAAATATTCCCCAGAAGTAAAAAATAGTCAGCTGTTAGTATGAGCGCGAGAGCTTTATGTTGTAAAATTTATGTTATCATAAATTTTACGAATGATATAAGAACAATCTGTCAAATCTGATGATTTACGTTAACAGGTCGCGTTTTACCTTACGGTGAACAACCCGCCTTTAATTTTTGATCAACAGCTCAATATAATGTTTGCTGCCACATTTCAAGGTGCTCAAACAGAATCTGTACATGCACTCCAGTCTGAGGCGCGAGTTTCATAAATTCTCCCTTAGCAGACGAATAGCGGTCGTATTTCAAAATGTGGTACAGTACAACGCACGAAACTTTGCCGTTCTGAATTAACTACGATTGGTATACTGCACAGGTATTACGCTCCCCGACCCTTCCTTCTTCTTCGTCGCGTTCCTATTTTACGCCATTGCGACGACTCCGTGACTGAGCGAGGCCGGCATGGACATCCGGGCCGTACTAAGGCCTCGCCAAGTAACAGACAAAAAAATAATATACTAATATGAACGTAGTTATAATACAGGTTTGCAAATTGTTCACAAATTTTGAATTTTTTTTTTTTATTTAAATGTTCCAATTATAAATTATAAAAAACTAAAACTAAAAAAAACTTTGCAAACGTGTATTATAACTGTATTATAAAAGCAAGAAATAAAAGGCTTTTTTATTTTTATTTATTTTATTTATGAACGTAGTATTTCATGGAGTAAGTTCGCATAGATGCCGCTGCAGAGACATTAATCCAGCTACTTTCTTTTATTACAGGACTCGGGCGGTCCATGTTGACGTGATCCAAGCGTCGAGCTTATAATGGCTGTACATGTCCTCAGCGATGCAGTAGCAACCTTTGGAGTCGATGACTTATTCTGATTACTTAATGTTGTATTTAAAACTACTATTGATCGTTTCAGCAGTTGTTCGTTATTCATTACCAATTTGCCACTCATTACATTATGACTTTGTGTCGCTTCAACAAATACCCTAACTGTATGAAGAAATGTATAATAACTTATGACTGGTACGTCAAGTGAAGCTTGTAACTCGACTCTGCAAAGTATTGGTTCGAGAGGTTTTATTTTTTATCTTCAATTGATATCTACAGATATTTATTGAAGATAAAACGTAAACCTACGTGTTACCTAACATAACATAACGTGTTAGCTCAATTTGGGGTCCTAAAGCTACACAATTTAATAAATTTCACAAAATACTCTGACTTAGCGAGTCATAGAAATTTATGAGATGTAAGACAAAGAAAGATTGACAATGTTTAGAGTCGTACCAATTTTAAAATTTCTAATAAGACAGTTTAGTAAAAGTGAAGTGGGGAATCATAAAATGAGTTAAAAAACAATGAAATAAAAGCCATCAAAAATTCTATACCATATTTTTCTTGTAAACGGTATTTAATATTATTCTATATGGCATCAGTAAATAATGACGTCACTTGTTACTAAAACACTAGTAACAAGTGACGTCATTGTTTACTGTTTAATTAACATTTCAAAAAAGTCATTACTCAAGTATTTTTACAGTTAACATAAAAAAAAAACCGCTTTTATTACACTCTTACTCTAATGAAAACTCTTCCCTATTGGTTCATATTTCTCATAAATGTTCAGATAAATAAATTGGACGTTTCATTATAATATTTTCGTTGAGAGTATGGCATTATAATTAATTGTTTTGTGAGGTTTATTTCGCCCCTCACCTGAGATGCACCCTCAACATGGACTCAGTGTTGGTCGCAGGCTGCTACGCTAACCACCGCGGTATCACCGCAATGTTACAAGGTCCGAAATCAACGGCTTGACGTACACTCCAAAATGAGGAGCGAGTGACTTTAGCCCTATTTAAGTTAACAAGCCATTGTTCGATTGGCCCATCGAATACCTTTTGATCTGAACCTAAGGTTCTCGACCGCCGTCCGTTTAATTATTTTCAGCTCCTTCCACTATTCAATTTCTTAATCATATTAATACGTCGATCACGACGTCGTAAATGCTTATGTTTAATTCTAACAGCGAGAAACACTTTATAATCCTATAAAAATTATAAATCCGGTCGGGACACGCGCATGCGCGCGGACCGTAAGCCTGTTTACGCTTTCGGAGCTCGCGTCCGCGCGCATGCGCGCCGCTGATCGTTTAAATCGAGCGCTTATAAAATTTGCTATCACGCGTCGACAGATAAAGACAATGAACGTCGTACGCGGACGGTAAACAATGCCAGCGCAGGAACACGGCGAAGCGCGACGACATCTTTACGGATGCGGTCAATATTGGAGTGAGGACAAAATATATGAAAAAGCGATTCCAAATCTGTGCTATTGAATATTTAAAAAAAAAAGTAAACGGTATGTATTAAATACATAATATACAGACATATAGACCCCAAAACAGCTGCTGTTAATGTTTTGTCGGTCTGTCTATATATTTGGCTGTTTGTTTATTCAAACATCACTCAAAAACCAATGGATCGAGTTTGAACAAAACTACTGCTTAAGCTAGGTAAGCAGTAGTTTTGTTCTAGGTTTTATTCTAGGTTCTAGGTAAGTAAGCAGTTAACCTAGTTAACTGCTTAACGCAGTTTATCACGCTAAACCTAGGGGCTAGGCAGAAAGCAAATTAAAACTTTTCCCTCTTTTTAATTTGAAGTACCTACTGAAAAATTTGGACAAATGATACTTACCTACCGTTAGATTTATTAACAATGTTAGTATCATAAAAAAAGTGTGTCAAACTCTCATAAATTTGACATTTTTTTAAATCAATGAAGTTTATGACAAAAGAAAAAAAAACTCGCTATAAAGATTGCGGGTCTGAATTTGACAACGAAGAAATGAAGGACAACTTTCTTTTTAACACTTCATTATGTTTCATATACAATAACAATCTGAATGAAGTCGCAGGCAACAACTAGTTAAGAAATAAAATGGGTATCACTATTTGCCGGACACGCGTCTATTGCAAATATTTAAAATCATGAACAGACATACTTACTTTATGAAGCCCAAAAATATTAACGGTACCTTAGGTATTGTTACACCATTATTTCCCCATTCACACGTCATTCGTGATAACTGAAATTTCTCTATGTACCATCTGCCTATATTTAATAGCCAATTATATGATGTGTATAAATAGTATTAAAGTTTGACGCACAGACACGACTTATACAAAATGGCAAACACAAATGCAAGTAAATTTTGTATATTCAAAATTTACTAATTTATGTTCCGAATATATTTCCGAATAAAAAAACTCTATCGTTTAACCGAATACTAATATTTTATAATACTTATTTTTGTACCATCGCGTCCGATCAGTCAGCCTGTAAATGCCGTTCTAATTTGTCTGTTTATTTATAAGTTCTAACACTAGCAATAAACGCATAAAAAACTTGGCCAGAGACGACTTTGTCGAATAAGCCATTTCGTTCACGGAGTACCTAACGGGGTCCTGGTTAAAGTGAAAAATTGGGTGGCACCGATATAATTTAAATGGGAACATGGTGCAGATCTGATGGTGACATGCGGTGATCTCGTTTAACTATCGACCGTTTCAAACTTTATGACCGGTCTGAGCAAACCGCGCATGCGCATTTGCACCGATACAGTCCAACAATAATTATGCGTTACGAAAACTTGTTATTGCGACGCGACTTGTATCTTTATTCAGATCGGTCGTAAAGTTTGACACGATAAGTTATTATTAAGAAAAAAAAAAGGAATTTACCGGCATAATATTGTACTTATTAATATTAATTATGCCACACGAAATCTCAACACTATATAATTCTGCTCATTTGATCCAATATTTAAAATGAAAAATTTAATTTATGACTATCAATGGCGGTCGAGATGATTGCTCCAATCGCAAGAAGCTATAATGTGCTCGTTAATAATTCTTTTCGTAGCACCTTGGTAAAATAGGTTTATGTAAGACCTATGAAGTTAAAAAAAAGTAAAAAAGAATGTATTATTAATGTCCAGTTACTTCGTTTTACTTGCCATAATGAAAAATTTTCTGATACTGTGCTCCTTGTTCCAGAACTTCACGTTACAGCAGTCCCCCTTTTTGACTGGAATATAGTTTGCCTTTTTTCATTTTAGAAACTGAACGATCATAACATTTTGAATATTAAAACAAAATGCCCCAGTTAAACACAGGGTTTTTCTTCAATTCCAGAAGTCACAATAATGGCGCCTTCATTTATTATTTTTTTTTAAAGTTCTTTTACGTCATATGAATCCACGAATTTCATGTACTCGATGTTATCTCAACGATACATTAAAACATTCTAATTTTATCTGCGTAACCCTAAAAGATCGTAGATTTCGCAAATGGCCGATTAAAAAACCCGCAGCCATTAGGAAGTAAATGCCACATTAACCGGATCTTGATTACATAAGCAAAGACAATGGTGCGGTCCGTCTAAACGGAACGCGAGCGTAATGCACCGATAACGCCATCTTGCTAAATAGCTATTACAACTTTAACGACACGTTCCATTTTCTACTTTTCATTTTAATGAAACAATAAAAGAACAACATTTTTTTTTAATTTTTAGATATAGCTGAACTCCAAATTATCAATACATCGTAGATCGTAATTCCATAAGCTTCTTATATTTTTTTGAATAAATAATTTCAATACGTGTAATGATAAAATAATGTTCCTAGAATTTCTTTAATTTATTACAATTTAATTTAAACACTATCTTTTCTCAAATATTTTTTAACAATATTCACGTTTTTTAAATAATTTATTTTTAACAAAGTTTTTAACATTATATGAAAAATATTTCAATCGCCTACATTTTTTAACCAACTCCATCTATTGACAATATAATATTTTATGACCAGCTCAATTTTTCATCGTTTTTTTTAACCACCGAAATTTTTTTTACAATCACATTTTTTTAAGTAATATCTTCTTTTATGGACTATATAATAGTAACTTTTTTTGCTACTGTAGAACGGTGTCAAGCGTTTTTTTCCTGCGCGGTAACCGATGGTTTAACACTTTATTTATGAAAGCAAATAAAATAGATCAACTTCTACATTATTACAGACTACAAAAAAAACAACCGTCTAATATCTCGAAAGATGTTTTACATCTCAGATGATCCAGTTTTTTGGGGCTGTCTTTTTTTTTACTAACTTTAATATTATCGACAGGGGATTTTGATTTGTAAAAGTAATAGACGTACAGAAAGACAGATTTTTTGTAAGCTCGCACTGTTCGACTTTCGTCAAGGAGTAACTGTTGTCGCCACATCGCTCCATCGCTAAATGGTACGTCATACAAAAACGTCTGATCGGTCCGTTAATCCATATAAAAAGTGTGTCGTGCCGTTCGCAATCGGACGTTTGTAATGTTAATTTTTTTTTAATTAAGTATGCTTACCGTCGAATCGTTTTAGAATCAATATACGTGGAAGGATATATCGTAGGGTCACGCTTTTAAAAGAAATTATGCTGACTTCGATCGTATTTACATTGTAATTTTGTTTGAGTTCGTTACGTTTTAAACGATAGGGAATTTTAACTAATGTGATGATTTTGAATATCATACAATTCAACATATCAGCATTTTAAATTCTCGACAATAATTAAATTGTACACAGTAATAATAAAGAATAACATATTAATTTTTGTGTTGTAAATTAGGTGTACGATAGCTTTTGATAAATACGATAAACGTCTACAGTTCGATGAAAAAAATCACTTCTTAGCGAAACATATTTCTGAAATACAATAAAAGAAAAGAGAAACGCTTTTAAATTGAAAATGTTAAACGTTTTCGGTATCACTTCAGTGTCCGGTTGTCAGTAAAAACCTTTTCTAAATGCCGTTAATGGAAGACTGAAAAATCAAAATGGTTAAAAACGATGTGGGCAGAGGTACGAAGTTGACAATACCGGGTGTAAGGGTAATTATCGAACATCATTACAGTGGAATAAAAATATTTTTATCGTTGAATGCGATACAAACGATAAAACAAGAGCGTTTTTTCCATAGCCTCGCACCGACAGCGACATACCATCGCCGACAGCGACATACCATCGTTGACAGCGACATACCATCTCGCCGACTCACCGACACACGTCGATATCGTCGACACGATGTCGATATCGTCGACGATAAAATAGGATCTCCTCGTCTTATTGATAATTCATACGCGGGCGAGATGTTCATACAGAAATCATATTAGTGGACCGGTATTCGAACAACAAACTATATTTATTATATGTACTTTACCTTCTCTGCATATAATGATTTTTTTTTTGCATGCACTATATGGTATTAGATACTATGACGTAATAAAAGGTTTTAAATTACATATAAAAGACTAGCTTTTACTGCGCACGCACAAAGGTTCGTTATAACGGAACTTAACTTTAATTGATCGGGGCAATAGAATGAATTCTTCGTTCATAACGACGACAATCGTCGCCGATATTCTGTCGATGACGATGTATCGATATCGTGTCGGTGAGTGATAAAGCGCACATGGGTCGCTTCATATATTTCAATGTTCCGACAACATTGACGACATACCGGTGACGGCGCGCCGCTATCGTGCCCAAGACAAATCGCTAACTCTCCATAAACATTCGTACGGGAAATTATCACGTATGTCTTTCTTGAATGTCGCACTTGCATCGCTCAACGACACGTCATGTCGTCCCTCTCTCAGACCCCAACCTTCAGACTCACACCCGTGCGCATGGATTTCATGATTTGTGTTAACACTGCTTCGAAATATTACGCTAGTTTTACGCCACCCGCTGCGCAGACGTCGCCGTTTTTAATTATTTTCTATGTAGGTAATATGTTTTAGGCAGTGTATAAAAATTATTTAAGCAACCAATAATATATTATAGATAAGTATTCGCATTGCTTCTCTTTGTATTATAAAATTCGTATATAGAAGAAAAAGCAGGGCAACTACATGTATGTACATACTAATCAATTTACCATTGACAGTGTATTATGCTTAATTTCGTCCCAGCTCTCCTCGCATGAGATTGCCACGGATATGAATTAAACAAGACAAGCAAATTTACAATCGTCGAGCTTTTCAACTTTTTTTATTTACAAACAAAAATAATTGCTACGACGACGAGAAAGAGACTCGCAACGAAGTCAATATCCCAGTTCTCGTTTTGGCGTCTGACACCTTAAATGAAGAAACAAAAAAATCGATGCACCTTTTACGCCTTTTATCTCTTGAAAAAAACAAACAAGACCTATTAAGGACGCCGATACCATATTAGCCCTTACAAATTAATCAGTTCCTAGTTATCTTTTTAACAAATTAAGCCGTACAGTGGACTAATGTCGCGCGGCGCACGCGCAACCTCCAGTTAATTATGCTCATTAGTAATGAAAGATAAGACAATAACTTCCCTTCGTTTCTTAATAAGAACGCCCCTTTTGGGTCGAAAGTGTCAAACAGGCGTTTAATAGTCAGATAAAACCGACTTCAGCTGTACTACGAAAAGTTCACGTACATATTTACATTTAATGTACCTATTTATTGACCTAAACATTTATAGAAATTTTTCGTCTTTCTCAATGTTGATAAATGAACATTTTCTATAAATTGTACTGAGTAAAAGTGCTTTATTAACATTTTAAAGTAATTCGTTTAAATAATCTGCTTTTGACATATGCTCATAATCGTACATAATATAACTGACAGCTTTTCTAAAAATAATTTTTGACTATACTTCCTAACACTTTGATTACTTATTTAGTAGTAGTAATAGTACATACACGCATTGATCTTTTAGAGCTTCTAAGTGATGTTTAATGAATAGATTTTTTTCATTCGGTCCTAAATATTATATCTAAACAAACTAAACATACACCTTCGCTATAAAACGTTTTTATATCAAATTATACCAAAACTACTTACTTTTAAAATATATATATATATATATATATATATATATATATATATATATATATATAAAATAAGAGCAAACCCGCCTCATACTTTCGAAGGTGCGCGTTCGATCACAAGGCTATACCATTGAGTGATGTTTTATCTAATGGAGAAGGAAATATCAATTAGTTCATAACTTACCGTAAACGATGAAGATAAATATTGTTATAAAGCTTGGGTGTCGGAGAGGCACCCGACTAGAAGGGATGCTACCATCGGAATTTAAATAAAATCCGAAGGGCAATCAATACAATAAACAAAAAACGCTTTAAGGAACTCGTTGGTCGTGAAACTGGATTTTTTTTAGTATTCAATCAATAGAGATTATTACATTAGACATATAACAGCCCTCTTAGGACGACGATAACTATTCTACCTCTAAGGTAGAGAAACGGTTTACTACAAATAACTTACTTCTTAATGAAGTGAAAACAAAATGTTTAAAACTCTCATTTACTTCCATATGTAAGATATGGTTCCGGAACTATTTCAGTAAGAAACGAGAAATTGGAGGTTGTTAATTTTAAATCACTCCTGGAAATTGCTCAAGACAACAGGCTTCAATAGGGTCATCATATCAGTAACTGGGCAAAAAGGTTCAGTTCTGCCGCCTATACAGCCAAAAAAATACGAACTTTATCAGATATCGAAACAGCTAGATTAGTTCATTTTTACTGTTTCCATAGTCTGATGTCGTATGGCATATTGTTCTGTGGACATGCCGTGGACATTTACAAAATTTTCGTGTGGTAGAAGCGGGCCGTTCGCGCTGTTTATAAGCTCGGGCCTCGTGTATTTCTTAAAAGTTAATTTAGGTAAATTAGAATCTTAACTCCGGCATCCCGATGTTGATTCGGAACATTTCGAATAACAGCGTTGAAACACAATCTCGCTCTATCGCACAAAGGACTATTAAAGGAGAAACTGTGCGCAGTTCCCAGCGACAGCTAAGCGAGTAGCTATGATTTTTATCCTCATCTTAAAGCAGATGGTGCGTCCCATGTGCCTTTAGGTACTAGAGTTGTACGAGTAATAACTATGATAATCATCTCTGTTACTGAAGGATTACCAAAAAAGAAGTAGTGACAGAAAGTAAGACGATTGATGGGAACTGACTTCGTTTTTTTTTATGTTTACAAACCGGTAACTAAAATGAGCCGTCGTCAAAAGTCAATCATAATCCTGTGCATGAGAGAACGATCCCTCGGCCCTATAATCGGGTCGACTTTCACTGAGGAAATGCAATTTTGTAGAAAACCGTAACACAACGGTACCGTGGTCTCTTTCCGTCCGGCGCCGGCCCGCGCGCCGCAGGGCCCACGCGGCTAGTGCGCCCTAGTGGGCCCTACTTTGTCTAGGAAACCGAACGACCCGTCCATAGTGACCCAACGGTAGGCGCAGGTTTCTCATAGGAGGATGTGATCTAGATATTTTCTAGACCTACCCTTAGGATGGTTATTAGATGCTTTCCATAATAGAATTGGTAATTTTTTGTGACGCCTACGAAAAGAGATGTTTTGTTTTTTAGATTTATAAGGGACAAACGAGTATGTAGGTCACTGGAAAGTCGATGGTCACCGTCACCCATGGACACCAGCAATCTCAGGAAGGTCACCAGTGCGCTGTCGGCGTTTCAAAAAGGAGTACTTACGCCCTTTTCTTGAAGAACTCCTTGTCGATGTTTACCGACAATACAGCTGATGGTAAATCATTCCAAAGCTCCACAGTACGCGACAACAAATTGTACTTAAAGCCTGTTGCTTACCATCCCAGGCGCTACACCTAAATTTCCGTAGTATGAAGTAGTCCAATTTTTATTCCTAGAGCCACACGAAAATTGTTTATTGATATAATTTTTAACATTTCTCGGCAAATTGGAAGTAAAACCTTATACATTTAATACAATCACTATTATTATTAAATTTTACTTTTCTACACAAATAAAATAAAAATAAGAATCACTCGTTTATACGATAGTTCTTTTTTAGAACTAAATACTTAATTCTCTTCGTTTTAGATTTAACATTACAATTGTATATCAAGACGAAGTTAATTCGTTATAAATAAAAAAAAATAGCTTTGTGTTTATCCATTCATTATTTATTTCATACACATGTATGTGATAATGTGTGACAAGATTGGGAGAGGTCAAAAATTTTGTGACGTCACATGTGTAAACGATTAAATTTTGTTTAACGATAAAGAAAAATATAGACACATATGGCTTATATTTTTTATCGTACAAAGCTGCTAACTAACACAAAACAATCACACAAAAAACGACACAAGATTTTACCTATCGCAAAAATTGGTTCTCAATGAATTGTGGCAAGACATGCCAAAGAAATTCTTTGTTTAAGGAATGATGACAATGATGTATGGTTACAAGAAAAAGATGTTAACACAACGGTTATTCCTGTCATTAATATCCAAAACAAAATGAAGTGCCTGATATGCCAGTGATAAACAATATGTAGAAGTAGATCCAAAGTACGTGGACATAAGAGGATTAAGATTTGTTTCTTTTATTAACAATATTAATTGTTTATAATTCTTTAATTTGTCTTTAATTTTGTCCAAAATCTGAAATATTTGACTTTATGTTAATTTCATTAAAATTATTATTAATGAAAATAACAAAAATTTTGAAAAAACAATGTTTTAATTATATATTTCTAAATATAAAATTGAAAAATATGTAAATTCACACAAGAGGAAAGAGGTTTTCACAAATGTGACCATGTGTGGCAAGAACTGGGGGTCACCTTAAAGTTTGTGTAACGTAATTTATGGATGACCCTAAAATAATATAGACACAACTCTACTTAATGTTCGGCCAGACTACAAGTGCGACCGTGGTCGTCGGGTCGCAGCACCACGTCATGAAATCGAATTCTGCCTCGCGCTCGGGCTTCGCGATGTATAATTTATAAAAAAATAACTACTTACAAATGACACATGTTGTTGTCAGTGACGTAAAGGTCGCCAAAGGTATCACTAAATTAGTCTCTGATTTTCCACACGTATGCCACTCACTTCTAAACAAACAAACTATACTAAAGCAAATCATTGCGTAAACGATACACAGGACGCAATATTACTTGCTAACTCACAGGTTGTTAACTATCAGGGTAAATTTCACTATAAAGTCTTAGAGCCGCAGCAATATCACCTCTGCAAACCCCCCCCAACAATAAATCATGTTTGTATATTCGAAAGCAGCAAAAGGCATTGTTATTAAATACTACAGTATTACTTACTCACAATTTTAATTTCAAAAACGTCAATATGGTAAATGTAACTCTTATACTATAAATGTTACTTACCACTAATATTATACTTTCATTACAAAAAAGCTTCTATCGTAAAAAAATATAGAAGCAGCGAATAAACAAAACACCTAACTTCCTTCCAAGTTCAACGACCGCACCCGGCTGCGCGACACAAGTCAATACACCGGGGCGCATAACCGCGAGCGTTGAATGACAGGCGAGGGCTGGTGCGCGTGACGCACGTCCGTCAGCTCAGTCAGACAGATAGACAGACAGTCAGTCACTAAAGTTGTAAGTTCGTGAGTCTTTAGAATACGTTCTAAAATTTACTTGTTTTTCCATCCGGAAGGAGGCGAGTATACTAGTCAGGAGCGAATGTATGGGTCAGGGGCAAGTGTACTCGCCAGGGACGAATTTACAGTTCGAAGGCGAGTGTATTGGTGGGAGCGAGTATACTTCTAGTCGACGGTGAATGTACTTGTTGAAGGCTAGTATACGGTCGTGGGCGAGTGTATTGGTCGGATCGAATGTATTGGTCATGGGGCGAGTTTACTGATTGGAAGCGAGTGTATTGGTCAAAAGCGAGCGTATTTGGTCAAACGCAAGTTTGCTGGTTGGTAGCAAGTTTACTGGACGGAGCTCATTCTATTTATTGGAGGCGAGTCTACTGGCCGGAAGCGAGTGTGTTAGACTGGGGCGAAGACGCTGGTCAGTGTGCTGGTTGAGGCCAAATTTACTGGTCGTATTTAGTAATAAGATTTTTATTTGATTTTATTATTAAAATCATGTAAGTGATAATCAAAATATATATTATAACTTTATTTCAACATTCGAGATTAATTTTTAGAACTTGTTAAAGAATATTTTAATTATTTCTCGTCTTTAACAAGTGTATGAGATATTGAAAAAGAATAAATGAACAATCTAATGAAATAAATGCATCAAAAGTACATTAGAGCTTTCTGTCTAAAATAATTGAATATAAAGAAAAAACTATTTCTTTTTGGAAAACCCTTAATTCACCATGAAACCGATATTACACTTTAGCTAGCACCGACTTCAAAAACAACTAGTTATTATAAATATTATGAAAAGATGTATCATCTTTATGTATCCCTTACTTGTCAATTTTGAAACTTCTTTAAAACACCTTTTAATACATTTTTCAACAACGATACCAATCGATCGATTTTAATTCAGTTTAGTTGTAACTCGACGCAGTTTGTGGATAAAAAAGATGTGATGGAATTCTAAAAATCGCTCCAACTCAAGATTCTATTCCGGATTTGAGATATGGCTGCCGCGCGAGACGTACATACCTTTAATCACGCTTGCCTCACAACTGATCGGTAATGTTGTGTTCAATTATTTATGTAAATAATTAAGTGCAAAGCTCAACTTGTATATGAATAGATTAATACATTTTAGGTTTAATCAATATATCTACTTTTTACAAATTCTTAATAAAAGAAAAGATTATTTTAATTTTGGGCATCTTATTTAATTTAAAGTACAATATTACTAATTGCATGTAACGTTATTTTTATTATTTATTTCTTTAGATCAACTACATCGTAAAAAATAGACTATCAATAAAACTTTCTGAGGTCATTCTAGTGAGACTAACAAGCGTAGTGTAACTTTAATATTTATACTTTAACTTTTAAATTTTATCACTATGCTAGTTTTCTTTATATTGTGGGGGGAGTATAATTATAATAATAGTACAAACTCACGCTTATTTCCCAGAAAGGTAGGCAGGGACTATAGATTTCCACATGGTATGCATATCTCTCTCACCTCACTGACATCCATAAATCTTTTCATGCAAGCTCGTCGGTTTCGGGTGCTTAAAACTTGGCCCTTTTTTAATATGCCGCCAATATGGTCTACACCGGATTTTCTAGGGCGACCCTTGCCGACCTTTCAATCACACACATTCGCCCTATAGATATGTTTCGTCAGTCCACTTTCATTCATCCTTTACAGATGGCCAAACCACCGCAACATACCTCTTCCGACTCAGGTCTTCAAAGCACACCGCTCTTTAACATCACCGTTTCTACATCCATCTTTCCGAGACACTCTACACGTACTACACAGCGCTCGCATCTCTACTGCATAGATCCTACTTTCATTTTTTTTCTGCCATACTCAGCCTTCATTACCATACATAAACATAGAGATCAGGACCCCATTATGGATAGCCAAGCGCGCTTGTCGTGAGACGCTTTTACTATCTATAAAATATATATATTATTAAATAATGTATATTACTAAATAATGATTTTAGAATATTGCGTAATAATTGTGTATTTCTTTAAAGTGTAGTACAACTATTTTTGCCCGTTAATCAGTTGAACGATCTAACTCAGTTGTTCAGATTACACTACGCCGCACGTACGGAGTGCTCGGGTTCTAACTGTTCTAGAGTTTGATTTTGTTTAGATATTGTAACACACTGGTATTGAGTTTATTTTATTGTAATTTTTGTGAACTTCCAATAACAGTCCAATGTACACATCCAGATGTACCGTTCCTTATCAAAATTTGATTACAATTCGTCCCGCCGTCAGTATATGATAAAAATCCGTACAAACATACTTTTAGATTTCCTAAATTATAAATAGCCTATAACCATCTACAAATGATTCCGCGTCGAATCATTATCAATCAACCGCGTCGATCAAGTCCCAATTTCAATCCGTCCAGCCGTCAGTGAATGACAAACATCGATATAAACATACTTTTACTTTTTTTATATTACAAAAGGTCTATAACCATCTACAAACGATTCTACGTCGAATGGTCAAAATCCCAATTAATATCCGTCTAGCCATCAGCCTTGGACGCGTTGGTGCGTGCGTGCGTGCGTATGTTCATGCCTGCGTGCGTGCGTGTATTATATTAGTGAATTAGTCGAAATGGACACCTGAGTGATCAGCGCAATCACTTGCAAGTCCTGGTAAGTGAAATAGACGACTGTCGTAACCAGTAAAAGCGATCACTGCTCTAAATAGAAGCTCTTCAAGAAGAGCTGCATAACAGCCAAAAAAGGATGCACGAATTACAACACCAGTTAGATTTAACTAAAGCAGATGAGATGATCAAGTTATGCGACTCAATGTTGAATAAAACGGCACGTATTAACACCCAAAAATATGTAAATTTCAGTGGTGCTAAAAAAATTAGGAAATATTTTGAATTTTGTGAGTACATATGAACTTCTCATAAAATTATAAAGCAATTAAGTATTTATAGCAAAATGATAAATGTGAAAAAACAAAATTTAGAATTACTTAAATCTACGAAATATTATGAACAAAAATTTGTTGAAAATGATTCTGAGTGTCAAAATATGTTGTAAGAAATGCAACGTTTGCAAGATAATTCAGTAGAATTAACTGTACAGATTGAGTCACAATTTAAATTTAAATTCAAATTTAAATATTAAAATGCTCAGCCGCCGCTTGACCGGGAAAAACATACTTAGTTTTTGTGCATCAGAAGCTTCAAACGAGAATTTAATGGGAAATAAAATGTTAAAACAAATTTCGATTCTAATAGCATAATTATAACTTTAATGGATGGAAGAGAAAAGACTGACAAAAATGATATGGTTGACTGATTCTCGAAACTAAATAGCTTTTAGTGAGAACCATCGACATTTCCCAGATTTCGGGAACTTTATTTATTATTTTACGTCTAGCACTTAGCACTGACTTTTTTTGAAAATATGCCATGCCCATCTTCATTTCTTTTTGCGATCTCATTCCGTGTATGCGTTGTATACATTACCACGATTTTATCAGCGTAGTGCACACGTTATTGCATGCACACATCGCGGCGCAAAGTGCATTTATCCTCTCGATTTGCATAATAAACAATCATGTCTGAGCATACCGTGTACAACCTTCACCTTTCCGCTATGGAAGCGACGCCAAACAATGGGCGCGCGAAACGCCCGCCCGCCGTTGAGATGCCCTATCTCGACTGAAATGTTAGCGCGATTTCATCAGCCGGTCGATGCGATCTCTGCTGCGCCGTGTTTGCTTAGAATAAAAATCGAGATGTAGGTTAGTTTCTCCACGTTTTAATAGTAATTTTTATTCATCATTGTAAGATAAATATAGGCTAAACCCACTAACAAATATAGAGCATACCAGCCCTATATTAATACCTCAAGAGAGAATTGGGACGTTTTTTTTAAATAGAGGTTCTTTTATGACCCAAACGCGTAATGATAAAAATATTTGGAAATCATACATAAAATTTTATATGGAAATGCGTCATATTTAACCGTAACTTTTTTGTTTTATTGTAAAAATTGAAAAACAATTAGATACATTACACAAAGTATTCAAACTCTGATTCGGATGCCAATTCAACCTTTTCTAAAATCAATTTCTAAAGAGAAGTAAAGTTCATTTAGAAACACTGAAATATTCAAAATTAGAGATGCAATAAGTCTTGTTCAGATTTTGTTAAGGAATGATTTTGAAATTTGATTAAATTAAAAAGAATCAACCCTTACATAGACAAAATTGAAAGTGGGTGTCGCTAGAATAAAGTTCTCAACGTGACATGTATACGGGTATTCAAAGCGGCTTAACATTTAAATTTCACCTTGCAATTCAATGTCACGACGAGACAATGTCTGCTTATTTTCTTTTTTGTCTCGTCAGACCTATTGAACCAATCAACCTTTAATTTTACAACATGATTGTAACTTCGACTTAAATAGAGATTTCATATACATTTGTTTTTTTTTTTTTCGCGTACACCGAACAATCGATTTTTATTTTTGGACACCAAGTGCCGTCAAAAGATAAACATAAAAACAAAACGTTGCCTGTTTGTATTTTTTATCGATCCAAAAACACAATTTTAATGCAGATCCCGCTCCCAGTATCAAGAACAATACAAGTTTTTTACTAAAATAGTAAATATAAAAAATGTCCTACGATATAAAATACCTACTGAAAATGGGGTTCTACAAGTTAAATTAATTTATTGTAAATCCACGCTGAAACAAAAATGATAGTATTAAATTTTGGTATCTATTATATTTTATATGCACATATAGATATAACAGACATTCACACACTCATTCACCATACACACACAATTCTAATTTAACTACACACACAATTACTAAAATAATGCTACATTTTTTATCATAATCAAAGATATACTTAAATCTGGTGAAATGCTCTCTTCCTAAATTAAAAAAAGAATTAAGTAAATCGATATATCATTATTTCTCGAACTATAAGCGCACAAACGTACAGACAAACAAACGTTTCGTTTTATACGAGAATAAATAATGTACATTGTAATGAGAAGATATCGACGTCTTAAAAAAATAAGTATTGTCAATCGACCATTAAAATGTCCATAAATAGTTTTCTGATACGTTTTTAATTATGTTAGTATTGTATTAAAAGCTATGTTGACAGGATGGCGATTCTAAATGCTTTTAAATAAATCATTTGTCTATGGTTGATAATAACCGCTAAGCGTAGGCTCACCATTGTGCTTGCTGTCTTTATGAATGTTGCCAGTACAAAGCGAATAGAAATGTTGAAACCCACCGGTAGGCAAACGTAAACTGTCACACATTTGTCATACTTATAGAGAGCGTTGGAATCAACAACATTTCTGCGAAATGAAAACAGATTTATGTGATTAGCGAGCTATACAGGCTGTTCTATTTCATTACGGCTGAACGGAGAATATGTATAACACAAAGAGAAGTTCGGAAAAACACACGACTTGAAATTCCATATTTTCAATACGAAAAAAGTGATAGAATAATTAAAGTGACTTTTTTTCTTGTAATGAACCTTTTGAGTATGGAAGTCAGGAAAAGTATAGATACTGAATGCAAGTTAGAAACTTAGAAAGTTTACCGTTTATCGTTATTTTAATCTCTCGCTCAGAATATAGTTCGATATCAAGTTCAATAAGACGTTGTTGTAAACCCAATTACGTATGTATATATACGTATGTATGTATGTATGTATATATATATATATACATCTGGGCAAATATACATGTATATATATATTTATTTGCCCAGATGTAGAGTCGTTCAAGTTCCCCGAATATGTCTCTTGAATATTGAGTTTTACTGACCGTTTTTATTTGCTTCCTGCACATGGCATTAGAGCATTACATTATTTTCGGAGTCCTATTTAAGTGTATTTGTCCTATTAAAATATTGTTTTTGATTTTGAATACTAAGGAACTCGCGTATAACAACCATTAAGCTTACATACCCCTAATGAGGCTCAAATTAGGCGAATGTAACTTTAATGGTAGTTATAGCTTTTAAAGAATTAAACGTCAATTGAAATAATGTCCAAAAAAATGTTTTATTGAAAGCTATTTTCACATAATGTCTTGACTCAACTAAATCAATCTATTGCGAAAAATAATTAGATCTGCTTTGCACAAAACTATATCGAACGTTTTAAAGTCTTTCAATGAATATTGTGATTGAAAAATATACCGTTGAAGATTAATATGCAAGAAAAATATCGCTTTTTTTTTTCTTAATAACTTAAAAAGAAACAAGTGATTGGTCGGTGACCTTGTAGTTTATTGAAAATGAACTCAATAATAAAAAGAACAAAAATCAATAGTCAATTGTCCCTGATTTCAAAAATTTGGATATTTATTTTACATCCAAAAAAAGCGGTCGACATATAAAAATTAACGGTTTTAGTCATTGCAAACCAGTATCAGTACTCCCGTTCACATTCGCTGCAAACCGTAAGTTGCGAAACGACCGATTAAAAAAAATTATGAAAATTAAATTATTTTCTAAAAATGTAAAAAAAAACACTCCATAAATTGAGTATAAAAACAAGAAACTTATAAAAGGTATATAGAAAAAGGTTTAAAAGTACCCTTATGAATTCTAAAAACATCAATTTGTGGTGAGTTTTTGGGGTTTTCTCAAAACTTATTGACCCTTTAATTTCTTTTTCACCTTCATGCAATCCTTGTTCATACGCAACTTTTGATTTTTCGATCGTTAACCTAAGATTAAAGCCCACGACACCAGAACTAATTCGGATTTTTACTGAAAACCCGTACTGAAGCGACTGAAAAAACATTTTCAATATTAAAAATACTATTATTATTACAATATTTTTTGGTGATTACAATGTGCTAACTAACTATGGTAACTACCATATACCATGCTGGAGTAAGAGTTAACGTAACGCACGATCCATAACGTAACGCACGTCATATGAGTGACGACAATTTTTTAAAAATGACAACTCTTGACTAACCTTAAATCAAAATCAAGCATTCATGAGGTTCTCTTGCGCATATCACAGTATTTTGTGAAGTCGTACGCAAGTTTAACCTGAGTTCAAGAATATTTTTGTAAAATTTCCTTCATAATGGACCACAAAAGTGTGTGTGATATGATTCATTCAATATCATTCAAAATAAAATTTAAAAAATCTTTGTTTTCTCTTGAGTCATATTTCTTTTTCAGCTTCACTTGTTTGTGTGTATGTATGTAAGCTTGTAACCAACTCCTTTGAAGACGATTTTGATCCTTTTTGGACGGTCAGATTTCATTTAAACTCTGTAGACTTATAAAGGACCGATGGCAATACAATAATTTCATATTGTGAATAATAAAATTAAAAAAAAAATTAATTACTAAAATTTTATAAAACTTGAAACTAAAAATTTGAAATAAAATATAGATTATACAAATTCAACAATTTAAAAAAAATTAAAAAATATTTTTGAAAAAAAAATCGAAATTTTGAGATTACAAAAAAAAATGAGAATGTTAAAATGTGCAGGTATTACGCTCCCGGCCCTTCCTTTTTCTCCGCCGCGTTCCTATTTTACGCCATTGCGTCGCTTTCGTGACGAACTTCACAGCGGCAAAGTGTTGCGTTAGATCAAATGGAAAGGTTACTTAGACATGAACGATATAAACTTAAATTCATTGCCACACATAAGATATTCTAAAATCAAGGCTCTCGGTTATAAATACTATTGATATCGTTTTCAGACTGAACATTTGGAATATAAAAAATAGTTTAAAAAACCTAAAAAACACAAAATAATTCTTAATATAGGAATAAAATAATGAACGAAGTATATTAGTATTATTGTGAAAAAAGCGTGGGATAAATCAGTTCTGGAAAATTTCGATCGGTACGATTAGTCCAAAAATGGTTCAAAAGATATGGCCCAAAACGCCCCACGCTTTTTTTCATAATAACATTAATATTTTTCGTTCATTATTTTATTCCTATACTAAGAATTATTTTTCATTTTTTAGTTCGATTTATTATTTAAGCGTGTTTTTTAGTTTTTTAAACTATTTTTTATATTCCAAATTTTCAGTTTGAATTTTTTAGTTCTGCAACTCACTGCAAGATGGGGCTCTATGTATTTTAAAACAGTACACGATTTCGTTCATAACAATCTACTTTGGTTTTACAGACTACATTATGAGCTGAAAGCCTAAGTTAAATAATTTACATTATGTTTGGTAGCAGGCGGGACCCATTAATTTTCTTACGATTTATAATTTGCAAATGGGTGCCGTCTGCTGCCAAACATAATGTAAATTATTTAACTTAGGCTTTCAGCTCATAATGTAGTCTGTTAAACCAAAGTAGAGTTTATTAGGTTTTAATAATTTGTTTTCTCAATCTTGTTTCGGTCTTTTAGTACGTTGCTTATCTGTTGTTTTTTTGCAGTCGAGTTTTTTTTAATTTTTTAATTAATTTTATTTCTGAATAATAAAATTCTAATACGAAATAATCCATCTGCAAAATGCCATTTATAGAATAAATCATTGTTTGGAAAATGTAAGACGCTATTTTTACAACTTCAAATATGAACCATTTTTTCGAAAAAGTACTATTCGTTCATTATATTGCATTTAAATGAGCATGAAAAATTTATTGTTTTGAATTTACTGCAATAGAATAAAAATATTCTAGTCGTGGCCTTGACTGCTGACAAGCACTATGGTTGTATAATTTGCCTTCAATAGAATTAAATGACATATTTTTTGTTGTTGTTGTTGTTGTGTTGAATTCAAATCGTCTCACTATTGAGATACAACCTCCCACAATCTTTTTCTTCGGGTTGTTAGGTTCAGATGTTTCAGACAATTTCAGATTTTAGGACTCGGAAGCTATCAGCGCGGTGGTCAATAGCACCGGACCGTGACGGGATCGAATGTGGACCACGGGCGAATAGAACAATGAGTTTTCAACTTCAAGTTAAACTGTACCATCAGAATTCCGTGCTTCAAAGAGCACACTCAGCCGTCATCATATCGGCAACAGCGGCCGTTAGCGACGCCCGACCCGCACCGGCCAGCTTGAAGGCTCAAGGACTCGAGCCCTTCGATCCGTATTAAACTTATTACTAATAAAAATTAAAGAAAAAATTGAGCAAAAATAGTCGAGTCAGACATTTGGTGACATTCATAAAGTGGACAAGATTTGGTTCGGACGTAAGAAGTTCAGGTCAATTACAGATCTACGTATATAAATTTTTGTGGCATTCGAGATTTGCCAGCGTCGACCTGTGATATCCAGGTCTCTATGTTATGTCTTCAGTCGTATTCATCAAAGAATACGACTGCCTTCAAGTGCTAGGGGAGAGAGTTCATGCTTCATCGTACCCATTACCTCGGTCGGCGAGCGGTCGTGGCGCACCCGCGCGCCGCGGCCGAGCTCGGCGGCCGTCGTCGGCGCCGACCGCGGTGAAGAGTGCTGAGCGCGCGCTGCGGGGCGCCGCCGCCGCCGCGGACCGAACTTAGCGAAATCAATAACGTAATGAGAGGTTGCGCAACTAGTTGCCCCATCGAGACAATACCGATGATCATCTTCGTGTTGGTAAAAGTTGATAAGTAATGTCTTCGATATGACTTTGATGTAGTAGTCGTAGATTGTTACGAGTTAAAGAGCTATCTGAATAGATGCAAATCGCTATGCAAACCTTTTAAGCAGTGTCCATAACGGTGGAAAAATTTTCACCCGCAGCCGGCTCAGTGTCCTTATGCACAAACCCCACCAGCTCGCTTCGAGTTTTAGCCGCCTCATGACGTCTGGTAAATTTTTGGAGCAATGTGAAGAGCCAATGAAAATATTTTATTAATCCTTCATTTATTCCGAAATCCGAAATACTCATTCAAAAAAAAAAGATTAAATTTCTTTATACAATTTATTTATAAAAGGAAAAATTTGTAAAACCTTTTTTAAAAAAAAAAATTATAGAAAGATCTAAAAATATCTGGTTTTTTATCTTTTTCATACTCATGATTGACAACACTGTAACTAAATTCGATTTAAAATTTGACACTAACCGCTCTCATAACACAGCTCTCTCGATGCTCGATAAGTCTAACAGTTCCTAGTTAAAGTAAAATGAAACACAGCATCGAATAATTGTAATATATGTTAACCTTCGTAATTTTTTTAACAATATTAAAATAGAGATATTAATTCTTGTTCTATTATTTTAATTACCTAGCTTTTTTTTTTACTTTGAGTGAATATTGTTTTTCAAGTGTCCATCTTAGAACCCATTTGAGTACCACAGAAAAAATATACATCCGAAGAAATCGTACGCTATATATATAATTTTTTTAAGTAAGAAACCTCGTACTTACAACCTTTTCCCAATGCGGTCCCGAAGCGCCCAAGGTTGGCGGGAACAGTGAAATCTCGCGTGACGTGCAGGAATAACACAATGACACGTGAATACGATGAATAATCGGTGATCAGTTAAATAATAGTAATCGATATCGATTCTGAATGGGTTGAAAGTCATTCAGACGGCGGGCGAATTTCTACGGCATAAATCTGAGCGCGGCGCGCGCCGGCCGGGTTTTACTTTTGAAATTAATTTTCTACTTCGGACATAAGGTGAAATTAATGGTTGACATATCTGTGGATAGCAAAAAACGAAAGTCGTAGCAATGATTTGTCTGATTTGTCTCAGGATGCCAATGTTAGCGCGAGATATCTAATTGATTGTAACACCCGTTAGACACACTCAGGCTCACACGACACACACACACATACATATGCATACACACACACAATTATAATTTAAACAATAATACCGAAATCAATGTTTAATCTCCCCAATGTCAACACCTAATTAATTTAATATGTAATACCTGTTGCTTACACTTAGGCCAAACTAGATTATAAGAATACATAATGCACGTTTACTTCTGCCGTAAGCCACAAAAAGTTGTTCAGTTCTTGCAGTAGAATTACTTTGTTCTCGCGTCTTCGCGACGCTTTAAGGCATAAGCTTATTTCGACACATTTTTTCTTTCGACCCTCTTCACCGACTTTCGCTCTCGCATTTCCAAAAAAAATCAAATTTATCGCTTACTAGCTGGCCCGAAAGACGTTGTTCTGCTCTTTCTTGTGGGCGGCTCATCCTGCTGTGGGTGCCTACAGGTTCGCCGGTATGGACATAGAATGCATTCCTTTATCTTTTGTATTGGTTGATGCCGATTTCAATTCGTTCTCGCTTTTAATTCTGATTCCGGCCACACACTCGTTTTCGATCGCAGTATCGTTCTCAATTTCGGTCCCGCTCCCGATTCGGTTCATCTCTTCTTTGCGATTCCTTTCGATTCTATTCTTGATCCTACTCTCTAATTCGCTTTAAATTCCGATTCCCTATTATTCATAGTTTCGATTTGAATAAAGTCGGGGGCAAATGCTAGTCTCAGAATAAAATATAAGCTGTTTTACTCTGAGATAGTGTAGCTTTCTATTAGTCAAATAATTGTAGGGGCAAATGTTGGCTGCTTAAATTATTAAAGAATGGTGTATACTGTTATATTATTAAAATAATTTTTAGAATCGGTTCAGTGGTTTGGTTTAGCGCTAAAACACGCGGTTGAAACTAAGAACAAGTGTAGGTTTTTTTCAGATACCTTCCCGAGCGTGCGCATAACATATCACCAAAGTTTCACTGAAGTCAGATCAATGATAAGTGACAAACATACAAACATTCGGTTTTATATATTTGAATTCCTTCATCTTTTATATCGATCGATATCAATTTCAGTCCCAGTCTTGCTTTTCCTTCAGAACAAAAAAGAATTATGCATATCCATCGTCCTAATCATGGGTCCTCTCATGAGTTCATATTCTCACTTATAAATTCATATAAAAATCCCTTGGAAAAAGCGCTTTATTTGTTTCATGAATTTTCAAAATTTCTGGAAACTTTATCAAGTTTTCTTTACCTGATAAGTTTATTTGTGCTATTACGGACATTTAAAAATTTACTCAAATCTGCCCTGGCGTCCCCGAGTTGCCAACTAACAGCTTTTCATTGTTATTTATATGGATTTTGTAGAAAACTTTTTAAAGTTGCACTAGAAAAGTTACCATTGTAAAATAAACACTGAACATCAAACGCGACACGAGTGATACCACGCAGCAAAAGGATCGCTATCATCTTATTTTATTCTTTTCATATTAAATAATTTCAAAAGAGGTCCAACAAAAACAAAGTCCTGTGACAAATCGATGCTTAACTCCACATTGTTTATCTCGGGACCATTGTCAGGACACGAGACGCCATCGCGGCGCGTGGGCGGGATGCTGCGGCCGGCGCCGGTGCAAACGCACATGCGGTCTTACTTTTACGGTCAAAACAGAATGTAAGGGCGCTCTCGTCTGTGACCGAGATAATTTCCGACATTTTTTCTTATTCGATACGATGTGTTTGTGTTTACGTTCATATTTAACTTTTTTAGGACACAGTTTTGTAAAGTTTTCAAAATATAGTATTACTAACTTTGACCTGTCGCGACTTCAATAAGTTTATTGCGATTCTAGAAATCGATCATACGTGAAACACGCTCGGACAATTTTCAAAAATCTTTGGGAAATTTGTCCAGACCAAAAAACCTTATAGTCTATTGTAATGGAGATGATGAATAAGAATAAACAGCCAAATGAAATCTACAAAGACAATGTGTGTGATGGAAGCGTAGAGACATAGCATCCTAAAATATCTTATATATATTAAAATCTGTAGCATATAAGGGATAAAGTTGTCCTCTTTATAAATCTCTTTTTTAAATTTCTTAAATATTAATAGTTTTTGAGTAATTGCAAAAGAAAACGAAATACCTTTTTTTTTTCATCTTAATTTATTAATATATTTTGGAATTTTTATCGTGTAGTAAAATCCTTCGAACACATTTTTCTAGACGTCATTCTGAATCCAATGAGCTATCGCACATATTTTAAGGACCTTTATCAAGAGTTAACATGATTTTGAACTTGTCGACTAAACTATCATATCCGATAGAGAGAACGCGCGGGCAAACGCCATCAAATAAATAAATCTGTACAAATGAAAATGTAAAATGTAGTTTCTTACGTTTTACAAATCGCGCTGTCATGTTAAAATCACAAAGCCTTAATGAACCGCAGCGGCAGACAGCGCCGGCTAAAAATACCGCCGATCGTCGCAGACTGGTGCCCTGTGTCTCGAAACTGTTGTAAGATGAATATCTGATGCTGATTTAGAATCCTTAATTAAGTTATGGAGTAGCTCCAGTTTTTAAAAAAATTAGCGAAATAAAACATGAGATTAAAATCATGCGCTTTTTAAGAATTTAATAATGGCTAACTGGCATATTTCACCTAAACAGGTAATTATATAAAAAAATAGAGTGAAAGTTTAACGACCGTTGAAACATTCTCCAGGAGGATATTTATTGAAAAATTACAAAAGTACAAGGTGTATGCCGGGGCTCGATACATTCGTGAAATGTGTCCTTTAAAAGAATCATTGCCTTCGGTTAGTGATTAATTATTAATGATTACGAAATCGGTTAGTAAGCGATTTTACTATATAAATGTATTAAAAACGAAAGACACTACAACTCTTTACTAAATTAATCGTTTACAAATATAATTCCAATTAGACTACGACAGCACAAATGCCGGAGTAAATTGTATAACTCGCATTACTATCGGTGATCGCAAATGTCACATTTATACATAAATAGACGAATATTAAATATGTTATAAAGCACAAGAAAAGTAAACATTAACGATTTACAAACAAAATCTATCGCTACGAGCCGGGAGTGCGGTATTTAAATGATTTTTCATTTATAAACGCAAACTTTATTAACTTTCCAACGATACACGATACAATCTAATGGCGAAATTTTATTAATGTAATGCTTTAAAACACCGTAAATATGAGATTACGTCCTATTACGCATCGCGAAAGGGGCCATAAATAATGTAAATAATATTCTATACGCCGGTTTAATGGGGAAAAAATTGAATAAATAAAGCGGCGGCCCCGGCCCCCGCGCAATTATGATTATAAATCAGAAATCAGACCAGACCGCTTTCTAGGCTATCCGTCTGTTATCGCGTCACAACCAGTTCCGTTGGAAACTTTTTTATTACAAATTGACTTTTAATGTCATAATCGAGAGATTTACGTTGGTCAACACGGATCGTGGCGACGTAACCGACTAAGGCCCGGCGACGAAAGTGCGGAACGGGTGATAGCTTCAACGGAGAAGATGCTGGTACAGTTTTAAACTTTTCTCCGGTTGATTTAGTGACCTATGCTCCATTATGATATAGAAATTTGATTAATTCTTCAGATAAAATATATTTCTAAAAGACCGGTAAAGGAATTGCCAAATTTTAGACAAAAGTGAACATTGTGATAATAAAAAAATGATATCTTACATTATAAAGAGATTTTTAGTGTCTACAACTTCTACTCTTAAATAAACCTCTTTTTGGCTTTATAAATTATTAATTAAAAAAAATGAGCTCTTAAATAAACCTTTGAAAAAGTTATGATCCGTAGCGATTTTCTTTTATAAACTTTATGTGATATTTATTTTATAATTCCTTTTTATAATTTTGTTTAAATGTTTGCCAAAAAAAGATACATTTTACACTAATATAGCCTTACAGAAAACCAATACCATTACGGAAAAACAGTTCAAAACAGCTGGAACTCTTTTTAGGGTTCCATAGTCAATCACCCTTATAATTTCGCCATGTCCAGCCATTTATTTTACCGTGGCTTAGCTCAGACACTCTTGCAGGAGAAAACTGTGATTTAGCGCAAATTATATACGGGATGGCAATGTCAGGCACGCGAACAAAGTGCTCAAATAAAATTTTGAATATAAATGTTTTTACGGTACCTTCGTACCATCCCTACATGTAAAGTGGGAATGAATTTATTTTTATCCATCCCATGGCGTGAAGTGGCATTGGATAGGTGGTTAAAAAATATTACGATTTTGTGAAAACTATTTTTCGATTCAGAAATCCGTTTAGCGAATATTTAACTCTCTAATTTTTGTTAGAATCGCGGCGCCTCCCTGTCTTCCTCGTTGTCACCCGTCTCCAGCTAATGGTTGTTATTGGATATGTAAAAAAATTAAGGGCAATATTAGATATAACGAAGTTAAAAGGAAAACTATTGCAAATAAATATAAATACCACGTAAAATCATAAAATTATCATATCCTTAACACCCGTCTTATATGGAGCCGATTTTAGGCGTTATTAACGTCAAAGGGGAACTTCATTTTTATATAAAAGATTTACAAAATTTACAAAATTTTGAAAATCAGTCTTATTTTGTACTCTTTTGCACTCCCTCCATAACCCGAAATAATTATTCTACCCATAGATATTTTGAATCATGAAAATGTGTGATCATTTGTTTTGTGTTTTTCTGTAAACAACACACTACAGTCTATTTTTGATACACCAGCGATAGATTTATTATTATTATTAAAGATAGATTTATTATTATTATATTTATTATTAAAATTAAATGTCAGCTATGTAATATAATAATTCTATTAACCAAATGTAACACAATACTTACTTAACAAGTAGCGCCAGTTGCAGCAACTGTCAGCCCCACGCAACATGTTACTTCTGAAAAGTCTGTTTTTATATGAAATAACATATATACAGTGCGGTTTGTATTATTCGTAGCTTGGTTTCAAATAAACCGTGTCTGAAAATATTTCTCATCTTTTTGCCCATAATTTCGTTTTGTTACAATATTTTTAATATGTATTTGAGAATATCCATTTTTCCGAGAATTATGTTTTCTGACTAATAGAGAACGTTATATTACAACCGTAAGGGGTCGCGTTTGAATTCTGACCACGGGCGAAAGCAGGTTAATGAAATTTTAAATAATGTCAGATGTAATCTATCGACCTGTTCCTCGAAAGGCACATTAAGTCGTCGGCCCAAAATGTCGTCAGCCCTATGATGATAGCAATACGTAGCGGCCCGCAACACACACTGGACCGACGTGGTGAATGTTGGCCCAGTCTCATGTTCCACATTTAAGTTCCATGGCATTCGACTAAAATAAAAAAAAATAATGCTATAGTGTTTGCTTCGGAAATGGGACGATACAAATCTGACACGATAGAACATTAGCCAAGAAATTTTGGAGTATTTGAAAGTAAAACAAGAGAAATCGTATCGTTTCATCCACTGAACATCTACCGATGGATATCAATCCTCGCTCTAAAATTTCCACGACGTACGGTACTAGACCTCTTGTGACCAACAATGGCTTGCGACCCTGACCAGATCGCAGTAGGACCAACCCTGACAAGGTCGGAGTAAGAGGATGCCCTACGCTATGACATAGAAGTCGTATAGAAACTTTAATTGACTGTCTCACATTCACTAAAATCACCCTCAAATAAATGAAATCGGATATACATTTTGGCATTAAGAGAGATATGACCTGACATTTATGCATTTGACAGTGATCATATTTCAATGTTGGATTGCTTTTTTTAATACGATTATTATTATTATTTTCCCTCTTGCGGCGAAAAGGAGGTAAAAATGTATAACTCACACCCACGCGCCCGTGCACGCGGGTGGTGTGGGGCTGAAACTCACTAAAAACTTCCCCCTGAAATTGGAATAATTTGATCGGCAATGCTATATAACTGGACTTCTATAATAGCTTCACCGAACGCAGCCGAACGACACGCAGGGGTATCGACGACGCGTGACATGCCCTATAGGCGATTCCTTAAGGCATCGCCTCAGCGTAGGAATCACTGGATATCGACACGGGTCGGGTCTATTTTACCTACCCGGCACAGAAGCGGCCGGATGGAGTAGAGGAGCTATGGTCTAAGACCTAACTAGTAAAGAAACACCTATGCTTAGTCAGTCATATGTATCGTTGACTTCTATGAGGCTATCTACTGCCGCTGTAAGAGCGTTAGGTGGATCGGTAAGCACATTCCGTGGCCCACGGATAAAATGACGACGGTGATCTGGTTCGTAATCAGCTACTGAACGAAGGAGCGCATTGGGATGAGATCTTGCGATGTCGAAGAATCGCTTGCATGCGTCCTTCATGAATTTAGTTATGGTTGGGAGTTCTAAGTCCCTGTGAAGTATTAAGTTACGGACGCACCAGTGTGCATCCGTAGCGTCCCTACAGAATTTATTCTGAATAACTTGGAGCCTATCCAGTGCTTTTGAGGCGGCCTGAGCGAAATGACGCGTATGTCAACACCGTCCTTATGCACACTTTGTAAATAGTAGGTTTATTACGCCGAGATAGTTTGCTTTTTCTACCAAGCATGGCTCCGAGCCGCGCTCGGTAGGAAACAGCAGTTTTTCTTACGCGCTCGATGTGATCTTTAAAATAAAGATTTTTGTCAAGCGTGACTCCTGGATATTTGTAATTGAACTGCCACAGAATATTCGCGTTCAACATTCTGAGACGGGGAGTGTTTAGACACTCCCCACTCCAGCCATTGATGAGCTGAGTCTATGGTTTCGCACTTGGAGGATCGAGGTCAATCCAGAAAAGTCAGCTGCTATATAATTTAAGTATAGTAAGCGTAGGAGTCGACAAATTGTCGACTCCTACACAGGTGCGGAACCATCGACTCCGACTAACTCATCGAGGAATACGATTATATGTTTTAATTCTAGTTATGCACCGCTACTCCGGAAAATAAAACACTAACGCGTTTGAGAGCAAAGCACAAAGTTTTCTCTTACCAACGATGGAGTCAAAGGATTATAGACAGTAACCCCAGGATCAACAAAGGCACATCCATTAAGAAAATCCAGTTCCTAGGTGTGTTAATAAGTTAGATTAGCTATAAGATTCCTAGCAATTGTCGATGGAGATTTACTTTACCAAGATTTATAATAAGATCGCAGCTGAAATTCAATATTTACCATTTCATTAATTTAAACGTTTTGTTAAAAGTAAGTTACATGACAAGGCCTATTATACCGTGTCTGAACATGCTAATGAAAAAAAAATCATGGCTTTGAACTGCTCCGCTATCAGGTTGTTTCATGTGGTTTCTAAGTGTTGTACTAATTTTGTTCATCATTCAATGTTTCAAGTTCTTGAGTAAAAAAGAGCGACCCTTGAGTTTCTTGCCCGTTTTTGTCAAGGTAAATTAGCATTTGGAATGGGTGGTAATGTCGAAAACAATTCATTAATGACGTATTTCAAATGCGATTCTATTGCTTATAAATAAAGATATTTTTGATTTGATTTGACAGACTCCGTTTTAAATATCACATTAATTAAGCTCATTTTTAACATTCTCGTACATTTTTTTTTGATAATCATACAACCATGTATTCTTGTAAAAACAAGGTAGCCAGTTTAAACGTATATGTACCGCTTCTCATCTACATGGATATAAAAACGTTTTTTTCATTTTTCAAATCGGTCCCAATTTTCTCTGGCATCCAACCTCGCTGCCACTCCTGATACTGACGCTGACCACCACCTGATTTCCAATTACGATTCCGATACCGGTGCCCAGTACCCTTAGCTATCCCTTGGACATAATCAGTCGACGTAAAGTATTGAATAGATACCTATTGAATTCACGCGAGTGAAAATATGAACTTAAATGTGCAAGCGAATGAATCGCACATTTTAGTTCGTTATAAATAAATAATGTAAATTGCATTTCACTACAATTGGGAATTTGAAAAAAAAAAATATTTATTTTTTTATGTATTTTAAAACTTAATTATTAATTTTATTGATATGTTACTTGAAAAACGAAAAAAAAAATTTTTTTCAATTAATTATAAGCGATTAAAAATTGATAAAATTTAAAAAAAAATCACGTGACTGTGAACGCGCCACGATTGGCCACCATACTTGTGACGTCATAATGTTATAGCAATTCCATAACAGTGCAGCGTTTACAGCTATTATAAGTAACTAATGACGATATGAATATGAAATACTTACATCAAAGTGATCTTCACAACAAAAAAAGTTCGATTTTGTTTTAGGATTATCTCGGAGTACTGCTTGAAACCATTTTTTTCGACGTTTCTCGTCTTGAGGAACATTTAAAAACATTTTTTCCGGAGTTGTCTTTGTAGTATTTGTACATAATGGTACAAAACAAGAGCGGTAACTTTTGAGATTTGACATTTTTATATATTTTTGAGTATTTAACAATGACAGAATAAAATAAATCAAAACTCAAAAAGCACTACACTTATTATCTCCGTATACTACTACGAGTGACAACTAACATTATGACGTCACACGCACTCGGATTGATTCGGGAGCTGTCGGCGCGTCTTCGGTACTGGATTCAAAAATTAATTTTTATTTTGATATAGCTTTTTAATTATTGCAGAAAAAAAAAATTGTTTTGTTATAAAACTTATATATGATCTTTCCATTTTTCAAAAAAAAATTTTTTTTCAAAAACCCAGTTTTTGATACAATAAAAATCCCTCAGTAAAATAATTTTAGATTTGAAAATTATTCAAATCTAGGTTTAGAATCGAAAATACAATTGTGAATTAATAAAAATTATTTAAATTTCAAGGTGTACTTATTTATTCGAATCCAAGAAACCTATCGAAGGATACCGGATAGTGGCCGTGGCGACCTTCATGTATGTACGGGACATCAGCCTCTGTTTGTCGATTTCTGTAAACACTCGAGCCCCGGTCAATATTTCACAACAGCTCATTGCACCAACAAAGGGACACGCGGCCCGATGCGCCGTCGGCGTTACGAAACACCCGAACGCAGCCTTACGTGCGGCCGGCCGCATGCTGGGTTAAGTGCTCTGGAGTAAACGGATGTGGATGCTTAGGGATTCTAAGTCGACCAGTTAGCTGCTTTGATGGTCCTTACATGTTAGGAATCGACCGTCGACGATCGCTTATTTGTCAATGCAATATTACTATCTAAAAAGTTAGCTTTCGGCCGCGGCTCCACCAGCAGGGAAGTCAAATGAATTCTTTCATATTGTATATCGCGCAGTCAACTATGATCCCGATCTCGTTCTCTATTCCATACCAGAAGAAGACGTATAGTATATACTTACACCGAAAGCGTCACTGTAATACCGTCATTTTTTTATTATGAAAGTGTCTCACTTATGCTCTTGTTCTTGATCCCGGTTCTGCTCGCGATTTCAGTCCCGAGCCGATGTTGAACTTAAACCTCTCTTGAACATATCAGCATTAGTGAATAATTTAATCACTCTAGCGAAGCAAGGAGCAAAACTTAGTATTTATAAGCTATACTTTATTCAGGTGTATAAGCTACAGTACTGTAAAGTTTCAGCTAATTTTTTTCAGCCATAAAAGTGTAATCGAATTACAAACATCCACACTTCTAAATACCCAAACGTACAAACTCTCACATTTATAACATAAACAGGATTATGATGTTATAGGTAGGTAGGTATACAACGACAATTGTGAAAAATTAAAACAAAGAGTAGTTTTCATGTTTCGTGAAAAAAAAATGTTTCAAGGAAATGATTTGAATATGTTTGCATTTTATCACGTTCTTCAATTTACATTAATTTCTAATTTATATTAATGTTTGACATCACTCTGACACAATCACAATTGTTTCCCATTTAACTGACAAACTCTTGTAGCCTGTTAACCTCAAACTATAATTTTCACTTTTCTAAATATTTTTTATAACGAATTAAAGGGCAAACGAGCATGTGAGCCACTAAAAATTAGTTGGCAGATCGAAGGACAAACAACCATGCGAATCCCTAAATGGCAAATGGTCACCGCCGCCAATTGACGCTCGTAATCCTGGAGGAGTCACTAGTGGAGAGTGGGCTCACTCACTCACTGGACGTAACACAACAGCTGAAGCTACTACTTCGTATCTGTATTTTATGAGAGTGTGGTATCTTACGACTCGAGTCGGTCCATTGCAGTGTTATGGCCAAGTTGACCAAAGCATGGGTTTACCCCAATAAAATGTCGCTTGTTCACTATTGACGCCAAATATCTTATCTTAAAACGTAGCGTTTGAGAGTTCCGTCTGTATATTAAGATGCTGACGATGATGAAAAACTGATTAGCTCATCTCAGTTTCCGAGAATGAGGCGAAAGCTCGCCTTCATGTTCGATATAATGAAAGTCAACGAATTATTACAAATGGCTTGATTATAGTCAACAACTTAATGATGCACAAAACTGTATATTATGGCTGAAATTATATAGAGCCAATTCCCAAATAACTGCAAATTAACGTTGCACAACTGTTACATCTTACACCAAATAAAGTGCTCATTATGTGTTCCTTTCTTGCAAAACATCCGGTCCGCATTGTTGGGCAAAGATTTATAACATCCTCATTATAATGAAGGTGTTAGAAAATCAGAAAATTCGTTTCATTATTCCGCGTTCGCTTACGTTATTTCTTTTACATGTAAATTTAAATGTTAATCGGCTCTGTTACGGCTTATAATACGTAATCAGAATTTTGGGAAGTAAGGCTAATAGTGTATATTAGTATCGTTTTTTTTTAACTTCGCACTATAAAATTTGAAAAATTTTTATATAATTGAAAAGTTACCGATTTCACCCCGATTTTCAAAATTTGTGTTTTCATCAGATCTTGACGTTTTAGAATGCTAGAAATCTATTTCGACCATATTACGAGTGATGTCTGTATGTGTGTATGCATGCGTGCGTGCGTGCGTGCGTGCACTCGTGTACGAGGGTGTATGTCAATCTTTCATAATTTTTGACCTGATGAACCGATCGAAACGCAATTTGCTACATTCGAAAGGGATTCACTTAACTTACACTTTCTGAAACTTTAAACTAGTTTTTCGTGACAAGTTTTTTTTAGGAATATCAAAAATAAAGTTACCAGAAAAACGTTTTTTTGAAATAACTTTTACACTACTCTACCGATCGATACCAAAATTTGATTCAGCTCTTTTCCTGTAATAGGTGCATTGACTGCCGCGAATTATATAAAAATCGATTGATTCATACAAGGAATATCGTTGGAAAAAAACATTTTTTTAAAAGTTTTTTTTTTATTAACTACGCTGCCGATAAATTCCAAAGTCTATGCAGTTGTTCTCCTTAAAAACAACGTTGATCGTTGCTAAATGCATTAAAATTGTTTGGGATGTTCGTGCGCGCGTGCGTGCATGCGTGTTTGTATAAGAATGTTAAATAACGAACACAATGAAAAAGAATTACACATTTTGGCGATTCATATATAAATATATGTAAATTTGTTTGAAAGTAAGCACTATGCATTAAAAAGATTTTTTTCTGTATCCATTTCCGACATCGATATCCAAAGGTCGTCGACACGTCGTTGTGCGTAAATTATAAATACGTCACAGACTGCAACATGTTTAATCCGGTGTTTACATTAAGTGATTTGCTTTCTTAACCGCTTCGGGTTGCCGATTTGCATAATCCCCTAGCAAAAAATATAAAAAGAAAACAAACCGAGCGAGTCCGTGTCGTATGACTAGTTTTTATGATGAAGTACATTTCGACGCCATTTTTAATGTCCCGTAACATCAGATTTGAAGTGTCATAACATTTATAAGTTTAATAATAAATCACTACTCGCTCTTTAAATAATTAAACAAGTAGTGTTTATATGAAAATCTTGAAAAAACTCATTCTAGAAAGATGCGGTAAGCGGCATAACAAAATCCAAAAGGAGGGTGGTAAATGCGCACGCGGCGCCTTAACAACATAAAACAGAGACGGTTGATCAAATAAACTTTAATATGTGTTTGCTTTATAATTGATACTTTGTCATTGTCCTCTAGAAAGACTTTCATAAATGTATATAATAAAATCGTAAACGAGCCGTGTCCGTACACTAAATATTAAAAGAAAGGGTTATACACATTGCACTTGTGCTACCGAGGTCAAAAGAATAGTTTTTAGAATTTTTAAATTTTTGTCTGTACGTTTGTACTCACTAATCTCAGAAACTGTTTAACCCATTTGAATACGGTTTTTGCTGATATATTGCGGCAAACTTCTCGTAACATCTAATGTTTCTTTCATTCCGATTGGTTCAAAAATACAAAGATTGTGTTATTTTTTCTTATCTAAGCATATTATGCCGATAAAAATTGGAAGAAATTTATGAAAATTCGATATTTTTATGTGCAATGACCATTGATGTATTTATTAATGTATCGATGAAATTTACCGAAAAGTTTACATATATTTATTTTTAACAACTTGCTAATGTTCAGTAATAACTGGGAAAAATTTAAAACTTGTACAATACACAATATATATCTAACAAACAAAGTGTGTAAAAGATAATATCAATTGATATAAATCGAAAAGTATACATCGATACATGTTATAAAATTCAACGTTTCTCTGTCTGTCAATTTATATCTTTTTCAGGCAATAACCACATTGTTTTTTTTTAAGTCATAACTATTTTATTTGGCTAAGTTATAGGATATGTTTCCTTATATAAAGTAAAGTACGAAATGCGCAGTAACGTTAATAGTGAATCAATCAAGTTCCAATAAATACAATTCTGGTGCGCTTAAATGGCTTACGTCGAGTAAACCATTTAAACCATACAAACCAAACAAAATTAATGTACTACATAGCTGTAGATCTACATAAAGTCAGATAGCATGTGTCTATCTTCTAAAGATGATCCGGAACAAGCATTTTTGTCTTCGAAATAACAACCAGCCGTTGACGGCGGGAAACTGGCTGACGCCCATTAAAAAAATAACGAAGAATTTTGTATACAAAGAAGTCTTGATATAAATTAAATATGTTCTCCCAAGTCAAGAAATAAAAATATATACTGAATACCTAGGATATCTAAAAATCTAAACAGTGATTCCGTAGTCCATACGCGCTGAGGCGCAGGCACGACTATTAGTTGATTAATAAGTCATATTTTGTTAAGTTACATTCCCTTTAGTACTGCGAATCCTTTAGTTCTTTATAGAAGTGACAAGTTTCTTTCCCATAACATTAGTGCAATTTGTATGTTTCCCTTCATATTTTTTACCTAATACAAAACGAGAGCATATAGCTTACGAACACTAAACAAGTCGATGTGTTCACAACACACGCTAAAATTTCTTCCTTACCAAATAGTATCAGTCAGTCAAATCTGAGAAATGCGAAGATTATACCAAGGAGAGTGCCAAGTTTGTTAGAGATTTTATTCCAAATTGATGCACTTATCACAGTTGCAAAAGAAAAAAATTATTCCAAGTGTCAGTCTATATTACGGTATTTTTCAAGGAAAACAGTCATTTTAACTGGATTCGTCGGTCTCTTCGTTTCGTATTACTCGTCGTTTGTCAAGCGCGTCACACTTTTGAGCATTCTTATACGACTGCACGACGCTAAGGAGGGTAATGTGTTCGTCGTAATGTATGCTCACGTAACTTTGTGTTTGTAGCAGTTTTGACATCAACAAACTCGTCTTTATCTCGTAAGTGTCACATAAGGCGTCAATAGATTCACCTTTGCCCCGTAATTGTAACATAAAGTGTCACAATATTAGTGACATATTAAATACGGTTAGGGTTTTAATAATCTTATCGACGTGTCTCATGCCATTTTAAATTTTATAAAATTATTTGTGCTCAAACACTTTTATTGGATAGGATTTGCATAGAACCCGTCCTGTATGAATATATATATACCGAAAAGAGTAATTACGCCAATTTCAAGCCAATCACACCTACAGTTTTGGAGATCTCATAAAGTGATGGTTTTTTTTTGAATAGGATTTGCATGAGATCCATTTTTTGTTGAGCGTCTACGTCCCGTAAAAAATAGGGTAGGATGGGGCTAAAAGTCCCAATTTCCACTCCAAAGCCTATGAGTTTCAAAACCATATAAATGGCTGTAAATATCTTTACATAAATCAGCTTAACGCGTTAACAATGAAAAGCGTGATTATTCAATTAATTTGTGAACAATTTAGCGCCAAATGCAAAATGAATTTCTGTACTTTTCGCCCCCTCATGGCCTAAAAAATCCCAGACTCGAGGTAAAAAGTTCACCTATTCAATTTGTTAACCAATCTATGGTTCAATAAGGGTAAATAAAAATAGGTTAAATGTAATGACAGAGCCGTGTTGTGGTCAACTCGGCTGCCGTACAAAAATGGGCTGGCTCGACCGCTGAGACACCGCCACACCATCACAGAGTGCAGAAATCAAATAACAGCTTCTGCTGTACTATTTGTCCAGTGAGTGAGAGTTTTTGTGGCTCACTCTCTCTTCATTACCCCACTTTCTCCTCCATCACCCCGCTCCCCTCTTCTTCAATTACTCCACTCCCCACCATCAGATATCTGATCCTTAACCAAAAGGTTGACAACGAACTGATGACTCCTCTGGAATTGCGAGTGTCCATGGACGACTGTGACCACGTAAAACTCTCTGGTGGATCGCATGGTCGTTTGATCCTCTAAAATGCTATGAAAAATATTGAACCTACTGCTCTCTGCACTTGCTTTCTAAATAAGATTCGCAACGTATAAAAAAAACGCTCTTCATCAGAAGAATGTGAACGGGTCTTTTCTTTGAAAATTTCCTTCTTCGGTTTCATTTTTTTTCTTATTTTCTTTACTTAGTTTTTCTTATTTTAATTTCTCTTGTCCTTTATCTACTACCTCATTCTTCTCAGAAGGTCCGTCTTGATACCTGATGGAATTTTTCCCGTATGCCTATGTACAGTGATTTATAAAATCATAAACGAAAAATGGTTAACCATAATAAAATTTTACTGCTGTAAACGTACAGCAGTAACATTTTATTACAATATTTTGTGCCTATAAATCATTATTTATAGGCACAAAATACTGTAATAAGAACTCCCTTTACCGTCTTTTCCACTATCTATTTCGGATCTATAAAAGAAACGAAAAGGAACGTTTTTATTACTTTTAGTAGCCAAAAATCATCCACAGTCGTGTGACGCGTACGAACGTTTAGCGATGGCTGATCGCTTGTAGCGTCGTCCTCTACTAGTGCCTTACCCCCTTCCAAATCACGTAGACAGTTTGTTTCTTGCGCGGTCCCACACAATCTTAAGTATGTTGGGACCACTTACCCCTTGGGCTTTTAAACTCGCTCTACCCTAATTATGCCAAAGTTCAAGTCAATCGGACCCGGAAATCTCGTAATGAGTCAGTCAGACGCGACAAGCAGTTAGTTAGTCAGTCGGTGGTATTTCGCTTATATATAATATGTATAGACATTAACTATAGTACACGAACAGGAATAAAAAAAAAAAAACAAATTTAAGGTCCAAAACAGAAATTTAAGGTCCGTTCCACTAATACTATAAACCTGTCAGTTTGTAGGTTTGGATGTTTGTTACTCGATCGCTCTTCAACGCCTAAACAAAATCAATTAAAACTTTTTAATAGTATGGCTTATACATCAAATAGACATATAGGCTATTTACAAATATACTGACTTTTGATTCCGGCTTCACTTGCATGACAGTAGAAAGAATTCACGACTTATACCGTCTGGTGAATGGTAACAACAAAGTTCAAGAGAGGTTCAAGTTCAATATGGGTCAGGTACCGGAATCGCGAACAGGACCAGGATCAAGATCAAGAGTGTCAGTGAGATCGTTTCATTACAAATTAACGGCGTTATTTCTTTTTATCGTCGTAATAATATGGAATCTAGAACCAGACCGGGAACTGAACCACCATTTATTATGTTATCGGTCGAAATAAAAAGTTCGTTATATGCCAGCTCGAGGGGAGCCGTCGTTGAATTGTGTATGTTTTGAATAGAGCCGAAAATAGATCGGGTCCAGAATGGAAATCAAAAGCGGGGCCGAGGCTGAAATCGTTAAAATGTAGGCACAATATCGAGATCAGAGGTAGTCAGCGTTATCGGTCGATGCGAAATATTCGATTTTCACGCGGGCGGAGCCGCGTACAAAAGCTAATACTTTATATGCTACTGAATATAAGTTTGTATAAATTTTAATGATTCTTTTACCAAGGAGTTTAATAGAGTAAGTCAATTTTTATATGCCCCAAGTTCTGTTTCCTAGAATCAGCTGTATTCGGCAGTTGTTTTGGTATTATTATCACCATTGACAGTAGGTACCTATAATGCAATAAAACATATATGAATATTTATTGGTACGGAGCCTTCACTGCGCGGGCCCGACTCGCACTTGGCCGATTCCCAATCGGTCATTAACCGATTCTTGAATCAACGTTTTAACTTTTTTAATGGCCAAAGATTTCAATTTATTCTTCTAGTAATCGCTTTCATATATGCCATATATTTTACATGAATATTAAATAAGTCGAAAAAGCAGTAATCTTAATACTATTTTGCGTATAATATTTTAATATCTTGATACCAGTTTTAATATACCAGATACATATTTTCATTATGAACTTCTCGCCAACAAAAAAGAGTACGTTATAATCGAGTTTTCAAGACCAAAAAAAATTAATTTTAAACTTTTTGAAAATTTGCCATCAATCGATTTAGGCACTTTGCCAGCCTCTGATATTTGCAGAAATCTCAAAAAAAAAGATTAAAAAAAATTTTTTTTTAATAAATTCCAAAGCATTGAACCATCGATTCCAAAATATAATCAGCTCTATTCGTAGCAAAACTGCTTAGAATGCTATAATCGTGATCGAAATCGGTTTAGGTCTTCAAGAGATATAATAAACGAAAAACTTTTAATAAAACTGTTTTTTCGTAATAATGTTTATATATTTTTTTAAATTGATTTTTACAACAAATTGCATTTTTGTTCTTAAAAACTTGTGTATTTTTGCCCAATCACATTTTAAAACCTAAATACTTTTTGTGTTCAAAACTATGAGGAATACCGTAAGCCCGGTTCACATCGATTATCTTTTTCAAAAGATATATCTTTTACGAAACATTTGAAAAATATCAAGTGGGTTATTTTTTTTGTATCTCGATTAATTTGGAAAGAGAACACTAATAATTTTGTGCTCGAACACGTGAGCAATACAGTTCTCACCTCTTTTGAACTCGATAGAACTATTCCTCAAAACAACGTGGGAAGTTTTGCAACCGGTCTGCAAGATCAACCGTTGGCAAAAGTGATTATTTTTTTATTCAAAAAATGTAGAAATTTATCATTAGAGTTTTATTACTTTCAAAATATATTAGAATTAAGTTTTTGTTTTAATAGATAAATTAAACTCATTTATATATTTCGTCATAGTGCTCTGCCTGCTTAGTTCCACAACGGCTGCCTGAACAATATCTCAGCTTTAGTCAGAGCTAAAATTTTTAATACCCGTTTCTATATTTCACTTATAATCTCATACAAATGAATCCGGATCTCGTTAATGTATATTTCTTTATTCACTTCACTCAATTCTTTACATTTCATTCAAATTTCTATTAGATTCCTGCATACACCCAGATCAAAGTTTTGAGTCTCCTAAATTTGCCTCCTTCCAAAGCTGGTATTTTAACATAACTTGTGACGTGTTCAATCCTTAGCGACTGATGAACTTATAAATGAAGCTTTAACTTAACTGAAATTTAACAACTTGCTTTGTGCTCGAAAAGTGTTTTAATGCGTCGGTCCAGAACTTGGTATCCGCATTGACAGCGATGGTGACCAACAACCCTCAACTTGTACAAGGTTAGCGTGCAAAGCTGAAGGTCCAAGGCTCTCATCCCTGATAAACAACAGCAGAAAGTGTACCGACAGTGGAGTGACTATAACATCAAGAAATAAAAAAAAAGCTTCCACCCTCTATCAGAAATTTAGCCCTTTATCTTCTCTAAATCTCAAACAAATAAGGATTTTCTCTTTTAAAATTGACTTATTCTACTTTTCAATATATAATATTTTGATATATATGCCCGGGCTGATACACCGATTACTAGACACGTATGCTTCAAAGCTTGCTTATGCTCAAATATTATTGTGTTAATTTTTTAGCGTTCCGTATCTTCAAAAGGAAAAAAAAAGGGGAACCTTTTAAGGATCACTCTGTCTGTCTGTCTGTCGCAACCAATTCGCTATGAATATAATGAACCGATTAAACTGATATTTGGTACACACATAACATGTCTGTGACCCAAACAAGGTATTGTAACGTTATTAAATGAATTTTAACTATGAGAATTACTTTAGGGAGTAAGAGATATATAAAAAAAAGTTTTGTAAAGTGTACCATATGACATATTAAATAAAATCGTTTATTTTGATTTTTTGAATATATATTCTTGTTTAATTTAACAATAGAAGTTCTAAATCTATTTAATAAAATAGACGAAAATTTATCATTTCCTGCTTATTTTAGAAACTACTTCTTCTGAAATTTTGAAAAAAAACACTGAAAGTAATTTTTTCTTTTAAATTACGTAAAAACTTAAAGAGGTTCATAGTTTTCTTCATTTTCAGTATAATCTAACACTTGCTCGGTACGTGAATACTTAGTGCGACAAGCGTCGAACTTGGCGTGATCAAAGTGCGAGCTTATGCTAAACAATAAACAAAAATCGGTCGTGTACGAGCAGGGCTCGTGCAAAAAATCCTCAAATGAATTAATGACAATAATTTCTTTTAAGCATTTAACATAAATATATTGTGTTGTAGTACGGAACCCTCGGTACACGCGTGCGACTAGTACTCTCGTGGGTTTGTTTTATATTGCCAAGTACTAAAATTGATTTCTCTCGCTAACGCGTAATACGTTTTTCGATGTCAGTTTTATGAAACACTCGAAAACGGTAAGTGACAAAACACTCAACACTAAAACAAAACGTACCGAGCAGAAGAATAAATTATATAACATTTAAATTAACTAATAATCACCTTTGTATCTACTCGCTAATGAATATTCCACAATCTATCACAACGTTAACGCGCGCGTCCGCACGTAAACGCGGGAGAAAGTAACGGCTCGGCAAGTTCATAGTTCGCGTCAGTGCGGGCGCATGAGCATGAAGACATCAATCATCGGGTATATTATATCGACGTATGCAAATACGGCGATGAGTCAACGGCCGGCGCACGGCGATTTCCTAGTCGAATTGCGCAACCGAACGGGGAATCGAATCCGCTACCGAATTGTATAACGCATTAAAACCGGTAGATATCGATTTAAACACTTAATGGAGCCTAATGCAGATAATCTTTAGTACACCTGTCCGCGGATGACGGATGGGCGACGTGTGCGGCGCGGGCGCACGGAGAAAGTGAAACGGACGGATCGAATGCGATATGATAACGCTAATTCGTGCGTAGGGAGGGACGGGTCGCTCTGCGGATCGGAACCGGTCGGCGTGTCGCGCTCGATGCCATTTCAGCGTTTTTTTCGCTAATTTGCATCGGATTTCACCGATTTACAGCCGATCGAATCCCAGTACGTGTGCATCGTCGATGCATAGCGTACGTTATGAGTGAATTTTTGGAGTTTCGGGAAATATTTTAATACTGCTCTTGTTCCTTTCATCGTTTTAATCTATTAATTTTTTAAAAGAAAACATGAAGTTCATAATACTTGTAATAAGTAACTATATCATCAATTCACAAATGCGCCTATGCACCTTGAGAATGTATATAAAATTCTCTCTCAAAGTTTTGGATTTCGTAAGAGTTGCAGCAAATACAACACCATCTTAAGTTTTAAGTGGTGACCGTTTGTACTAGCTTTCCAACGAAGAACAGATGCTACTATTCAGCATTGTGAGCTGAAGGCTGCCCCAGACAGTCGCATCACCGAAGGCCCTACTAGAGTGGTCTTCGACTCTGTGAACCGCATAGTTAAAATATGACTGAAAATACTGAAAATATTGACGAACGTAATATTAGAAAACGTGAGGTTAAAAAAGCGGCGTAAGTGATTGAACGATACGAAACAATCATTAATTCCATTTACGTTGAAATTGTAATTATGACATAATTGATAAATTATTATCATAATTATAATTGTAATAATGTTGCATTGACAGTACGATTTACTTTGTAAGTAGCACCTAAAGTCATTATTAATATCTGTCTAGTTGTTGTATTGTATATCATCTTTCAGCATATTTTACATGATTGCAAAGAAGAGTATGTTTTTTGAAAACAAAACTAAACCCTGAAAACATTTTTAGATTCGTGTATGTATTTTTTGTGTGACTCTCTTTGTTTATTTTATCACAGATTCTAAACGCCTGAAGTGATTTAGGTGTGTTTTCTATGGTAATCACAAAAATTCAAATAAAAACACGATTATGAAAAAATGGTATATAACTTAAATAAAACCAATTTAAAAAACAATGAAAAATTCGAAAAACAGGTTACGTGGTACAGAAATACTACTGCATTATCAATATTATCGTGGGACAATTGAGGAAATTTCGTTTAAAAACATGATCCATGAGTCTTCAGACTGCGATACAATTTTACATAAATACAGACTGATGTTTTGCTCTAACTTCAGATTAAGATGCTCTAAAGATTAACTTTAAAGTTATAAACTACTTTCATAGACTGTGTTATGTTTCAATTCATAGTGCGTTATGTACACCAAGAAGAACCTTTCTGCAGCATCTTATCCTCATCCTATGCAACTTGTTTTAGTTACCATTCTTAAACTATTTTTTTTTAGTTTTCTTCATTTCTTTAGTTTTTTTTTAATGAAATTCTTTTAATAAAAAAGATAAATTCATGAGAAAGAAAGAAGAATATGCAAAATGTAAAAGAGAAGAAAAAGAGTACGTTACTTATTCGATAGAGAAATTCGTAATCTGTGTTTGACAAAATAGCGGCCTGCCGTCGGTATCATTTCAAGTTCCCACTACATACATTTCTTTCCACACCGTAGGATTAAAGACACGTACGACGTTGCACAAACGACCATCCATTCAAAACAATAACAAAACAGCGCACACGCACACACAATACTATTAATCTGAAATACCGTCAGCTGGCCGTAGAGAGATGTTCTCATAGGGGCCGGCCGGCAAGACGGATGAGCCGCGCCGTCAGCTATAAATATCAAAGGCACGGCGACGTCGCTCCGTCCGGCGGGACGTCACGCCGGAACGATTAGACGTGCCCGATAATCATTTAATCTTCGGCGGCAGATGAAAGTTGCCGATATCGTATCGGACGTATCGCATCGGCGTAGAGGGGGGCCGGCGGGCGCGCGGCCGCGGCCGTGCGTCCGCGCACGCGGCAGGGATCGCGCCGGTGTGATCGGGATTTAATTTGATCTTTCAAGAATATCAAATCTTACAAGATAATGCCGATAACACTTCCTGCCGTTTGATTGAGCTCAGTTTTTTTTTTGCGTACGATACGATGCGACGAGAACGAGATGAAAAAGAAGGTTGCATTGTCAATTTTTTCACTACGACTTTTCTGGGATTCACCCGTGTGAGGTAGATTGGCCGATTTCATATATTCCGAATCGTCGTTGTCAAGACATACGTTATTTTCAGCACATTTATCAAGAATGCACAGTCAAAGTCTATTCTCAAAGAGAATTTTTGAAGTTTTACTTTTTTGACGGCATTTATAATGAAATTTTAAAACGTTACACGATGCGCGTCTTTTTAGTATATTTTTGACGCCATAAAGTTGACCACTAAATAGCCCATCTTTAGTTAATTACGCTAGTTTCATTGGCATCTCCCAAACTGCAGGCATACTAATAATATGGAGATAAAGATCAAGTAAAGCTAAATTAGCATGCGCACGATACGACACACAACACTATTATGCGTGTTTGTTATGTTCTAACCGCTTTAACAACATATTAATTACTGTATAAAGTAGTAAATAAGTCTGAAGCGTCTGTCTGTACTTTCAAATTTTATATATATAATTTTGTGATAGATATTCGTTTTATGACTAACTGACCCCAATTCTACCATTTCTAAAATTTGTGTCTGTCTGTCTGTGGGTCTGCTTGTCTGTCTGTTTGTTTGTCTATCTGTCTGCCTGTATATTCAACTCAAGAACGTTAATTTTACTTAACATTAACATATAGCTTAAGAACGGTTTCATTGATCGTGATGAAAAATGGTATACAGTAAGAGCATCACATGTGTTTTCAAAATGATATGCCAGTGTCTGTTTGTCTGTCTATATGTCTTTTTATAATCTAGAACGGTTTCACTGATCGTGATAAACTGATTGTCTTGAAAAGTTATCGTCTGTCTGTCTGTTTATTTGTCTGTATGTTCTTTTATAACTCAAACGATTTTACCGATCCTAATAAAAATGGATATATAGTAAGTGTTTTTTTTTTTAATTTACATGTAGGGGGTAATCTCTGGACCGATCCGATCTAAAAAAAAATGGTCATCAAAATTCAACCACTTTGAAACTGGAGACATGTTGTGAATGGGGAAAAAATAGCAACTATCCCGTATTTCCTTTACGTATTCGTAGTATTGAACCAAACCACTGAACTGATCCTAAAAATGCTTTAAGTAATTAATAGACTATATATTAGGGTGGGTAAAAAAAATATTTTTTTTTGATCCGACACACAAAAACTAGTTGCTAGATGCCTCTAGAAAGAACCTATCAAATAGTCTTAATATTAATAGGAAGACTATCCTCATCGCGGGTTTCCATTTTGTATCCAGTCTTATATAAAAATGGCTATATCTCATGATCTGATCTTTGAATCAATTTCAACTCTAATTTCTATAGGGAATAGGATGCTCTACAAAATAGACCTCATACTTTTTTCATTAATATAACCATTTAAAAAATATTTAAGGTCAAAAGTTGAAGGATTTAAAAAAAATATATTTTTTCTGTAGCTTATTGAAAAATAATTATTTGTAAATGAATTTCAATCATTTTTGTAAGAAATTTAATGCTCCACAAAAAAGATTTCTTGTGGTTAATCGGTTACTCTAATTATTTAGAAGATATTTGCATTTGAATCCCAATGCGAAGTGGTTTTAATAGTTTTTTAATAAATAATTTAAATTTATCAATTTAAGTCATGAATTTCGAAAAGATTCATAATAATATAAGTTTATTTTGATGAAATAACAGATACCAAGTTCTACCTTATCTTTTATTTTACAATACATTTCTTTCAAAACACTTTTTTAACATTTTCTTTTCATAATTTTATTCTCAACACAATTTAATATCGTAATTTAATATTTATTAACGGGTTTATTTAGAATGTAACTCCAATTTTTTTTCTCGACACAAAATTTATAACTAAATATTTTTAGTTTGGGAAATTTGATAATTTAGTTTCTAATGTTGGTAGTTCTGTTCATAACATCACAGGTACTAATGCCATCTGCAGTTTCTGTCATGCTTCCTTTTACATTTCTACATTGCATGTATAGTTTGTGGAGCTCCTGAATTGTATCTTCTTGTATATAACAATAATCAAATAATTAACAACTGAGTTTTAATATATTTACTATAATTTCGATTCTTCTGCTAATCATCTAATATTAATAAAGAAATCCCTTTAATTTTTGAATTTTTGATATTGATAGGTCAATATCAAAAATTCTTGAACTAAAATTACCAACAGTGAAAAAGGTTATACGTGTATTTTTTCATCAGCTTAATGTTCTAAAATATTCTGCTGAACAAAGTGTCAAGAATGTAGCAGAACAGGTTATGGAGCTATGGAAAAAAAATATTCCTACTTTGGAAATGATAATGTAATGAAAAAAAGTCTTCTGTTATAACAAATGGCTGAAAATACAAAAAAAAACCGCAAACGTAAGAAATCACCAGCACAAAAAAAAAAGAATCAATATTGGAGAATGATCTCGAAATGTTATTCGATATTGTCGATCAGAAGTCTTTGAATGTGCTTGACGACCGTATTAAAGACTTATATTAAAGTCAGAAAAGCGGTACCCGGAAAAAAATTATCCATCATAACGTACATGCTCCTAATGTAAGTGAAGATTTGATGGAAGTAGAAGAAAGCAGTAAGTTTCTATGACAATTATGATGCTTTAAATAATATTATGCAAGTAGATAAATTCTTTTTAATTCTAATTTTTTTTTTTTTGGTATCTTTTGATCAAATTTGTTTTATATATAAAGCAATCCATGATGCAAAAATTAAAGGGATCTTTACAATAATCAAATTTTTATGAGTAAGAGAAAGAATGTAACATATTTTCTATTTTAAAATAAATGAGCATAAAGATTGGTGCACTTTTGAATTCCCCACGCATTTAATTTTTTCGTTGGGCTTTAAAAAAAAAATTAAAACTGGTTTTTTTTTAGATCCAAGTTAACCTTCATCATCCTGTCCCACTATTATTGCCAGTAAAAAGACAGGAACATTATCAGTGCAATCATTAAGTCAAGCTACAAATTTTGGTTCGGATTTATCTTATGAACCTCCAATAGCAATAAAACGACCAAAAATTAATATTTTAACTCCAGAGCTCATCTCTGCACTAGACAGAAGTAATGTCAGTACTAGAAATGCGATGTTTATTATAACTCTTGTTCTGTCATGTGTTGGCATTAATATAGAAGACACAACCCTGAGTTACAAATTGATTCAACAAGCTCGCATGACGTTACGAAAAGACATTGCGCGAGGACAGAAAAATGATTTTAAACTCCATGATAAATGCGTAGTACACTGGGATGGAAAATTACTGCAACATATTGTGGAATTAAAACCGTGGATCGGTTTTTAATTCTTCTCACTGCATTTGGCGTTGAACAGTTACTAGGAGTCCCAAATGGACTCTGGACCCGCAGAGAATTTGTGAAATTGTAACGACATTCTTACTATTACTTCACAGGAATTCACCGCGGAACATAGGTAGAAATCGAAAAAGCTCTAGCAAGAGAATTAAATTAAATTCTGCCATAGAATTGAATAGTCTGTGGCAGATTTGCATTTTATGGTATACTTAAAAGCTTGGTCTTCATCAACTTTTGCGATTGCAGCTATTAGTTATGATTTAGAATTAAAAAAATAAATATTGAATACAAAAAAAAATAATGCTTCAATTTCTTCAACAATTTGTGAGATGAATTCACATTTATGGTATTTAAATGATTAACTTGCTGTTTTATCAATGTTCGATGATACTGTTCCACGCCATGTAAAAAGGAAATAGTCGAAGCTGTGAAATTTCGAAATAATACAAAATCTAAATTCAAAAGATTTGAAATCGATCAAAACAACATAAATTCGATAATAGAAAAGGATTTAAATGACTTTGTTTCTCAAAAATCAACAAATTTGTTCAAAATCTTTGACCTATTATATCATTTTCTTGATGTTTATAGTGAATTGTGGATTTCTAACCAGAATTACAAAGAAAACGAAGAATATTTTAAGCAATAAAAAGTTGTGAATGACGCAGCAAAGCGTGGAGTGGCATTAGTATTTGAATACAACCAATGCTTGACAAAAAACGAAAAGCAGTTCCAATATTTATTGCAAGTAGTTAAAGAACATTGAACAAAATATCTTAATAGTAATAAAAGTCAATTTTCAAAGCTAAAGCTTAATATTTTTTTTCAGTGTAATATTTTCGTATCAATACTGTATTACATTATAAATTTTGCATAGTGAAATAGATTTTTTTTCCATTCTACTGATATATTTAATGCTATTTTTAGAATGAAAAACTTTATTTTTTCTGAGACGATGATGGATATTTTCAAAATTTATAACTTTAATGGTTAAATTTAAAATATTTATTAAAAAACTATTAAAATCACTACACATTAGGATTCAAATGCGAATATCTTCTAAATGGTTAGAGTAATCAATTAACCTTGAAAAACCTTTTTGAGCATTAAATTTCCTTCAAAATGATTGAAACTCATTTGACAATAATTGTTTTTCAGTAAGTTACAATATAAAAAAAGTTATTTTTTTTTAATCCTTTAATTTTTGACCTTAAATATGTTTTAAATGGTTACATTAATGATAAAAGTATAAGAGACATTTTTTGTAGAGCATCCAATTTCCTATATAAATTAGAGATAAAACTGATTCAAAGATCTATTTATCATGAGATATGGCCATTTTTATATAAGACTGAATTGAAAATGGACAACCACGATGAGGATAGTCTTCTCATTAATATTAAGAGTATTTGGTAGGTACTTTCTAAAGGTGCCTAGCAAGTAATTTTTGTGCGTCGGAACAAAAAAATCTTAGAAGTTTCTTAGGAATCAATTATTTGACCCATCCTACTATATACATTTCTCTTTGGCGTCATCTGTATTTTTGTGTTATTACAGATTCTAAAAATTCTTTCACTTATAGAAAACTGCATTATCTCCGAGTAATATAACCTAAATTTCATTTTGACACTAGCCCATACAAATCGGTACCGTGACTGGTAGCGGAATCAAAACTGCAGATGTGACGGGGAGCAAGAATCGAGAGTCGAGACCGGAAAAGATAGAAATCGAAAACAGAACCAAGGTCAAAATCGAGTGTAGGACTATAGTTATAATCGAGATGGAAACAAGATAATATAAAAAATCATCTAACCAAATATGCAATCAAAGACATCAGAATCACGTTTCTTTGCTGAGATTCTTGCTACATGTATGCCTCCGACTGCTTGTATTTGGCATATTTGATTAGATGATCTATTAAATCATCTTTTTCCCACCTTTTTAGCTCATTTTTACGCAATCGGGTTTTTTTTTTATCCAAGCGTCCTTTCTTATGTAATATTTTTTTATTCATAAAAACAGGTTTTTAAAAAAAAACAGGGCCTGATTACTGAAACCATGTTGCTTTACATTCCATATAATGTGCATAGGTAACAGCATGTAAGATAAGTAATTCCAGAAAATATTAATGTGATTTATGCAGTTTGAGATCTCTAAAGTAATTTGGAATCGTATCGAAACTTAAGTTCAAAACGAATCATTTTTATTTAATGAACTACCGGAGTGTAGCTCAAAAAAAATTAAAAACATCCATATAATCAAATATCCGGTTGTATTGCAATCCAACGCAATATGCTTTGTGCCCTATTCAGCAATTTTTCTTATCTTGATGTGGCATTTAAAAAAACATGTATAGCACTCTTGGAAGTGAAATATGAGGGTTTTAAAACGCCTAGAATGCCCATTGAAAAATTCCTAAATGCGATCGTGTATCCCAAAAATGAACTTGACGGACAAATCACGCGACTGGCATTACGGCCGTACGGCACGTCCATGTAAAACATACAGGTCCTGTAACAAAGCATCCTTACGCTTCCTGCTAAATGCTTGTTAAATGTCTGCAAAATGTTCTAAACACGCACGCACACGCTCATGCACACGCACGCACACTCGCATACAAGGATATCTTGAAATTCTAAAAAAGGCCACTGCACCCTTGAAAAAAGAGTCAGAATTAGATTCGAGACGCAATTTTAAAGGGATTGTTTACTTATACCGGTGTTGATAACAACTAAGTATAATATGTTGCTATGCTTCGCTAACGTTTAAATAGAATGTGTGCAGCGCCAACATTCATTAATAAAATCTTGGCATTTCATAACATCGGCCTGCGCGTACGAACGATAGAAAATAAAAAGGAAAGAACGATAGAAAATAAAAAGAAAAGAACGACAGAAAATAAAAAGAAAAGAACGATAGAAAATAAAAAGAAAAGAACGATAGAAAATAAAAAGAAAAGAACGATAGAAAATAAAAAGAAAAGAACGATAGAAAATAAAAAGGAAAGAACGATAGAAAATAAAAAGGAAAGAACGATAGAAAATAAAAAGAAAAGAACGATGGAAAATAAAAAGAAAAGAACGATAGAAAATAAAAAGAAAAGAACGATAGAAAATAAAAAGGAAAGAACGATATAAATAAAAAGGAAAGAACGATAGAAAATAAAAAGAAAAGAACGATAGAAAATAAAAAAAAATGGAATATCATTAAATGATTGTGCTTAGATATTTTTTTGTACAACTTTTTTTTCTCAGCCCATTTGTATAATACATATTTCATCGTGTGACACCAACAATAGATTACATCCAATCAACAGCTTTTTTAAGGCTGTTCATCAGATTTAGCTGGTTTGACTGTATTTTGATAGATCTTAATGCATTAGATGAAAAAAAAATACATCGACCCGTCACTCAAGTTGTTACCCGGTCGACATCACTTTGTATAATCGTGGAAACATCCACGAGTTCCTCGCCTCATCATCTCCACGAATCGATAAATAATTTACACTGTTTGTTTCAATTAGTGAAAGCTATTCTTACGCGGCCGATAACATCTCGCGGCGGCCGACGGCCGACGGCGCCCGATGATACAACCGCCAATCCGATGATTATCATCGGCAAATGGTTAATGGCTCGCGTCTGTATCATAATGCTATCTAGATGATCGGATATGTGTTTTATACTATTAAAATAAGCGTTCGTTATCGTCTAGATATTACGTATATACCTATCCAGTCGATAAATCGATTGTATGTATTCGGATTTTTTTTTATCATCGATCGCGTGTTTATGACTTATTAAAATTTCAGTTTATTCGTTGCAATAGATTTTATTTTCAAACACGACGAGAAAGATTTGACGGCATTTATAACAACAGGTCAAAGAGATTAGGTTATATTATTATATTAATTTATTCAGTTTCATAATTAATTAGACAGTCAAACCTTCTAATCTATTTTCAATTAACTATTGAATATACCCCATCGGTTGCACATTATTGAACATATATAATCCCAAACAATGCAGTATTTATTTACCATAGGCAAATCCGATGAAGGACACGAAAGGTGACCATAGCAGCTATTTTTAGCAGACGTAGTCCTACCCAGTTGGGCAACTCGATTTGATGACCATCTCGTATTTCGAGCGCCCTTGCAACACACGTGTATTTATATATAAGTTGTATTGAGACCAGAATCCTTCAGACAGATAGACAAACGTCTGTTTGTCAATTTATTCTTCTATCAAAAATTTGTTTTTCGGCGAGCGCTGGCGAGCGTAACATACGACGTAACGTACAACGCTGATTGTCGGATTAACTATATTAAAACGCAATCAACCTAGTCAATAATGTAATATTCAGATTTAAAGCTTAGCAAAACAGTACGATGTAGATAATGATAAATCAAAAGAATTGTAATAACTTCAATATATTCACTACTTATTCTTAATAAAGTAGACACACAAATTTCGATATTTTCCACACTGTGACATCAAAAAGTCTATAAACGTGCAAATATATTATACATATAAAATATACAGTCAGTTCACACCCTTACAGAATACAGACGTGAAGTAAAGCTTCCGCTATTGCACTTAGTCCAGTGAGTGAGAGTTTCGGTGGCCCCCTTCCCTTTGCATCAGATATTTTACTCCTTACTAAAAATCTCGATGGTCCACTCCTCCATCTATCAGATATCCCTTCTGAACGGCGGGTAATGCATTAGTGATTCCTTTACGATTGCCAGTGTCCATGGGCGGCGGTGGCCACCTACTCTCTATAGTAAATCGTATACTTGTTTTCCCTTTAATAAATATATTCATATGTCCTCCAATTCGAAAAGTAAATCGCGAATTCGATTCAAAAATTGTCAAGATTGGACGTGGAAAATTAATTTAAAATTGTTCTTAAATTCATAGTCTACAGTTATACGATTCATACAATTTGTGATTATACCGTATAATATTTTAATATTTGCGGTTAATTTCCGGTTGAATTAGGACTCATTGCCGCTACAATCATTTTTTTTTCTCTTCCTTATAGTTTATTATACCCGGCTATACCAATTTCGCTTTTTCGCGCTACATGCAAACAAAACGGCCGCGTCGAAGAAGCTACAGGAGCGCGAAAGTGACATACACTGACTAGAAGTATTCGATATAACCCGTTCTGTCGCTGTTAAAATTTATTAAAAATTAGAAGAGATCTCGCTTGTAATTAATATCATAACGAAATAAGAAATGGGTACTATCAATTTCCACAGTTCTCGCTGCAGATATGATCCTATTGGCCTAAAAAAATTTTAGAACTTTACGCGCGAAACTTTATATTTTTCTCTCTATACGGTGGTATTAAATCTGTATTTAACAGATATCAGGACATAAATGAATGTTGTGGTATATCAAAAATAATCCAGTATGCTTTCTAATAATTTATTTTCGATAGTTATGCCTTTATTATATACTCCTAAGCTTACAATTGCAAATAAATACGTGTACATATACATATATATATATATACAAAAAAATGCAGCTTAGTGAAAACTTAAAAAACTACTCTAATTGAATCTATAATGCTGTATTAAAATTAAAATATCAGTATTTAATCTCATTACAGACGCAGTTTATAAATCCACAATAAATAATAATACACAATGCAATGTCAACACAGTACAAACATTCATTCGTCGCGAGCGCGGAATAACAGCCGTGTAGCGCTCTAGATAACATAAAAACCTGTTTTATTGTTTAGCATGGAGAAGATCTCGCACGTATTTCCTATTCTCCAGCGTTAAATTCCTATTCCTTGAGGGAAAGACCAGAAAAAAAAAATTATATACATCTCATCCGTTCTAACGTAGTGCTGGACACATTCCTACTCGTAGCATAGCTTAATAAGCATTGATATAGTCGTGAGCTCTACTAATTAAATTATTATAGGTTTCTTCTTTTCCTTTCCTCTACATGACGCCTTCGTCTATGACCACATTTCGCACTAATGTTTGTAATATTTAAGTACAGCCATCTATAAAAACAGTCCCTTTTTTCTTATGCATTTATATATATATGTAAGAGTTTTTATTAACTGGCGAAGTGAAAAATGATTAATTAATACACTGCCTGCATATCGCGGCAATTTACGGGTCACGGGGAAAAAATTATCAGCACGTTCCGCGGACGTTTTCACGATGACGGAGCGAGCGCCCGACGATAAAATATCTCACTGAAATATGCGGTAATGTAATTATTGCTTTTGCCTACACGCCGTTTCGCGCAGCATCCGTCTACGTGCACACCCCCTTATCAGATCTGTATCGCGGCGCGCACGCATCGGAATTTCTCCGGCGCCGACCTTGAATCGGCACTTGTTACTTTCGCACTCGGTCTAGTCGCCATCCTTAGATCGTGGGCAGAGATAAACTAGATTTTCTCTTTTCGTACTGTCGTCTAGATATCCAGTATGTAGAGATGTAATGTTAATATCATTATCACGAATAATATAATTCTCAAAAAAAAAGCTTGTAAATGTTTTTCCGTGTATTTATTAATAGAATTTTCGTGTGCTCCTATAATTTCGGTTGTTTTGAATCCAGTGTACTATGTGGTTCAAGTTTACAATTTAATTTTATCCAATATATACTATTGTGTAACCACGCCGCTTTTTTTTTTTTGTTTTATTGTAATATTTAAACTGTTATGTGGATTGGAGAAAAAATGTGTTTCAATTTTTAGCCTTAAGAACTTTATTAATGAATGGAGTCCCTGGTTCGAATAAAAACTCGGACATATGAGTGTATACAGCTAAATACATATAAATATAACTAATATTTTGGATTATTTATATCTACAATGTCGTTTAAATATTAAAAAAAAGTCGTTGTAATCAATAGTTGTAATTAATTTTTAATAATAGATTCATTTTAGGATTTACTTTGAATCTACAAATGTCATACAAAATTAAAATTGATTTAATCACTCGGGCGTATGATTGTGAAAGATATGTAAAGGGATGTCAAAAACTAAAAAAAAATATATCTGCATCTACTCGAACTTAAATAAGTGACTTGAACGAACAGAAGAGAAACCGTCAGAAACATACGACGTGTTTTTTGTCTGCGTACAGGCCGAGCAGCTCGATCAAAATATAATCTAGAAATCCATTTAGATTGAACATTAAAGTATAACAAGATAAGTTTAGCGTTTTTCTAAATCAAAATATAATCACCCTACTAGAGTAACTGTGCGAAGGATTTAGGAGAAAAGCCAATTTAGAGTGTATTTTAATTTTTCACACTTATTGTGCTTTGGACAAGGAAACAAAATAAATACTGAGCTAAACAAAACCGATAACTTTTTGTGGAATAAGTGCATTTTTAAAGCGATGCGGCGCTCTAACATTTCCTACATTTGCACTAAACGCGAACAAACTTCTAAACTGTGTACGATAAATAGATGTCCATATTTTAAAATTATTAATGTATTAATTGCAAAAAATTGCGTAAGCTGAAAATGATCGTAACCGATTTTCGGTGGCGGTATTTTCTCAGTGTCGGTTTAGAAAAAAAAAAAAAACATATGGTACAAGACAATACAATAAAGCTCTACTGTAAATGACAAACTATTACCAAGTTATTTTAAATGAATCGACACTGTGCACATTTTTCTATCGCAGTCAAATGATTGTTCAAGTTTCAATTCTTAGCTCAAATATATAGGGAAAAATTCCGTGTCATCTTACAAACTGTCAGACTCGTATTCACCACAATAACACCCCTCTGTGGACGAAACCCATTAGTCGGGTGCGGCACGTGCGCCCACACCGAGCGCTGAGGTAATGTGCCGCTTGCATTCTACTGAAATAAAGTATGAAAATTGAGTCGCATAAATTACAGATGTTTACAGCCGCACAGGACTGTGCTACTATTTTCACAGTACCAAACATTATAACATGTGTCTAAAGTATACCCGTATATTGTACATAAATTATATATGTACAATTGTACATAAATTTATAATGATAAACGAAAACCATTATCGTTGGGGGTGTTTAAATAGAGCATTCCTCTTCATGGACCGGAACGTAAATATTGGCCTGGGACGGTAACCCTTAAAGATTCTCTATTTACGAGTCCGAAGTGAGGTGGCGGTCTTGTTCTGGCGTTGTCTCTGAATGTGTAGGGCAATCCGTGGTCACGAAGAGTGGTTTCCCTTTCGAGTAGCCCATGACCGTCGAAATCGTAGAAGAAAGCGTAAGCATGCCCACGAAGTCGGCATGTAGACCGCATGGTGGTTGAGATCGATAAGAGTCAGCTACAGATCGATCACCCGTCTTTTGTATGCTTGGATGACCGAAGATACCATCAGCGCTGTGCAGCTCGTGATAGAGGCTGACAAAAAAGTGACCTACCAGCACATTGGGACGAGTTTAAGCATCTGAATGTAATGTGTAAAATGCACAAAACTGTTCATGAAAGTTTAGAGGTCAGGAAGCTTTGAACTTTTGAACGTTTTTTATTCGTTTATTTTTTTTACTTTCACGCAAGAGTTTTTTAAATAGTCTGAACATTAACAAAAACAAATATGTATCGATTTTGAGAAAATTTTTCCATTTTTAAAAAAATTAAAAATACATGTCTTAAATCATGTCTTTTTTTAGCATTTCCGTAAACTAAATATGTGATAAACTATTTAAGGTACAACGGGTATTTTTTATTTGTAAAATGAAATAATAGAGCTTTGCACCAAAGCTCTAATTTTATTATTTATTTAATGATTTGATACGTTTTATGAAATATCAGTGAAAAAAAATTTTTAATTCACTTTAATATGAGTATTAAAGTGAATTAATTTTTTTTTTACAAATTATATAAGAGATACAACAAAACCGACACAAATGCTTAAAAAAAATTTTTTCTCTCTCGTAAAAGATCTATTTAGATCGTTTAGAGCTTGAAGTCTTGCAAGCTTTGAAACACGTCGTTTGAAATTTCGGATCAGAGGCTTAATGTGCTTTCTTTTACCAGCTTCATGATCGAGTTCAAAATCTTCTCTTTGCGGATGTCCACATCAAACAGTTGTCTTACCCTAAGAGTTCCAGAGGGTCAATGATAAGTGCGTGATACTGATCGGGGGCGGTTAACGGTTATTGTCTCCAATGCATTAACACCGTCCGAGACCGGCTTAACGTGAACAACGAAGATAGTTTAGATCAGTTTAAATTAAAAACTTAATGCTCAATTCCGCTGTAGTATGGATTCGAACCCGGTACGTTTTGTGTGAAGGCGACGCTTTTAACTACTCAAACACTACCTTTAGAAGTATCCTATAATCAACTCCGGGGTTTAAACCATTACCGTACCAAATTTCGTCTAATTCTATCTTGTAGTGAGTTAGACGGACAGAAATCATAATATGCTTTGAAAAGTATTCTGTCAACGTTTCTAATACTCACCAGAGTAGTTATTTTTCAATTATCTTTAGTTTATTATTCCTTTTTTTCGATTTCAGTACTGTTTACGCTTTTGATTCCAAGGTAGGTAGTTTCTGTTCAAAATGTACGTAATTCACCTGCGGCTCCGCCCGTACGGACTTACAACGAATTCTTTCATATTTTATATCGATCGATAACGTTATCAACCGTGATCTCATTCTTGATTCCGAACCAGAAGAACCCATATTCTTACACCAAGAACACACATAATACCGCTTACCGCTATTTTTTATCAAAAAACTAACTCACTTACATTCTTGACCCTGATTCCGGTTCTGCTCACGATTTGATCCCTAACCGATGTTGACCTTGAACCTCTCTTCAACATTGTTGTTGCCAATAGCCGATTGGCGTAAGTAAATTAGTTCTGCAATGACGCAAGCGAAGCAGAGAGCAAAAGTTAGCATCTTTATAAATTATAGTTTGTATGTTATTCATATATATTACTGTGAAGTTTTAGCTAATTCTGTTAAGCCGTTAGAGTGTAATTCGAGCAACAAACATACAAACTTTCACATTTATAATAATAATAGGATATATATTGTGTCTATCTTTTAGAGAAGAAAAAAGATATGTTGCGGTGGTTAGGCCTCTGGAAATAATAAATGAAAGTAGGCTGACAAAGCAAACATATAGAAGGAATGTGTGCGATATTATGGCAATACTGTATCACATATTCCTAAATAGGTCGGCAAGGGTCGCCCTAGAAAATCTTATGCAGACCGTATTGGTAGCATATTAAAAAAAGGGCTAAATTTTAAGCACCCCTAACTGACGAGCCTGCATGAAAAGATTTATGGATGTTATTGGAGCAAGACGGACATGCTCAGATCTCATCATGTAGAAATCTACAGTATCTGCTGCCGTTCTGAGAAATAGGCACGAGTTTATAACAATATATATATATATATATATATATATATATAATAAGTTCAACAGCCTCGGTACACCAATCACAATATTAATCTGTGATCTTTTACGTGAACACCGTATTGTTTCCTTGTAAAAAGTTAATTCCCGAACCACAAAATATTTATTTTGTGGCCGAACGAAAAGCTGAGCTGAGCTGAGCAATAAAGTACGTTTTATGTCCGTCCGGAGCGGCCGAACGTTTTCGACGCACAAAAGGAAATATATCCAGCGACGGACGTGAAGTTTTGGAGAACGAATACGACGTGGGCAGCGCCCGCGCCGCCGGCTCGGCGATTTGCTTTGAAAAGAAAGCTGTAGAGTTGTGCTTCATGCGGGAATAAATTTTGAACTTTCGTGTCGCCCGGCTCGAAGTCCACCCGACCGGCCGCGATTTGCCCTTTTACGTTGTCGGATACTCGCTCTCTACGGCGCCACTTAAATATTTTATGACCGTATTCTCGCTTCGCAGCTGTGACTGACTTTGGTTTATGCTGCTTTTATTTACGAGACTATGGTCGGATTCCGGTCTCTGCGCGTTTCATGAATTAGACGGCCGGTCCACAGATAAATCGTCCACCTCATTCATAAAATACTTCATAATGAGATCCGTTACATAAAATTCTGTTAAGGTTTAAATTTTTCATTTCTATATAATTCCATGATTCACTTGATCAAATGTCAACTATATATATGATTCTTTATACGCAAAACGGGCCATAAAAACTAATATCAGCGGTGTTGTACTAATAGCAATATTGCATTAAATATGAATTTTTAAGGCACAATTAACACTCAGGGAATCGGACTGTACCTTAAATATTTAAATTTATAGAGTTGCTTATTCTAATATAAAAAATGTGTTATTTAACTTCGGCCTTAATAGAAAAAAGTTAGCTCTGAAATTTGAATTATATCAATTCAGTCGAATTATAAACACGTTTTCGTGGGGGAGGGAATATTAATTCCATATCCATGCAAATGAAGTTGCGAGTAGAAACCATTAGGTGTAAAGTCAATGAGATAAAAGGCTGCGTCTGTTAAATCACACGAAGTTCATTAACAATTGTTCCTCACACTTTACACTTTTTAATCGACTTCAAAGAAGTTGGAGGTTCTCAATTTGACTGACTTTTTAAGTCGTTACCTCAGAACTCCGCCATTTATAAACAGATACTATATATATTTTTTATTGACTTTACTTCCGAGTTAGTTCCACTTTTATGAGTAGATACTGAGGTTCGATATCAGCATTTACTAAGAGTCGACGGAACTCATATAATATTATAGGCACATGTGTAGCAATTAAGGTATTTTCTAGAGTCTGACGCATTGACTTTCGGAAATCAGCATTTGGTGAAATGAAACTGATGACGTATACTACAAATGGCCACCGGAACTCCTTATTGATAAGTACTTTATTTCAGCGCTTGCGATGAGATTTCGTTGAAGGTTGTGAAGAAACTTATACTTATTAAAATGAATGCTGTGAAGTGGAATTGATAAATTATAAAATCTAATAATTCGGATCACTACAAATTGTTAAATAATTTAATTCTGACAAAAAAAAAAACATTAAAAATCGTTTTTAATAACCTATTGCAATTATTAGGTTTTTTTTTGTCGGTACCAGCTAAAGCAAGACAAAAAATGTATCTATTTTTAGCTTACATCGACTCCGAAAAGAAGTAATTATTTTAATAGGTTTTTGAAACCCGTTTTTATTTTCTTTATGAAAATATTTTCATTTGACGTCTGTAATAATTATCTTCACGTTATATTGAAACCCCGCTCGCATTTATTTGAACCCCTCCAGTTGCTAAAAAATATTGTTATGATTGTATATATTTTTTCTCGTACTACAGTTTTTATTTCACTTTTGTGCAATCCAAACAAATACAGAAATGCACATTTTAAAACACGCATTAAATTATATTTCTAGATTATAATTTACTTATATTTTCTATACTGAATATTTTTCTTGCCAGATCTAATATTCAACTTGTTTATCAGGAGTGAAACAACAACATGCTTTAAAAATTTTATTTACTAAAAATCATATATTCTGTTTAGTCCATTGAAAAGTTACATTTGTTGGTTTTTAGAGGACGTAATTTTATGTGTGGGGGTGTTGTTTGGGGTCGCCACCCTTGTCCCACGGCCGCCATCTTGAAAATAGGGTTGAAATGGTATTTACGATATATCTCTTAAACTATTTATTTGATAAAAAATTTGTTAACATTTTTGTTACAAATTAAATTCTCTACAACTTTGGTCCAGTAACTTTTGTCGTATAACTATAAATAAAAAGTTATAAGCGAAAATCTTCAGAAATTCGAGAAAAAATTTATATTTTCGATTTAACTTTTTTTATCATTTTACGAAAAATGATATCTGACCATTTTGTAGATCGGAACAACTTTCATTCGCATCATTTTTTCATTAAGTCAATAGTTAAGGTTTTACAGCGCTCCGAAGCGAGCACTATTTTTCAGTACTCTTAGCCATACCTATATTACACGTGTGTACCTATAATATGTCATCAGTCATTGATTGTTTTTTTTTTTTTTTTTACTTTATTATTATAATTTTTTTAATTCTAAATTTTGCAACATTATTAATAATTAAATATTGACTCTTTTCCCCACCACCCACAAGGTAGAGTCTAGAGGCGCGTTTTTTTTTACGTGGTATCCCCAATAGGCATAATCCACGGTGATTTTCTAAATCAGAACTACTCCGTCCTCAGTCGTTTCGATGGACCAGGCTGCGGCTCAGCATCTGATCGGGTTTCTGAATTAAATACCAGTGGGAGAACTGGAGAAGGAAGGGGTGTTAATGTTGGCGGTTCATCATCAAAGTCATTTTCATTTATTAATTCTGAGAGTTCCATTACGTTGCTGCAAGTCTCTCAGAACAATGGAAGCATACTGCAGAACATTTCATTCCTGCTTTTTGGCATCCACACATCGCTCCACAGTTTCCTTTGCATTTGCAAAAGATCAATTTTAGAAGCTCAGGGGGTGCTTGAGGTTTAGAGTTCTGCACTGGCATCAATAATTTTCCACATTTTTTCCAGCCCCAGTCTTCGGGATCATTATAATTACCAAGCCACGACTGGAACTGATGGTAGACTCGGAAAGTATGAAAGCGAGCTGTGTCTTGTGTTGGAGGAAGTGAAGATAAATTAAATGTACTTTTTGTCACTGCCTTGGCGAATTGTTTGTATCTTAGGCTGTCAAGAGAATTATCATCTTTATTACCACCGTATAAAGAGATAAAAAAACGTTCAAGCTTAGGCGACAACTTCAACACAATGTTATGAGCTATTCTTACAATAACAGAGGTTTGAAATAATAATAACAATAGCAGGCAGCTGTTCTTTTATTCCCTCATGGTCACTTGGGTATTTTCTACCTGAACAGTATTCTCGGTAACGGCCATCAGATTTAAAATTATTTTAAAAATCAATAATTGTTAAATCCTGTTATGGAGTGAAAAAGAGTCAATATTTAATTATTAATAATATTGCAAAATTTAGAATTAAAAAAATTATAATAATAAAGTAAAAAAAACAATCAATAACTGATGACATATTATAGGTACACACGTATAATATAGGTATAGTTAAGAGTACTGAAAAATAGTACTCACTTCGGAGCGCTGTAAAACCTTAACTATTGACCCAATGAAAAAATGATGCGAATGAAAGTTGTTCCTCAAAAACGATCTACAAAATGGTCAGATATCATTTTTCGTAAAATGATAAAAGTTAAATCGAAAATATAAATTTTTTCTCGAATTTCTGAAGATTTTCGCTTATAACTTTTTATTTATAGTTATACGACAAAAGTTACTAGACCAAAGTTGTAGAGAATTTAATTTGTAACAAAAATGTTAACAAATTTTTTATCAAATAAATAGTTTAAGAGATATATCGTAAATACCATTTCAACCCTATTTTCAAGATGGCGGCCGGGACAAGGGTGGCGACCCCACAAACTTGTTTTTAGCTTTACACTGACCCCCCCCCACACATCAAAAAAACAAAATTACGTCCTCTAAAAAACGCAAGGTAAGGCCTAAAAAATGTAACATTTTAATGGACTAGTTTTTAACTTAAGCTATAGATAAACTTACAATTACTTTAAGTGTTATATATTACAAAGATCATTATTTACAATATTTAAAATTACTAAATCTCTAATGCGAGGCGATAGTGACAAATACGCATGCACTTCACGATTTACGTTTAAAAATTATATAATAAATACTTCTATAGAAAATTAATAAATCAGTTCTTTCGCTAAATACAGTGTCTCGTTCCGTAAATCGAGAAAATGTTGTCGCTTTTGACAGTCAATGCAGTTATTTACATTTATCATTATACTCTAAGGATTAAAAATCTACTAGTCCTTTTAAATGCTTAGCGAAGGCCGTTTCTTCCTCACGCTTTTGCTGTTTTTTCCGAAAATAGTGCCGATGACCTGCGAAAACAGAAAATTTTGTTATTTTTAACATTTCCTGTGTACAAATTCCTGCTTGACATAAGCTCCTTATCCCCCCCCTTCTTTAACTAACACTTTTGAATTTAATCATTTAACGACATTTTTTTCAAATGTAGTAGTACCACTTGTAAGATTGCAAATTAACATAGCATATACAGCAAGCCAACGGTGCACTCAGTGCCATAATTCGTATCTGTCACAGCCAGTCGAAAATACGAGACGGTCCGCTGATACCGTCACTTCGTCTGTGGCGTCTGAGTCCACAAAAGCCAAAAAGTTCGCAAAGGATTATAAAGATGAACACCGCGCCGTCCGTGGGTCTGCATATCTAGCTTTTCAACATTTTTCAATGTTCTCTCACCTTGGAGACGGAGTACGCGGCGAGCTTCCTGCGCGGCGCGGGCAGGAGCAGCGCCAGCGCGCGCGCCTCGCGCAGCAGCGCGTGGAAGGCGAGCGCCGCGCCCGCCGCCGACTCCGCCGCCGACACCTCGTAGAACTGGCAGCCGAAGCGCAGCGACAGCTGCTGGCCCTCGGCCGCCGTCACCGCCCTGCGCATACGCGAAATCAATGCTAAAGTCATATCAACTAGGGTTTAGCCTAAAAAATCTATAATTTCCTTTCAATTCTTCTGATGAAGACGAAATGAAAATGTCTCTCATTAGTTCTTAATACTTTTCATTATAAAGTACTAAAAAAGTCATCAAACCTTCAAAGTCAAAAAATGAAAGTGAGAATTCACAATGAATTGTTCTATGAAGCAACACTGGCCGATCACAATACGTTGAATAATAAATGCTACTAACATGCGTTCAAAACTAGGCGGATAAAATATTGCTAAGCAATGATTGACGATCCCCGAAGCGAGTCTGCTCTATACAAAAGTACTTTGACCATTTAGTGACGACATGTGCAGTCTGGTCTTGACCATGTTTTATATCACGTTGCATACTAAACGCAAAAATATATTTTATTATTTAATACATAATATGCTATTAATAAATTTCTTACCCTGTAATATTATATTTTAAAGCGCCCTATGCTTATTATACATTAAATTCTTTTCTTCTTTTAATATGTTTCTAACAAAAGCACATTTTTTACTTTTTCCAATTTATAATTACAACCATGCTTCTATGGAGTATCTTCTTTGCTTTGTAAATGATGTAACTCCAATTCGGACTGAATTATAAATTTTGTAAGATGGAGAATATCTTTCGTTGTGAGATTCTCTTTTTCAATATATTAATTTTATACCGAATTCTTACGTGTTCGTTTTTGGTAATTTTGAAAATTGAATTGTAAACATAATTTTTAAAGAATTGAATATTTTAAACGCATTACGTTTATTGATAAAGTACTCAATTATGAACGAGACCAAAACGGGGCGACAATAGCAGCACAAACATCGGTACAACCAACGTCGATCCTTCTTCGACGATCGGCTCGTTAAACAGAGTAAAACTGACCATGGAGACGTAGATTTAGATCCGATCGCGTACCTCGGAAATCGGCACCGCAGTAGACATCTCCGAAACACCTACCGGGCGTGTTCCAGATCCGTCTTGTTGGCGAGCAGGGTGAGCGCCGCGCACGGCAGCCGCGTCCGCTCCAGCAGCGCCAGCAGCTCGCCGGCCGCCGCGAACGAGCGCCGCTCGCACACGCTGTACACTACGGCGAAGGCGTCGCCCCAGCGCAGGTGGTCCGCGAGGCAGCCCCGGATCTGGGACGAACGGACGATGTTAAACATTATAGGAAATTTGAATGAATCTTTTGTAAAAAAAGTATTACGTAAGCTTATTTATTTTCCATTGTGTTTTTTATCTCATTTCATCACAGCCCTAGTCGTCTGATTATGAGTAGCCGTAATGTACAAGTATAAGTTCTTCTTTGACATTCAAAGAACTAAATTGTATTTTAAAATAAAATTAAACATACAAAAAGAAAGAAAAAGTTTATTTCATTATGTTTTAGAATGTTATGCAATCGAAGTATTAAAAATACAGAATTTTAATAACTGATTGACAGTTCACCAAAAATTTAATTTAACACAGTAAGGTTTTAAATTGTTTCTACTTTGGACGACGTCATAATAAAAGAAGCTGTTATGTGTGCTTATGTGCAAACATAAGAATTTATTCTTTTTTGGCGTAAATAAATAACATTTTTATTATGAATGCATTTTTTTCATCAATCGGCAATCGAGACATTTTTTTATCAGAATACGCCACTTTAAATTAGTTATATAACAAAAGTTTTGTACTACTTTCGATGTATATGGTCCTGATACCCAGTCGAACGTTGTCGAACGATCGAATATATCATTATTTTTTATCAAAATACGCCACATTAAGTAAATGTTTTGTAATGCTTCCTGCGTATGTTGTCCTGGTTCTCTGATTTCGAATTTTGTATGACATCAGCACGTCACATGCTTAAAATACATTCTGATTGATCACTTACATTTTCCTAAGGCATCAAAAGAAGTTTAATGGACTCTAGCGTGTTCTTATAAAAAGTTCGGAGATCCTAAGCACAACCATGCCATTAATGCATCGACCGGATCTTGTCTATGGTACGCTTGTGCGTAATTCCTATAGCGTGGTGTAAGTTTTTCATACATTTTCCTACTTCGGTATGGCTGTCATTAAACAGCGCCATCTATTATGAAGAAGTGGCGCTTTATCACGGAGAATGACATTTGTAGTACTAACATCAACGCTACAGAAGTCAACTTGAATACCAGTCTTCAAAAATTCATACAACTAGGTAACTGTTATGCCATTGCACACCGATCGGAATAACTTCAGACCGTACGAACTTCATTATGTGTTAAAACGGCGGGTTACATTCTCAAAATACACTGATGAAATTATTTTTAATGCACCAAAAGAAGTGTAACTTCAAAAAAAATCATGTAACCTTTATTTCTTCATATTATGTGGTATATACTTAAAAAACCATAATGATCACTTTTTGCAACTAAGGAATTTCCTAACTATTAACGAGTCAACTCATCATTGTTGTGTGAAGTTTTTGATTTTTGGTTTTGTCAGATTGACACATCCAAACGTTGCATCGGCTCAATCACCCCACGTTGGGCCATTGCTGTCACGACCGTCGACACCGATACTGCTAAAACGTCCGACACCGAAGAGGTCTACCGTGCTTTCGGCAGCGGGCATTCAGCGGTTTTGAACTTAAAAACCGATCGACCGACGTGTCCGTGGTTAAGATTCGAATCCTACACGATTCGGTTGAAAAGGCGTCGCACACGCCCACTCCGGCGCCGCCCGCCTCGCGTCGCACAGACGTCGGCGTAATAATAGAAAAATATCTTCCATAAAATGCATATTTTTTTTTTATGATTTTATGCAATCGTATGCAACAGCTCGGATACCGATACGGGAACGGAGTGAAATCATTGCATGCTTACATTTTTGACCGTTATAGAGAACAAGTGTGCCGCCGCGGGGGGCTTGTCCGCCCGGATTGGGTACGTGGAGTAAATTCAGTGTTATCGCGGCGCGTTGTGCAACGCCGGCGCCGGCCGCCGATTCGATATCGGACCGAGACCACGTCGTGAGGAAAGCGCTTCGACGGTTTTACGCGCGTTTGTTTTCGTAACGCGCGGCTCTAAAGCGAGCGCGCCCCGACGCTAAAGTCCACAAAATTTTCATTTTTATCGGACCCGAGACTACGTGAATTATAAACGGTTGTGTAACGATAAGAGTGGTATAATCGATAATCGTAAATTTTTACACCGCCGCGCATTGGAATCTCGCTTATGATTTGGGGTTCCGTGGGCACGTATATTTTCATGGGTTCCGCTTTGGAAGAATTAAATAAAGTCATAATGGCCAAGCTAGTACGCTCCGGCTTGATGAGATGTGCCATAGGCAAGAAATAAAAAAAAGGAACTTTAGATGCTTAAGCATTAATACTGTCAAAATATCTGGTCAAACGAACTGATAGTTAAATTCAAAAAGAAAACCATTAATGGTCTTCAAGAACGATTAAACGCGTGAATTCTCTGTCGTAGAAATACTTTTCTGAAAAATCATGAGTCAGTAAACATGTTTCGATTGCGTTGAAAATTTATAAATTGAAATAGACTCCAATCGACAGCAGAAAGTATAAAAATGATTTAAACACAACGAGTGTGCTTCAATCATAAAAACATAAAAATCCTATAGTAAAGACTCCGTTGTAAAATTTTTAAAAGTTATATAATTAAGCGACGACGTTTTGACGAGATGCCCCGCGCCGTTGTTAAAGTCTGTTACGCAAGCCGCTCGCCGCCGACGGACGGCAAGACAAACAATTATAATGATGCCCATCGTAATATTGACTGCTCAAAAAAAAAATATTACTAGCTCGCGATCCGATGACTAATAGCCGACAACACGACGGCGCCCGAGCCCGATGGTGCAGCGCTCGCTGGGCCCGTAAACTTCGTCTAATTGAGTTACGGCGTGCACGAGCGAGCTTGGTACCGGCCCCAGCGAGGCCAAATGGCATTCCGGAACCTTCTGTGGCATATTGTAGAATTAGGGGTGTTATGTTTTCTAATCACCCATCTCTATTGCTGAAACACACCTTCGCGTGACGTTAGCGAGTGTGGATCGGGGGCTGGTGACGCCCGTCGGCGTAGGCGCAGTGAGAACGTCTGGAATGTACGTCTTATCGTGCATTCCGAAGCTCGGAATGAGTGATTTAATTTTAATTGAACTCGGAACTTTTCGATACGAAGACAACACTCCTAACCACTGAGCCACCATTTCCAGAAAACGATTTCTGTTTACCTCTTTGGAATAAGACGAAAACTTATATAAAGAAAAATCATTTTCGTTCGTTCTGAGTTACACAATTTTAAGAATGATGAAGGTGATTTTTTTGGAAGAATTTTGAAAGAAAAGGAAAAGAAGATAGAACAAAGTTTTTTTTTTCATGTACACTCGTGCCTATGCCGCAAAGGGATAGACAGAGACCATATATTAACCTTTACACACATCTACCACTTCCCTAACATTCATCAATCGTTTTATGGAAGTTCATCGGTCAAATATTTAAACTTTTAAGACCTAAAGAGTCTATCGAGCCGATTGTAGTATGATATCAAGTATTCATTTTTAGCTTAATAAATGTTCAAATACTATATAGAATCTATATATTATACGAAATACGACTGACTGACTCATCGCGAGATCACCGAAACTATAGGTACGTTTGATTTGAAATTTTTCATAGATACTCTTCTGGATGTAGACGCTCACTAAGAAAGAATTTTACGCGAACACTATTCAAAACAATTTTTCATCATTATATGTCTACGCGGGTGAAGTCGCCAACAAAAGCTAGTATAAAATACAATAAGATTATTTTACACTAACTGCACGATTCCATCGAGGTCAAGACCTACTACATTTATGAGACGTGAGCGATTTAGTACACTGAATAACTTAATTCACGTAATAGATCACGTCTTGTTATTTGTGAATACAAAAACGATAAATGACAAGAATCATTGACTTTTTGTGCCACCCTACCTAGTGTTATTTTTGAAATCCAAACTGACAACTATATTCTAAACTTAAAAAGCCCTAAAATTATAATAAACTTTCTAAAATTTTATAACTTAAATGATTTTATATTACTAACATTAGCAATTAATACAGTTTAAGGAAATATTGCAACTGAAGTAAGAGTTTTGAAATGTCGCAAATCCACTACAATTGGCATTTTTTTTTTAAATTTATATAAACGATAATGTTCAAAATGTTGACAAATATTGTATTTCAATGCTTCTTTTGTTATTGACATTAACGTTTTATGTCTTCAAAAGTCGATTAACAGAAAAGTCTAACTTTATAAACACACTTTTTAATATCTTTTATTCTTTGTTCGTTCAGCGAGCCCTAAGGTCAAGTACTTGCCTGCTTTTATTTAGAAGACAGATTACAAAATGTCCCATTAATTATTTTTATCAAGGGCATAATGACATAGGCGAGACGAAAATACTAACCCGAATTTAGAATTAGACCCAACAAAAAAAAATGCATATCACAAATTATTTTCTCATTCTCGGGGTGTGCTCGGCGCTTTGAATTCTCGAACCGGACGATCAATTAAATCGATTCTAATAAGTGGACCTATCTTCGCTGACGAGCCGTTATCGTCGCCGGATAGCGATCGCCATCGGCCGGTAGCCGGCTGGCGAGCTCGAGCCGCTGGCGGGCGCCGCGGGACGATTAACGTCTCCATTGTCCGGCGTCACGTCAAGCGCGAGGGCAGCCGCGGCTTAGATGGTCCCGCACACCCTCGACTGCTAATTATTGATTCTAAGTTTAAGCTCGACTTTCTGATTTCCGAGATAATTTCTATACGTTGTAATTTGGATCGGCTCTTTCTCTTTATTATTACGCATATCGCGATTACGTAAGGTGAATGTGTGGCGTATTTTTAATAAATTCGTAAGTACAAATTACAAGCAGTGCTCTAATCGCGATGTAATCTATAACGTAATCCATCTACGAGCTATTAGTTTAAGTTTTTATCGCAATATTATATTCATGATAGGCTCGACTATCATAAATATTAATCTTATTTCTTTACGGTTTTCCTAATATTACAAACATGCTCTATCAAGCTATGTTGTGATTTAGTTGTGATAAAGTGTTGTGATTTAGTTGTGGTAAAGTTGTGATCTAAAGCATATTACATAATAAATTTAATGATTAATAGGTACTATACCCCAATTTTTTTTCAATACGTAAAACTTTATTGTTTCATAAACTTCACTATGAGAACATTCGACTATATGTAGTTTCAAATTCTTTAATGAATGGGATTAAAATAGGAAATAATTCTTTATTAAAGAAAAATATTTTGTTCAGATTTCGATTAAAATTAAAGACACATATGTATAGTACTGTCAATATTCCGAACAATGACAGGCAAAGCCGAGTGGATACGAAAAGCGTAAAGCTTTGAAAATCAAACAACTCACCGTGCAGTTTGACGTATCTAAGATCTCCACATCGGACACGGCCCCGTCGAACGCTACTCGATGCTGGTACAGAAAATCTATGGGGAAGATGCACAATCATATTAATACTAATTATAATTTAGCTTAAAAACAATCGTAATAATGTTATTTAAACAATCCATTCACAGAAAATATATAATCATGGTCGTTAATAAAATTATTATATTAAATGAGTAGCGGTCGCCTGCCCCCACGCTGAGCGCCGTTGGTTACGAACGTACTTGAATAGAAAAAGAAACGGTGAAGGGTGTATGAAATTCGAAAAACTAATAACCTAAACCTATCTAGAAATAATTCCGCTTCGAGCGGTCGAAGTCCCGCACCGATTCGATAATTTTTAAGTGTTTGCCAGGACGAAAAACAAATCCATATATATAACTACAAAGATTGTTTTATTATTAACACAACACTCGCATCGTTTTCGTATCCGGTTTTGTTCGCGCAATGGTTGCTGTCGATGCATCCGTTACATGACGCTCGTTCGCGCTGCCAGCGCCATTTCGCCGAATCCCTCTCAGATGCGTTTAGGATGCGACAAATTTTAAAAGTAGCGATATCAAAGCTCGTATATTTTGGTATTATTGGGAGTGCATTGAATTGTAATTATTATTGTAAGTATTAAGTATAGTTTGTTTATCTGATTTAGTGTTATCTCTAAATATGAGCTCTAACAAAGGTATATTCCAAGGTGTAACGAAGTATATTCCCGAAAGAGGAACCTCTGGTTAAAAAAAATTCAGAAAGGATTATAGTCATTAATTTGAAATTACTATCTGATGTTGCGATGTTATTTTGTTTATGGCTCTTTTTGCCGATTAATGTTTTATTGATAACCTAATGATTGTTAATAGAATCGTATACGGGCGATGACATTCTATTGCATAAACAATAAATACATATTAAATACATACTAAATTTTACGAAACCATTATTTATATATTAATAACGCCTACAGACAAGAAATAATTTAACATGCGCTTTTTTTATTATTTAAAGGCCAAATGTCAACACAGACAGCACGAGGTGTACGACGTCACGCTATAACTGTTTTCACAAACACGCTTATTCGATTGCCAAACTTTCAACGTGCAGAACGCGTGCAAAGATTTACACGCGCAGTACGCTAGCCTGAACTAAACACGACTCAGAGTGTCGGGCACGCCGCTCAGTCAGTTTGTCGAGTCCCTGGTTAGATCAGTTCGTTGGTCGCTTGTCGACATTTACCTCCTGTCGAACTGTACTCGCCGATGTAGCGCTTCGTGAGGTACCGCACCACCACCGCTGCAACAATAGAACAGCTTGTGAGTCGGAATGTAAACTTTACCTTAGGAATACTATACGTTCTAACATTCTACGTCCACGATGCAACTCTAGGTTGGGAATATACGTGTCCGCTCTGGTAGAGCGATGGGCGGAAAGATACTACGTAAATTACGAGTGTCCGTTGGGTAGTAGTGATGTACGTTTAGAAGACGTTTGTAGAAGTTCAAACTTTATACGTTAATATTTATATATAATAGACACGAAAATGTAACCTGCAATTCACATAAATATTAGATTTATTTACTATTAACATTGAGGGGTTTTTTACAGCACTCGAGAATAGATGTATTTAGTTCTGATATGAGTTTTGTTTTATACCTCCAAACGTGTTTCCTTGGCTTGTATTACTCTTAATTTTCCCTCTTTCATCAGCAAAAAAGAAAAAAAGAAAATATGTGTCTTGGTAATTGAATATTTTGTATGTTCGTCGTCGGGACTTCCGCTAACATAATACTTCATATGGAATGGTTTTACTTGATCAGTGACCGTATTTGTAGAGAAGTTGCTGATTCGATTTAGACCATATCGTTTTATGTTTTTGTACGCTACCGTAATGACATTGCGTCGTTCTTCTAACTCTTCTTTCTTCTTCTTCTTGGTTCTTCTTCTTTCTAGTGAACAGTTCAAATGTCCAACTAAGGGAAGATATTATTAAAATTATACAAAAATATATAGAACTAGAATTTTCCTGTGCACAGGACTTGCTTTGAAAGTAAATCCAATTTACAAACCATATTTTTCCAATGGTTACTTGTTTTCCACGACAGGAAACAATGTTAAGATAGAAAAATTGTAAACATCCAATTTTCGCGATTAATGTCCCGTAACATATGAAGTTACACAGAGAAGGTGCAGCAAAAAAAAAAGTAATAACAAACGAATAATATACAGTATAGTTAAAACGAATAAATTCAAACGAAGGCTGAACTCGATCGCGTCGACTGAGCGTCGAACACACACAAGGCTTTTGTTAGAAGGTTCCATTCGATAAATAATTATTAACGGATCATAATTAAATGTTCCCCGGCTATAATGCACAATTGTAAATCGTCCGGCTGTGGGTCAAGTGCCCGCGCTGGCCCACTGCCGGCGTCTGCGGCCGCTGCGGACGGACACAATCCATGAAGCTATCAAGCGAAATGACTGTGCAGTATCGGCCGGCGCGCGCGCTACCGGCCCCTAGACAACCCCGACCGGCTTCGGAGTAGGGTTGTCGGCGTTCCGGTTCGTCGTGATCGACGATTTATTCACGCATGCGTCGTGAGGCAGCGGTGACTGGGAGACTTGCGTGAGAGCGATTCGGTTTTAAATCGATAGATCACGTACACGGGGTAATCTGTACAACGACGCGAGGAGACGCCAACCTTACAGCGTCGCTCTCGTGTCTATCCGACTGCCTATCTGTTCGTGTATCATTGACCCCGAATTTTCCGGAAGAAACTGAACGGGAATTATTAACCACAAAATAAAAAATACTGTATAAAGGGCCTGACTTATAATTTACATGACAATCTAAACTAAAAATTTAAGACCGTAAGTTATGAAGGGAAATATAAAATGATTGTAAAGAGAAAATATGTATAAAAAGTATTGCTTAATTTCACCGTCTACAAGTGTGGCGATTTAAGTACAAAACTTTTTATAATATTTATACCAGAGTAATTTCTCTAAAATCGACAATACAAATAGTATCTCTTGTATATCCAGTTAACATACTCTTAAATTAATAGTTAGTAATATGTAAAATCGAATGATTTTAGAATAACTTCTCTTTTAGTCTAAGTTGTTAAGATCAACTCATATTCCTTTAATTTTTCATGAAAAAAATTTGATTATGACCGATCAGTACGATACCCTGAAAAGTATCGCCATTTGAAATGATAGGAATAATAATCGATTGGTTTCATATTTGTACTTTGTACAAAAATGGTATACCTATATAAATAATTGCAGCGTTTATTTTCACAGATACCAATTTCTTTAAAGAACAATTTCAATTTAGAATAAAATAATTTGGAACTAACTTTTGTTCGGTACAATGTTAAAAATTAAATTAAAATGGGTCAATTAATTTCTATTTACAACATTTTAAAATTATGATTCGGTAACCCTAACCACAAGCAACAACTCTATATAAACGATGATTGCTTGTAACTTTGTGGCTATGGAGTTTGAATACCTTACTTACAGGTGCATAAAGCTAAAGAATTTCTCGAATGTACAAAACCGGTCAAGAGGATCGTGTAAGATTGTAAAGGTTCTGTACGTATTGATCTTTTTTATGGTTATTCATGCCGGGGTCGTAATGATGGACAACGCTGTGTGGCCATTGTGGTATGACTATCGTACTAATGAGATTCGATTTTTTTTTTAATTTCATAAACTATAGATAGAATCTCGGACTTGTTTCAATAGAATATTATTTATTTTCGAACCCAAACTATTTTGGTTTGCTTAAGTGCAAACAAAAACGTTACGGATTTCAAGTTATTTAGGTCTTGATTCGGTTATCGAATAGTATGCAGTTAGTATAAACATTATGATATCATCTTTAATAATACATTTATGCAACCAGATAAATATGGGTATGCGGTAAAGAATAACTATAATTCTTAAGTTAATATTATAAAAAAGTATGGTCATATTGTTTATGGTTAATCCATTTCTAAAATACAACAACATGCAGTACAAACTCGAAGAGTGTTGCAGTAATAACAATAAAAGAAATTCTTTTATTCTGGAAAATGTAGAACCAGTAATATCGTAAAATGGATCGCACTGTGATAAAACTGTGTTCCAAATGCTAAGACGTGGAAATTTCACAGAATGTTCAAACTTGCTCAATAGAGAGAGATCAGTGCCTTGCCTAGGATCTCATGATACCGGTTTCTATTCCTGAGATCACAACCGGATTGAGCGATGAGTTTTTAGATTCAAGTTATAGCCATTTGTTCTGTACCTAGGAGGACACCCGCCCACCGACCTCCCTCACACACACTCCCGCATACACGTACATACCTATAGCCTGTTTTAAACGACATCTACGGTCAAATGCAGTCATCGATCTGCATTATGCACCAATAAGGCCATTCAAACACGTGTCGTGCGTCCGCGCATCTGCGACGTGCTATATGCCATTCGATAGCGGCTCTTACTTTCGACACTCTTAGCGTTACAGCGTTAAGTGCATTTACTTTCTCTGAGATCGGATTACGTGTACATAGTGTCACACGGCCGTATCGCCTTCGACAATTCATTTAAATTCCAAGACGAAATCGATCGCTCATGTAAAACCATTAATTACGCACTTAAATACGCGGCGTTAAATTGTAAATGCGCGGGTTAGCGATTTCAAGATTAGTTCTTTAATCTATCGATCTGCATTTTTATATCTGCATTATCATGCAGACATAAAGATAATTTTCTTATTACTTTAGACATATATAAATTAGCATCATAATGTTAGTGATCGTGTAAGTCGTAGCCTAACATAACCCGTCCGATAAGCCAATACAGCACCGATGCATACATTAGTGCTAATGGGCTAAATTAACTCCAAGCCTGCCTAGATTCGTGAGGTCAGTCATTGTTGTAATTTGTAGTTTGACAGCAGTCATATTTCATAAAATGTATGAAAGAACGTATCTTGAGAATTATATCATTAAAAAAAAATACGAATGTAAGGGAATGCATACCAAGGGCATACTTTCTAACCAATAGTACATTTATGTAGGTACTAAAAGAAAAAGAAGGAAATTAAGATGTAGAGAGTTTTAAAACATACAGCTCGTTTAAAAGCGATACCGCACCATTTTTTTTTCCTTCGTAATTATTTATTTTTTCGAACTATTTCCAGAAATCTAGTCAACTAAAAAAAGGCTCATCATAAACGATATATATTTTATATTAATCATGCAATAACCGTGCAAGGATCTATGATTTTCTATTACTTCACAAACGTATATTGTAATCAACACCTGTTGCTGTAATACGCCTAACCATAATTTATATTAACATTTGTATTAGAGCTACGTCTGTGGCGGACTTAATGATTCTAAAGAGTGACGTGCACCCGTCATTTCCATGGTTCAACACGTGAAAATTCTGAACTTATTAACAAGCTTAACTGTTTTAAATAAAAATGCTGACATTGTGAAAAACCATCACAAATTCATGGATTTTTAGCAATAAATTACAATTTTCATACCCGTTGCCATCTAAGTGGAAGAGATTTTTAATAGCAACGTTAGACATTTTTCAACAATATTTCAGAACGGATCGCGTGAACTAAGAAGATTGCGTTTTGCGAAAGTCAGGTATTCAACTTCGACATGACACGCGGATGTTATTTAGTCAATGCGTTACATCGACTTAACCGATTTGTTATTTAAAGACTAAGGGAACGGCGCCAGTTTATCCATTAAACTAGCCGCCTGTGTGTTAACACGTGATTTGCAATGGGTTAAGTAACTTTTCTTTTTTAATGATTAACTATAAGAGTTAAAGAAAAGTACAATTGTTCTGTATACTTAAGTTTAATTATTACATCGCTTTTTAAGCGTCAACTATAATTTTGTTACTTAACAAAATATAGCACTGGCTTAGAAAATTAGAAAATCTCCCTAGGTTTTTCAAATATCACATCCAGAGTATCACAGGTATGTTAGATCCTATAAGTTTTTGTATAATATTTACCATATATTTAAACTATATAATATCTATCTAACTTGCCTGTCTTCCCCTTTCTGCATAAATTGTACCTAAATCAGTCGACTATACAAAGCTATTACTGCCCTTTCGAGCCGCATCGAAACCTTAACCCTTCTAGAACAGCGCCCTTCGGCATTACATCCATGTCAGTCGCACGACCGGCCGAAGACGAGACACTGATGATGATGAAGGCTAATGATGATGGAGATGAATACTTATTCAAAATTCCTTGTTACTGATTCATTAGCAGAAACGCGTTGTAAGCGTTAAGAGTCTCCTGTAATTTAATTGTTAGATTTTCTACTCACATATTCTCTATATGTACTCGGTGTGGTGGTGATTGATTTTTTTATTATTCTGTTCAGTCGACACGACCATCGTGGAGTTAATAACCCCAAAATTAATGGCATATTGATCGAATGAAAAAAAAAATTGTTATTATATCATCGACGCGATACAAATTGCTGGAGTGTAACAGCGTGACGTCTCGCGTTGATAGATGGCGCTGTAACCCCGAGGAACAATGCGGCCCCGAACTAATTAATAGGTTAGTGAGATAATCAATCTTGTGCACGCGAGTGGACGCTCGTAACAGTGAACTCTCAAGGCCGCGCCATGGCGCGTGAACTACGCGGGAGCGGGGGTGGACCGTCCTTCCGCGTTGTAGAGTTTGTGTACACCCGACTTCATTATCTATCGAACGACTATAAGAATATTAGTAGTTTTAAATAGTTTACCGATCTTAGTAAAGTTAATTTTGGAAGTACTAAAAGAATACAACGTGGGAGCTTAACCGAAATTTACGAATTGAAAAATATAGATATTTTAATATTGAAATATTAAGTCAATAAACAGATTGAAGAAGATTATTATGAAACTTTCAGAGCAGGTAGTGCGGTGGTAACTTATTTCTTATTGGGCACAGCACTGCATTCCTCAAAACCTGCTTTTCCATCAGATCTGATGTAATATGAAATTCTTTATCGTTTCAGATGTATTTATTCATTCAAATTATTATTTGTGAAACTCACTTGACCTTATTTTTATTACTCGATTATTTTATCCTTTATAATTAAATTCATCAACTACTTCCTGTTTAAAATTGCTATTATATTTTTCGCAATGATTATTCTTTTTGCAACTCGCTATCCCATTCTTACGTGAACTTTACCCATAAATCGGCTGATAAAAGGTCGCCGAAGTAATGTAAAAAACCAAACGAAGTAATGTGGTACAAATCTAATTATAAACGATTAACGCCCTTGCTCTATCGTCAGCGCAGCGAAATAAGGTGCAAGCGACACGGTCATAAGCTACAGGCGTGGTCGGCCGCTGGCTGTCGAGTTACGACTTCGGGTACGGGTCCTCAGTCACGGGCGAGGGGGTCGTCGGCCGCGTAAACGCGACTGCGGCGCATGCGCCCGTCACGCCCGACAGCCTTCGCGGTCAGCATTTACACTGACCGCCGTTTGCGTTGTAAGGCTTAAGCATTAACTTTACACATCCGACTGATTGTATCGCTGACCTAGAATATCTTGAATATTAGCTCTTTAGGTGGCCTTTCGTGTACAGCGAAAAGCCTTACTTGAGTACTATTTCTAACCGTTAAAATGTAATACGTATTACATTTCAAGCAGATATTGTAACACGCTCTGACGTCACACTGACTGTCTATGTCGTACTATCAAACGGGCAGTTCTTGTATGTATGCTGAAAACCTCGAAATAGACCCCGACGACGGCGATAAATTTTTTATTTTGATAAAGATATGCTTTTTAAGTTTATCTATATGGGCGTCTTGTCTGAAAAAAATAGTTTAAAAAAACCAAACGTTTCTGCGTTTGGCGTCATTTCTAGAATTTTGAAGTGATTACATTGTTTCGTGTCATTGTTTCTAAAAAACGAATAGCTCTACATCATATAGACTACAGATGGCACCGTATAAATGAACTTTTGTGTTCCACATATATAATTTGTATTCATTTACTTGTTGTTAGAAATGAATATGAGCAACAGTTCTCGTGGAAAGTTATAATATTGTCACAACAAACTCCAAAGGGGTCGAGCAAAGTTCGATTGTGCAAGTAGTATTATTTGTTTATATTCGCTACAATAACTGATTTTACATGAATTTAGTTTGAAACAATTGCAATACATGTAATCGTTCCAATGTTTGAAAATTTACCTTATTTTTGTATTTATACGTACATTAAGTATTCTATTTTAATAATATACGTATATAATACGAGAAAATGTATTTATCATCACATGATAACAGGGTATCATGCGCAATATATTTATAAAAAATAATATATGTGCCCATAAACATTAATTCTTTCTTTAAGGTGAACGACTGCCACTATATAAATGCTAGAGGACAACTTAAGTTCATAATTCTCAGGTCAAAGGTTAACAATTCTTTTATGACCAATGATATACACTTTTCGAATAAATAAAAAAAAATATTGATAATGAATTTAAGATTAATTTAAAACCTATCAATTGTGTTAACAGAAAAAAAACCTATTAATTGTGTTAATGAATATTTAAATGATGACGACTCTTGGGCGACGATGTAATAGATCGGACGTTTTAAAAATAATCCCGAAGTACTTCTTGTCGTTTCTTCTGATTCTTGCATTTGCGAACCGCAGTTAACAACTTATTTTTTACTTTCTATCTATATTCAAGAAAACATATGAATATCTATGAAATTACAATTTAGGGATCCTTCTGAAAAGCATCGTAAACTGCGTCCATAGAACATTTTCAAATGTTCATTATTTTTCTCGCCAGGACATTAATCAAGTACTTCCAACACATTTCTATTATATTAGTTATGATAAAATTTCTAATATCGAACTTACAACATTTGAAACTTTAAAAAATGCGGTTTCACTCTATATATCGAGTGTTATATATCAAGCTAATTGGTAGCGAGTTTGTGTAACAATATACATTATGTGGTCATTTTGTGTGACTTTCATAACAAAGACGCGTGTTGGGTGACACTAATTGAAAGGCCTCGTTGTTGAAAGTAATTTTGTAATTGGGTACTAAAATGATTCATTTCTTATACTGAAATTAGTGTTTCGCTAATGAAAGGAGGTTTCGTAAGAAATAATTAAATGTTCACTTAAAACTATATCCAATTAATAGCATTATGTATGTGTATATATATATATATATATATATATATATATTAAGAAATCACGATAACGTTTATAGTAAACCACGTATTTTAATATACTATTTACAAATTTCCTATTTAAACTATTAAATGTTACCAATAACCCAAATATAAATGTTACCGCTTTTGACATCATTTTTAAAAATTACGTCACCTACAAATTAAATCTGTACCTCACTTTTTAAAAGGGCATTTCGCTGAAAAAAAATAATTAGTTAATCGACAATTTCATGTATTAAATTCCCCTTAACACACACGTAAGACTTGTCAACGTTACATACAAATATTCGGTTGCAAAGAATGTAATTGTCGAAGGTCTCTCAAATAAATCATCATTAAATTAAATACCATGGAAACTCCAAACTATGATACTACATTTCTCCAGAGTGGTCCTCTAGCTCACGGCCTTTTCACCACGGAGCTTATTTTAAGAACAAGTTATTGGGGCAGTCGTCGGTTCTGCTAAGTTGTACACTATATCGACGGCTAATAAAAGTGTCGATTGTGAGACTTATTTAGCAAGTGCATTATCGTTATTGACCAACTGCTGTCGAATTATTCAGAGCGCACAAAATCGACAACAATTGCGGCCAACGCGTCGGCCGTAATGCGACAATATTTGTTGTTTTGATCATACGCAGATCGTTGAAAATGAATTCTACCATTTAATTTTAATAATACAATTTAATGTTATAACTACTACGTACTTTCAAACAGCTTTTAATTAAGTTAACCGACTGTGATGGATTTCATTTAGAATGAGCGAGTGGTTGACGCATGGCGAGCGAAGAGAGTGGATATATTTTAATTATAATTAATATTCCCAGCGTTGATACATTATTAAATTCTTCTATGAATTCAAAACAAAGACATTCCAAACAAAGACTTTTTTTTTTCATTTTCACGACGTACTTTCAAACCAATTTATCAAACTCGACAACGTACTAACTCCGGCTCGACCCAGCCGACATTGTCACAGAAGAAACTACATTTTTAAGTTGTGTAAACGCTTTTCGATAAGTTAATACCGACCTCGTTCCTATCCCAATCATTAACTCTCTCGAACAAAGCCTACGGGACCTCTTCACCAATTCTGAAACCATGCACTTCGGTCGGTGGACGGTGAAACAATGAATAGTTCAGACACGCCTCGCGGCACTTTCATCAGCCGACACGTCCAGGCCGGCCGTCACCCCGGGATCCGGTGAAACCCTACGGAACTGCGGCGCCTGCGCACGGACGCGGCGCTGCCGTCGGCCGTCGGCGCGCGGGCCGCCGCAATTACGGGCCGCCAGTCGGCCGGTGGGTCAGCGATATCCCGTCCCCCGCCGGCGCCGGCGCCGACGGGTTGTGCAACTGAAACGTTCGTTGATCTCCGACGCGTGCCACGTTCGTGTGATAGTGGTCCGTTCGAAAATCGTAAATCACGCGAAATTGCCGTAGGTCAAGGTGTTTGGAAGTTCATCGTGCGTCGTCGAGCCGCGGCTCTAAAGGAGAATTGAAATTTCTAACTAGCACAAAAACTCGAATCTTAGAAAGCATTTTCATTGTTAACTTTCTGTGGAGAATTAAGCAGACATGTCTAAATAATAATTCTGTATCTGAGAGTCGCAAATGTGAACATGAAGTTGTTACGTCAGCTTCCTCCTATTTACTCCGCTACTGTCGTATAACCACCCACAGTTTACCTACCATATTGAGGGACAAGACCCTCCGCATTGGTTCAATGTTGGTTGGGAGTCGCTAATTCCTACGAGACCGTTGTCAGCGCGATGTAGACTGTACCGATGGGTTTAAACTGCTGTCCAAAGCACGCAGCAAGTTTCTCTATAAGTAGTCGATTTTCCGTGGTGAAGATTAGAAAACCCCATACTTTCTGATTTGAAGGAAACGCTCTTCATTGTTCAGTGAAAATGTAAAATGGTCTGTCATAATTACTGTAATAGTTCGACCAAGATATTTACCGATCCTTCGCTACACGAGCGAATTGTTTTGCGATAACTTATTCAAACAATGATTTGCCTTAGTTTTCATAACAATGGAAACGTTCGTAACGCGCATATGTACAGCATTTCCATCTGGAATTCCTGAAAGACATTCCCGTCCATGTCATTAACTCACCTTGAAATTCTTAATGCCGGTATGCGAAAGTAAATATATTAGTCAAGGTATACGCTCCGGAGACGAGTCACGTATGTTTACCGCCAACGACAAAGGAGTGCGCAGTGCCATTATGCTAATTGTGTAAATATGCATATTTATGTACCCACATCAGATCGTTCACACCGATCGAAATTGTAAACTCGCACATAGGAATCGCTACTTTTTCCCAATTGCGTATGAGGTTTGCCTAAGCACATGACTTCCTGCATCATATACTTTCTGTCATTCCTTACATTGTGTTTTGCTAGTTTACCATTATTTCTTTTCCAAACGGGATACTACTTTATACCGTGTATGTATATATAACTGTCATTGAAAAAACATTCAAAAATATCATTTCTGAGACACGTGAGACACCGTGTAATATTTTAAATGTCTATGCTTCCGGGCGACAACTGGCTGCGCAGCCATCGCTGAACAATTTGTATAATATCAGTCTTAAGATACGTTCATCGTTACATTCAATCAAGTAATCTGGAGCTAAGGTAAATGTACAACGACCTCAACGATTGCGATTGTAACGCCAAGCGTTACAAATTCTTCATTCTCCTTAAAAAGAGAAGAATTAGACAATTATTCTTTGAACGATTCGATCTATTATTAAAAATACCCAAATTAAGGACGAATCAATATCGCAAATCTCGTCTATGGATAAAACACATTTTCGTTATTAATTATAGTATAAATATCTGAGCAGAGGTCGACCTTAATTTGAAAACTATCAATCGACGTGTTTACATCCTCACAACCTTATTGGGATCTCGATGGAAAACCATTACAAAGCAATGTCTTTATTCATTCAATAAATTTCGATTGGAGGATCAACATAAACATCGAAACCGGACTTCGTGTACGTACATCGGCCGCACAATAGCGAATTAGCGCGAAAGTAATTTTTTTGTCGAGCAATTTCACGACGCAACAACACGTCAAAAGTGTTGGAAGAGTATGCACTTTTCCGTATATTGACGCAGTTGCATAATTTTCACGTCCTATCTTCACGCTCGTCGAACAATTCGAGTGAGTGGCGCAGCCAATTATTTGCGACAACAATTGATTAACTAATAACCGAATCCTGGAAGAAAATCTAAGAATTGTAGAACTGAAATAGACAACGCCTTTTAAGAAGGTCATTTCCAAAATCGTGTTTTATTTTTATTTTTTGGTTAAGTATAAATTACGATTTTTTTTTCCAATTACAGAAAACAATACTGCTGATTTCTATGAGTTCGAAATTTTCCATTTTATGTAATTATAGTAGTCAACGATTCGTATAAAACTTCGCGTTCAATTATTAAAATGCAAATATTCTATAAATAGTAGAACAATTATTCGGAAAAAATTCATTATATTGTTTTGACGATTACACGAAGTCATTTTGTCAATATTAATCCATTATATTTACGTATTCCACATTTTTATAGATCTAGTTTGAATATTATCGATATCGTTCAATTAATTAATGGTAAATAGTTGCATTGTTCGCACATAAATGATATCTGAAATATATAACAATTTCTAGAGCACCCGTCTTAGAAAAAAAATACTCACCAGACTTTCCACAGCGAGGGCTGCCCAGCACCACCACTCGTATGCGGCTCACTGTCATCTTCATTTGTGAGTCCTTTATCCGCGAACCTCAGAGTCAAAATTTAACCGAACATAATAAAATAAACGAAACACTAATTCGCAAACAAAAAACAAGAATATAAACGCGAGGACCGCTACTCAAAAATAAATATTATCGTAAAATTTTACGATGTAGATATCGAATCGCGATCGTATTTCGTATCGTAAACGACACAACAATCGACAACCACAACCATACGCCGCTACGGCCACCGCGCGACTGACCGATCGGTCAACGCAGCCTCCCAAGAGCGAGTAACTTACTCGCGGTGCGTATGCGCATGTACGCTATGCCGTAATTCGCGTTTAATGACGTTGATCGGTATGTACTATAATATATTATCTTTGAAATCTTACGTCACATAATACATTATTTTTGTCTTAATTGATCAACTTTAACGAACGAACAACCTTATAAGATTCATATTTTAGAGTAATTTGAAAGTAAGGGAAAGTAATGACTGTTATCGAATTCGATATTAAACTTTAAAGTAAAATAAGTAGATATATTTTATGTTTTTAATAAATCTCATGTCAAAAATCTTTGAATTGATAAAAATGTGACATGATTCTATTGGTTCGACTCACACATAAGGTGTCGATTCGTTTATACTATGTATTGGAAATAATGAACAAATACTAGTTTTATAGTAAAATCAAAGTTCTGTAATAAACCGGATAAGTCCGAGTAGAACTGGCGCCTTAGACGGTTCCAAGAAAATAATTTTCAATCTATTTTTTTTTATTTCTTTCCGTCTCTAAAAAAATGATTTATTGATAGTCGTAACGAGAGACGGACAGACAGACAGACAGGCAGGCAGAAATACTGAAACAAAATGATCCTATAGGAGTTCCTTTTTTCCTTTTGAAGTACGAAACCCTAAAAAAAATCGAGACTCGCCATACGTATTACGGCACTTAAAGGTACTTAAAACATAAACTTTGATAAATAGCTGATAAAAATGAAAAATGTATTTATCTATAAATGATATAAAATAAAGTTGCTATTTTTATCTGTCTTTTTGAACAGATACTTAATTCCTTTAATGAAATTACGCTAAGATTCCGATGCGCCTTTATCACTATTTAGATATTTTCTTCCACGAAATTTATAAGTTATAACAGATTTATATTAAAGGATAGAAGAGGTATCCCGATTTTTGTGTTGATAAGTCCTAAAAAGACGCCTTTAGGGCACTTATATGGCTTGTGCTTAACAATAAGAGTTATATCAAATTGATTTATGAATTGAAGATCCTAGGACCTAGAGAAAAATCCAGAATAGCATATGACTATTTCTCCAAGGACCGAGGAATCATTTTTCTTCTAAAATTTAACCAAAAATAACGATTAGATTGAGAGATTTTAATACAATTTAGTATATTGACAGAATACAAGCATAAAATATAAGCTATTTACCGTCTTTCTGTTTGTTTATCTTATATATATATATATTATACCGATAAATCGTATACAATTCATAGAAAAAAGTAAAAGTTTTTATTTGCACTTAAATCAAAATGAGAGGAAGAGTGACTGCGAACTGGACATCTCAGCGTGGCACGGCCTGCCATACGATGACGGCTTGGTTTACCAAGCCGTCATCACGTCCTTTAGGACGTGGGCCGCCGTCGACTGCAGATGGCCCAGAATCGTCCTCGTGGGAGTCTAGAGGAGAGGCATACGTCCTGCAATCGAGATAAAGAATGAGAGAGAGAGAGGGAGAATGAATGTGAGAGGGAAGGGAAAGTTTGAAATGTGATCAAAATCAGAATTAGTGGTAGGATCAGTATATATTGTAGTGTATGTACGTCTAAGAAGTTGTAATCTTCACAGATGTTTGGGCGCGATCCAAAATTCAATACTCTTATAATGATAAAATTATATGACAGTAAAATAAAGAAGAGTCTAGAGAAGAAATGGGAAGGTCGCGTATTGGGCACAGACCCCGCGAGTAATCTAGTAAAGCAAAGAAGCGACCGAAATTAAACAATTCTGAATGATAAGCTGAATAAAACGCGGAAGCCTCGCGCCGCTGGTTCAATTTCATAAATTTAAGCTTTCGGGGCACTTGGTCTCTACTTCCTGGGCGTTATGATATACTAACTTTGAGACAGTTGATTTATGATATTGTTATTTTTTACAAGCTTTTATATACTTTCATTTGATCCGGTGTCTATCTTATAAGTTAAGTTTGACCCTCTTCCCGGTTTTCAATTAAGCTGTGAAGAAGAAGCACAATAAAATGAAGCAGGGGTTACGTCGTTATTATTATTATTACAAAGACATAACCCCATTGAGTTTGGGCTCGTTTGATTTATCTCCAGAAGTACTCTGGTCCTGGATGTCCAGGATCCCGAGTATGGAGTCAGAACGTAGCCACGGCAACCTGTAACGCAACGACATAAAACACTGAGTTTAAAATCGTTTGATTAGTCTCCACAAGTACTCTGATAGCGTCCAGGGTCCTGATTATGGAGCCGGAACGAGGCGATATAAATTCCGTTACATAACGAGGTAACCCCGTTGAGTTTTGGCTCGTTATATTTGTCTACACAAGTATTCTAGTTCAAGATGATATCAAAGGATCCTGATAATGTAGCTACAAGATGTTCTGTATAAAAACTACACAAACTTATCGAAATCGTTTATGCAGCAAACCGATAACGACTTCGACATTTTTATAATTGCTAAATTAGTTATTTTTATCCTTAATCAATACTAAAAACTATAAAGTATAAGCAAAGCAATAAGCGAAAAATAGAATTACTCTGCTTATTTTTTGAAATCCACTTAATCAGTGTCTACTTACTTTCCAATATAGAAATAAGGGCTAAGGACATTCTACAACCTTTTGTCCAGTAAAATCTGACGCTTTGGTATATCTTATCCCCTTTATTTCGATTTCATAACTAATTCTTTTTAAAAGCATTTCGTGTTCTACCATTGCTTCTGTTTATCATGAGGTACCGTGCGACTCTTAAAAAAAATGCTACCATTATCAACTAGCAATACAACTTTCATATTTTTTTCATTGAACGTCTTTGAATGCACAGGCAACGCCAGAGAGACACATTTCTTATAGATGTTGCAATCTTAAAAAAGAAACACCGATAAATTAGATACCGTCGCTGTTATCATAAAATATCATTATTGCCTATTAATAAAATTAACAACCCGCGATGATTAAACAATAAATATTTAAGTTGTGAAAAATAAAAAATTAAATTAGAGTCTTACGTGGGTCGTCTTAACCTGATGTCCCAATTCAACAAGATGTCTAACTGGTAACGAGAGTAAGAATGCCTTCTGTCGCCAATAAATAACCACGTAGCCTCCGAGCGCACCCACGCCGCTGTCGGACGATTCCTAGAAACTAAGCCGTTAGCGACATTAAATTCTATTTTCAAAAAGCATTCATTTATACCTTTTTTTTTTTATTGAGAACATAATTTTCGAAATCTAGAAACGCATGTAAAATAGAAACCCTTCGTAGATCCCATAAAATCTTCAAGCGTTTAAACGAAACTTAAAGCTTGCCACTGCACCTTTCCCACATAAAAGCTACACACGTGCGTCTAACTTTGGTTTTACATAAAAACTAGCTCCGGCCGCGGCTCCTCCCGCGTGGACATAGAATGAATTCCTTCGTCTTTTATATATCGACCAGTCACGATGTCAATCACGATATTGATCCTCTTCAGTGTCGCGATTACGATACCAGTTTCACCTTGAAACCGCACGGCGTGTGAAGTAACAGCAATTTAACATCCGTTTAATACTTTTTTTTTTCTATTGAACTTACAAATTTCACAGTGACATTTGGAATTAGAATTCACGTTTTATACTTCCTAAAGTACGCTAATGCATTTATAGATTTAATAAATCGATGTCTAAAAAATGACCCATAAAAAATAAGGAGACTCCCAACTAGATCAGTATAGTTTCATAGGTATTTTAAAATAAAAATTTAGCACCGTTAGATAGTAAGTAATCAAACGTTTTTTTTTTTATTTGTTAAAACATTGAATTTCAGGTTGAAAGTGTGTAGTTATTCAAAATTAAAAAAAAATCTCGTAACAAAGGTTAGAGCCAAAATTTTGTGGTAAGCTTTATTAACACATATCAAATAATACAAGATTGCTCTAAACTACCACGGATTTTAAATCGGTAGTTTTAAAAAACGAATTAGAGATACTTTCAATAAACCGACCAACTGAGAGTGGAACTCGCGAGGAAAGGGTTCCATACTATAAATCACTCCATTAGTCCTCGATGGTATTAACCAACATATTTTATACATATTTTCTCTACACAACTATATTACGTTTCCCCTAGGAATCGAACACTATAATTTTCATTTAGGTCTTTCTATAGACTTTGATTGACGAGCTGCATTGAGTACTTTTTTTGATGTGAAACTTCTTTTGGGACTGTTTGAATTGGATTTTATGAAACGAAAATGTGTAACGAAAAAGAGATAACTATAAATGTATATTATATAGGTTTTAGGCTGTAAGAGAATGAGATAGAATGCATTTCTACATAGTTTCCACGTTCTTCGTCTCTTCGTCATGCGATGGTTCGTAGCGGTCTGCGTCCCCACTACTATACTGTTGTATACGGGCTCTAACATGGACTTTGCACACCATGTGGACTACACTCCATGCTGTATACTATATTTTTAATCTACTCGAAATATATACAAAGAGAGGGAGACAGAGAGAGTAACCTTGATATCTATTGCACATTGTTTTCGGTTGGATCGTAGTGACTACCGTGCACTTTTAAAAATTGTTTTATATTGAATCGAAAAATTTCCATCTTTACTGAAATGTTACTTTAAGTAATAAAAAAATTGTCGATCAATCGCTCTCTCTCCTTCTTCCTCTCTGCTCACCACCTCCGTAATGTTTCGATAATGCCATATTCATTCTCCTAAAAATTAACCTGAACACTAAGTTTCACTTCTACTGCATGTGAACTCACACTCGATTCTTTTTTAATTTTAGGATGAGTGGGTTCAGATATAAGGGGATACAGGCGATTTTCGTATATTCAATTTGATATATTTAAACTATAAATTTAATCATACTAATATATATATATATATATATATATATATATATATATATATATATATATATATATATGTATATTTGAGTCTCTCATAACAAACCCGTTCATTTAAAATGTCACATGTCGTACTTTTACTATTTTTTTTAAAGGACCCTCAAATACCCTTCAAAATCATAATTCATATATTGATACTATATGGTCGCTGGCTCACCTAGCTCGATAAAAATTGTTTTTTTTTTTCTATAGTTTCGAAAAATTAAGTCTGTAACAAACGAACACAGACACGCGAGTGATCTTCTAAGGGTTTCATTGTTTCATATGGAGCACGAACCATAAAGTCGACTGCTTTCTTTTTCCATATTTGGAATCGGAAAAAAAATCGGATTAAGCAGCATCAAAACTGAAGCTCTTTTTGTGCCTTATCTATTAATTTATATTCTTTTCACAACAAAAAAATCAAATTAACAAATCTAAAATTTCTAAACGGATTCCGTCAACGCCTATTGTGATTTCTATAATACGCTTTCAAATAAGAAAATACATTAGCATAGGCATATGACCATACGAGTTTCACCGCTTATTATGGCAGGTTGCGCCGGCGTCGCCGATAGAAAAATACGAGCAGATCGATCATTGAACGTCAGGTTTCCTGGATGCGAGCACTCGACGAGCGACGCGCTCACACAATTTTAGTCGCAGCACGCCCGTTAGTTACACCTCGGGGCATGAGCAAAGGACAGGGCGACCTAACTGTCGAGTGGCGCGAGCGAGACGCGAATCCTGATTTTGCACGCACATTATTGTTTTTATGATTTTTATTTTATGCCACACTTCAGATAACTGGCAATACTGACAGCGGTTCTTTCTGAAACACATTTTTAAATGTAAGTCGCACGGGTGCTCTTTGGCAGTTATAATACTGAACAGGAATTTGAGCGGTAATATGAACGTCAACCTTTACAATATAAGGTTCTACGTTCGATCCTGAGAGGGAGCGAATTGACCGATAAGTTTTTAATTTAAGTCAAATCCAATTATTCGCTCCGTATTTCGGAGAGCATGTTAAGCTGTAGGCCCCGGACACTGTCATTTAATCGGTGGAAACGACGACCCGCAACAGCTTCGTATCCACTTTGAGGCAACGTGGGGGTTAAAGACCCAAGACTGTCAGTCTGAAACCAAAAGTGAAAGCGTATTCTTCAGCAGTTGGGGTACTTAAGTAAAATCTGACACAACAATAAAGAAGGAATTTATTAGTCTAGCGATGAAACATCGGTTATACTTTCACCTCAACGTGAGATACATTTAGAAAGTCTTTGTTCAACAATCGGATGACCTTAACTAGGTGCTGCAACCATACAGGATCGTCTTCTCACCATTAAATTCTTCAGCAGCTAGCGTCGACTCTATGGTTTGCGTACATCTTGTGTCATAATAGCGTAGCATAGATTTAATCATGTTCCGAATTGTACCCAGCAGTCTCTTTGATATTCAGAGAGGAACTATTTTACCGGTTAATAACTCTGGCCTAAAACTTCATACGCACGTTCAATTTTCATAACTAAACTAATTGGATCACAGTCTAACGCTACAACTATTAATCTGTTTCTCCAACAATAAAAATCATATACTATTCATAGCATCGCAATAAAACTTCAGTTACGAGAACAAAATATAATTTTAGCAGCGATATAACGCTACAAGAGAATTCATTTTTTTCACCATCGTATTCTTAACAGTTTATAGGAACAAATAGGAACATAATTTGAATGAAAACTAAGTAAAAACAAAATTTCAAATTAGAAAAGAAATTACATCTGCAAGATCCTTCTGCTGAACTCCTTAAGATCTACCGATGCAAACTAAATAAGTGCTGCATGTACTGTTCTCATATTTTAGAGTGAGCGACTTCAACCTCATGAGTCAGTATAGATACTAATCAGACGCAGATCGTGGACTATCAACACCGTTATTACCAATACGGTGAGAACGTCCTGCACCGACAGCTTATCTCCGTTTCGAGAAACGGAGCGAGTAAAGAACTACTAAGTCAACGCGCTCGTAGTCTAGATTCGAACCCGGTCCGCTCGAACGTCGCCGCTCTTAAATTTTATTTGTTACACAAAACACTTAGGAAAAATCATTATAAACGATCGAGCGAATCGATACATTAAAATCTTCTATGAAAGAGTCAAATCCCATTGTGATGTCTAGCGACAGGGCAACTTTCGTTGGCCGGAACATCGTAACGACGTTATAAATCACTTTCGGTTTCGGTTCGAACTTTTTCTCACATTAAAGCTGTTTATTTTAATGCGAATATTATGTAGCTACCAACTTTCGCCTATTGTGCTTAGCGAAGAAATCGAACGGAAGCGACTTATTAAAAATTGAGTAAGTTTTCACCCGGAGGTCCGGACAATGTTGCCGGAACAAGTCATCGCAATGGTCAAACTAACAGTATTCGATAACGGTATTTAACATTTTAGATTACTTAGTATGAGTCCAGTTCGCTCGAGGTTTTTTCTCTCGAAATTTCTATAGCTTTTTAACTATTCCAGGCGAGCGATACAACTTCTTTATTTTAACCTTAAGGTGGTTATTTTTTCAGCGCAACTATTGTCTTGGCGTGAACATGTTAAATACAAATAGCAGATATAATTTGATGTCATGGTAAGCATGGCGCTTATACTGCGAGATGTAAAAATGTTCAGATCAGTTCCGGAAATTAAACACGACTCTATCGTCATACTTATAACGTCAAAATTACGTCAAGCAAGGAAGTGGCGGCAGCCCTTATCGCCCTGACGTCACTTTGACGCCATTACGAAACCGACTCAGGCGTTTTACCTTTACAGAATTGGTGTGCTAATGATCCAATAGTTTGTAGTCATTTTTATATGAAGTTATTGACACCACCTTGTACAGGTCTAGCACAAGGTAGGTAATACTTTCCTCGCCAAGATTTCATGATGGCAAAAAAAATCTTTAAAATGATATAAAAAACTAAATTTCTAGGATTATATATATATATATATATATATATATATATATATATATATATATATGTATATATGTGTATATATATATATATATATATATATATGTATATATATGTATATATATATATATATATATATTTATTTTTTTAATTTTATTTACATGATATATAATTAGATCCAGGTGTAGACTATCACAAAGTTTTTGTAAATAATACATTAATTCTCATGTTTGGATCGATCAAGCCTTTGTTTTGCTCGTCTGAAATAATCAACAAACGTCATAATAACATTGCTATTGCTAAATAGCGCATAATTAACAGTTTTCACATTAGACACTAAATCATAGTAGATATCAGCAAATACAATGTATACCAGTTCCGTTACAAAATGTCTAAAGTCACTTTAAAATCTGATTCCAATTTTCGTGATGTAACAGTATTTTTTTCTATAATACTTTCTGAGAGCCCCTCAATTTGGAATAAAGAAAAAACATGGGCCACGGTTGACCTTCCAGGCCAGTCCTAAAACTTGCCGCATGTTTTGAGCGATAATATTGTCAAGGGCACAAAGCATGGATACATTACCTATGTTTGTGAGTTCATAATTATTAGCGGTCGCTTTCGTAATTGTTATAAGTACAAAATATTAACCTATTATTTTTCATTGGTTTTTTCAAAGATGTATTTTAAACAAAGCAACCGATTTTATCAGGGCTTGCGGCATTCGAAACAGTTTTGTGAATTGAAAAAGTAAAATTTTAAAAATCAATCGATCCAAAAATACTAAAATTAATTCTACAAACTTTTTTCCTCCTTTTAAAAAACAGTCCGACAATAATGGGTTTTGACCGATCTTAATCGGTTTCAACGAAACTTACGCCGATTCACGCAGCTTTTTAAGCACAAAACTAGATTTTATTTAAAAACTCGTTCTTTAAAAATATAGAAATCATTACACACTCACACAAAAATTTACGAAACCAGTTAAAAATACACAAACAAGAAATTTTAAAAAATGTTGCAGAGTAGTTAATGTCTTTGCACTGGGATGAAGAAAAATCCCTACACAAAAAAAAAACCTAACGTGTTTGTGTATCTGTGTACTCGTACACAGAGAGCTCCCGAATGACTATCGATATGATTTTCGCTGACTTTGTGTAGCAATTTTTGATAATTTTGTTTAAATATTACCGATCTATGACGTTAATTATAGTTTAGACTACGAAAAGAAGAATATGTGTTACTTGTCATGCCCACGGTTTCATAACATTCTTAGAAAAAACAATGTACTAGTTTTCCCTGAAACGATTATGATGAAATGAAGCCTATTGTTATCTCAAACAACGTTAACCTCACCTGTGAAAATCCTATGAGGATTTATCTAGTACATTTGGAAATTGGTGTGTTCAAACAGACAGACAAAGTTTGAAAAATAATCTTATTGTATCAATGTACTACAGACACGACGGCACATATGCTGTTTGACGGACGACTGTACAACTTGCTAAATTCGATGATTTAACACAGCGTACCATTGTAATAGGAATCCATAGCACACAGCGCAGTGGTTCAATTAAGGACAAATTATGTTGCAGGACGAGAATTGGCGCAATAAAGCGAATAGAAGCGAGAAGCAATAGAGAGATATTTACAAGTACGGAGTCGCCTCGGAACATATTTCAAGAATATACGCAACCGGCAACTCTTGATTCGCTAAACGATAAAGTCATCCAAATCTCGTATTGGCATTTACTGTAAAAATGCGGCAAATTATAACATAAAAAATAGCTACACGGGAATGCTACGATCTCTTGTCGTAAATTGATCGCCGATCGCTCACGATCGTGCGCGATGATGGACGATGGTCATCAGCGGCGTGAGGGTTGGCAGCCGCCTCGTTCGCCCGGGACATCTGATGGCTTTCAGCGTGAGTAACCTGTCATGGAGATTTTGAGATGTGCCCCTCGGTTCATCAAAATCTAGAGGAAACGATCCATGTAAATTTTGCTTTGATGAATCCGGGTAGTAATTATTTTTTTTTTGTAATTAATATAAGATAATGTAGCTATGTTAAAATATATTACACACAATAATAAACATACACTATTTAGTTATACGCTGCTCTTTGTATAAAAGTTCTCAAATCAGAATAATATTGCTAACAACAGGTCTTTAACCGTTAATGGAATAGTTTAAGATTTATATATAATTTTAAAAGTTCTTATTTTTACATTCCCACAGTTTCCACTGTAGGAATGTAAAAGTGTACTTCTTCAGTATTCACTTCTTCCCTTCCATGATGTCCTTTCTTTGAGAATCCGGATGGCAACCCTAACGTATGCTGGTATTACAGTCGAAACAACCTCAGAACAACTGTAATTACATAGTGATTTATAAGTGCAGGAACAACAGAGGCGCTTGAAGTTCCAAGTATTTTCGGTTGAAGATCTTTCCTAGTGAATAATTGCTTGAAGGAATTACAAGTAGTCGAAGGGATCGAATTAATTTTTTTTAATTATTGTGGCAATATAAATAAAATTGACAGACAAAAAAAAAATGTCATCTACAAAAGGCCAATTCAGAAATGAAAACAAAACATTTTTTAAACTCTATACTCAATTACGTGTAGCTTGGCGCCGATTTCAAAACTTGTTATAGGCATTTTATGTAAAATTTGAAGGCACAACTACGTTTAGAATAAGAATGTTTTGAATGCATTGAACATTCAATTGAAACTACGTATCAGAAGTACGGAAAAAATATAAATACGAACGCATATCAATTATCCGACTTCGGCAAAACCAAAAGTGCCTTTTACGTACGCTATATATTTATTTATGTTTGCGTGTGTGTGTGTGTGTGTGTATCTAAGAATACACATGTATTTATATATTCCTAAATTGTTTAAAAGATTTCTACATGTAAATCGACGATTAATCAGAATTACATATATAATTCTGATTTTGATCGGCGAGTCGCAACTACTGAAATTGGGCCACTACATTTGGACAGCAGATACATTTTGTGACTCCAAGTACATTAGAATGAATTTTTGCACATTCATCCCGCAAAGAGTCAATATGGTAAATTGATGATATGATAATAGGTATTCAGGTTAGTAATTAGGTGTTAATTTTTTATTGGCCTGTTTTACTTTAACTGATGTAAAGCAGATGAAAAATAAGGTGATTGGTACAGTCCTGTTAAAAATGTCATTTAGACATTATTCTAGTGTTTTAGGAATATCCAGGCCAAAGGGATATAATTAAAAGAGTAATTTAATTGAAGAATTTTAAATATTATGAAATTAGGGATGCCATAAATCACATCCCAATTTTCAATTGTGTGTAATTTCAGCGTTTCCTTAGAATCCGATATGAACGCCTATATTTATTTCATGTACGTAAGGATTTGTATTTCACAGTGCATCATTTTAAGAAATCCATCTAAATTTTGTCGATAAAAGAGGATGCCAGAAATGGATTATCAAATTGAAGCAATAAATATTGGTGTTGCATTAAAACTTAATGATAACGAAAAATGTACGTCTTGCTGTCCTCAAACACATCTTTTTTTTAATAATTCCAATTAGTATATTTCGACATACATATTCCCTCTTTGTGGCGGTCCTTGAAAATATCTGTCAAATGTTTTTCATTAAAAAAAGGCTAAATGCAAACACAAAAAATTCCGTAATACCGTACATTATTCAATACTGCATAATTGTTAAAATAGTTTAGTGAAAAACGAGATAGTTACTGTAGCAAAATAAGTGATTAATCGTAAAGATCTGTAAAGCGATAGGCGCGGGAACAAATTGACCCGTATCCCACTCACATTGACACGGGGCAAGAAACACCAAGAAAAAAACCGTTCCTAGCATAGGGATCCTCTTTAATTTTCAACTTTATTTTTATTACTTGTTGCTATAGCGGTTATTGTAATACGCATCCTATAATAATTTCAAGTATCTTCCTACTACGAATTAAAAGATACAGCCTTGTGACAGACGGACGGACGGACGGCGGAGTGTTAACAATAGGATCTCGTCGGTACCCTCTAGATACGGAATTCTGACAATTGAAAAAGAATGCCTAAGAACGCTTTCACAACGTAAGGCTCTCACGTGACCGACACGCACTTTTTGTTAGCCTCATGAGTAAAACCAAGCACGTAACAGCGTAAGCGTCATGAACATCAGCTGTGAGACGTCGGTAGGGCGACCCGCCCGACGCCGAACGTCGTGCAACGCGCTCAAACAAATTTAATATTGTTCCGTCAAAGACTGCTGCGGGCGAGTATGGATAATGATAATGAAAAAAAAAGAGGAAAAAACTGAACATACATTTCCAATAATAATCGATTCCGACATCGATTATTCTAAATATCTAATTTAGCCGAATGCAGGCGAGGCTTCGACGGGCAATAAGACTGGAAGGAAGATCGATTGTTATATGGAAACCTATATGGATAATTTAATTTTAATATCCCTTAATTGAAACGAATTTTGCTCTCATGTGCTTGTGACACTTCGTATGTTTGAAACGATACAGTTAGAGTAATTGTATTGATGTGAAAAAGAGACAATGAAATTAAGTAAATGTGTATACATATATGCGTCGTCGCTTCTCCGCGTGTCATGTATTTATATTCCGCATATAAATACATTCTGTATATTCTGATAAAAACAATAAGAAAATGTATTATACAACAGAACTCTGTATTATTGTTTATTTTACTCAATATTTATTAGTTTTCTTTAATAATAAATTCTTTCAATAAACGTCCATTTCAATGTTTCTCATCTGCCGTGTACACCGGGACGACCTCCTAAGTTTTCTAATCAGAATCGAATACAAAAATAAATAATGTAAAGTGAAAAAGTAGCTGGTTCAGTTTTTAATTCTTAAAGCCGACCGTCTATGAGAATATGTATGTTATTATGGGGACAAAAGGTATTTATAGGAATATAGATCTTCTAATAAATGTTTATAGTTTATAAAATTTTTAGAGACTGTAGTAAATTAATTATATAAAATTAGGTAATACGACGAAGTAAACGTTTTCTTACATAGCCGATTAAGAGCTATATTTAGTAGGCATTTTTTTCTCGACTCAAATAGCCTACAGTATTAGTTTGTTAAATTGAATCGAGTACAGCATTAGTTTATTGCAATGTTTCAATGCACGGAACAAAGCTACCGACCAATATTGTGGCAGTATTTCAAGTTCGAATTGCTATTTATAGAGCTGACTAAGTGGGACTCGTACAACTGGTAAGGAATCCAAAGGGCGGCGACGCGCAGACGGACAGACCAACGTTGAGAAAGCGCGGGGCCGGCGCGGAGGGCGGGGGAGGAGCGCGCTGGGTGCGCGGGCGCCGCTAACAGATGACTGCAATCAACGGCCGATCTATATAGACGTGCGCGCTACAGATAAACAACGGACAACGCAGAAACATGGTTGCATTTGTGAGGAAATTTCAGTATGCGTTTGCGAAATTCATCACTTCGTTTGTTGAAGTTATGCGTAACGAAGCTAATAAAAGGTGATATTATATCACCAGGTTCATTAGTTGCAAAACTTTCCCTACACTACTACATACAAACATACAGATTAGACGACTTTGTAGTACTAGTGTCAGTGTCATTAAATGACGTTCAAATTTTCAACTAGTCATTAATACTATGTATAATATTTACGTCTCCAAATAACAAAAGATTAGAAATCTTAATTTCACATTACGTGATTACGTTAACACAACTTTAAATTCAAACGAACATTGTCACTGCGGCGATAGTGCATCTATTCATATAATTTTAGTGCTTTTTGCTAACAAGAAATATATATAAAAAATAATGTGTATATTTCATTAAAGTTCTGACAACAGAAAAAATACCTGTTCTACATTTTTGAAAGAAAAAAAAAGATAAAGTATTCCTATTTCATTTTATTATAAAATAGAAGACACTGTAAACGAATTTCGTGTATGAATACTTAACACACTAACGATATTTTCTAAAAAATAAATAATACAGGTATAAATTTAAAAAAAAAAAGCGGACACAATATTTACAATTGAGGAAGAAATGCAAAAGGGGTAAGTCATAATATAACACTTACAGATTTTTTTATTCTAAATATTCTATTGGTCAATATTAATATAGTCGGTGCTGCCAAGAAAGCCGATAAGTTTAAAAACAAGTAAAAACAAACATGGCGGCGTCCATTATATTTTTTGATGACATTAGCGCTTTTATGGCAGCCCGACTCCAAAAACAACTGTGTTATTGAGAAAACAACTAACAGTTGACAACTACTAAGAAATTAGAATAGGTCGTAACGATAAGTACCAGAGGACATTACTTTATGAACTATAATTAATAAAATTATAATCAGTAATTATCGAATCTTTATTTATTGGTTTGTCAACATTTTAGGCACAAAGTTTGTAATCTGAATATTCGTTTTTTATTTGATTTACTCTACGTATTTAAAACTGCACGATAACTAAGGAAAAATGTCTTCTTCCATTTATAAATTTGAGTCGTCAAAGCCTCTACACTAACGGCGAAGAAAAGACGTATCACATATGAAAAAATTCAAATGAATCGAGTATCCCCTCCTCTTTTCAAGTAGAATGAAATGAGTCACAACTTTGTTTAAACGGCGTGCATTTTACCGTCAACAAGTGCACGCTCAACAATAGCTTCAGCAATAAAATGAAATGCCAACTATAAGGAAAATTTTTAATTTATACCCAAATTACAACAAAACTGTTTCAAAATTATACACATTTTTCAATAAATCTACAAGACGCAACGTTTAAAACTCGTACAACTTCAAAGCAAATCTGTCACTACAGCCGTTCACCAATTATAATTGACACTGAAACATAAATGATCAACTTTGTAGCCTAAAGGGTACGAAGTTTGACTACCAAAGTTTGAAATGCAATAATAAATAGTAAAAATATATTTAGTAAAAAAAATATAAATACGTTTTTTTCATATTTATATCTATATATCATACCGTAACGTTAGAAACACGTCTTTATTTCAATTAAAAAGAGATTATTATCAAATCGGAACTTAATTTTACGTATTGGCTATGTGCAAAGCGAGTAGTGGCAGACAGATAACGACCGCACCGCACAACACGGCAGAAATCGGAAACAAATGCGGATGATCAGCTGTCAAAAGTGTTGATTGCAGTACAAAATCAAAGCAAAGAAATGGGCCATGACTGTTGTTGCGTTGTTAACTGCAAAAATAACGGCCTCAATAGCAAATGTAAATTTTATATTTTCCCAAGAGCGTCCTACAAAATAGAACAACGAAAAAAATGAATTGCTGCTGTGAAAAGAAAGAAGTAAGTGTCATTCAGAGCTCATGACAAAACCTTAAATTACAATATTACTGGAACATTTTGTGTTTATAATATTTTAAGTGACCACTAACATGTTTTATTTTATCATTTTAGTGTTGATGGTACACAATGGTTTCCAAAACCTCGCGACAAAATTTGTAGTGAACATTTTATTGGAGGAAAAAAATCAGAGGAACAATTAAGTCCAAGCTACGTTCCCACGATATTTGATTATAGACACAGTCACATTTTACACCAGTGACGACACGAGCACCATTGATTTGTAAAAAAGAATAAGAAGGATAAGAAGCTTACAATTAGTAAATTGGAAATGACTTACATGTAATAGCATTCTGGCATCACATAAACATTACTTACGTTTAAACTGGTTTTGTATGGTGTTAGTGTTACAGATGTCTGACGAATTACGTGGGCTCGTATTAAGTAGCTCTGGCCGTTATGTCGCAGTTCTTCCACATTTCTTACATGCTCGGCTAATACTAATTTATTGCCTTTTATCTCAGTTTGTGGTTGGAAACTAATATTATGTGTAATAGTTTCAAACCCGGTTTTTATTATTATATTCATTTTACAGTAAGACTATTGAATAAATTGCACTTAAATAATGTCAACCATACCATTTTAATCTTTGGTTTTATTTATATTTGCAAAGAAAACTAACAATGTTTACATTGTTATTATTTGACAGCTTCCGCAATTGTTGTAAACGCTACGCGTCGCCACCGTCGCGCACATAGCCAATAAAGCATTGCAAACCTTCCTTTTCAAAAACCCATCACGTCAATAACGTCGGTTGTCATTTTGCAAGCATTGACAATAACACAACAATACGTCTTAGACCTACTTACAACCGAATATGCGATATATTGGCATTTGTAAATAGTAGAGTACAATTTATCGTAACCCTTGCAATCAGTCGACGTTGTATTCGACGCACACAAATAATGTTATATGTACTAGTATTATTTGTCGCGGCGCGCGCGCGAAACTAATAGTCCCAGTCTACCGAGGGTTGCCATCTATACTTAACTATTTGTATCTGTTGTATGTATTGTAAGAATTTGTACCTATTTTAGTCCAATGTTCAGAAAACTGTTGAAAAAATAATTGATATTATAAATACCACTTTTTTATATAATAATTTAGACGTTTGTCTTTTAACTGTTTTAGAACAACTTGAAACACTTTTACAATTTTTTTTAAAACAATACTTTATTACTTAATATATGAAATTTTTTTGGAAAACTTCAATTTAAACACAAAGACTGTGAAATATTTGAAAAAAAGAAATCAGTAAAAGTTTTAAATTTTATACATAAACTACAAGTCACTATGAATAATTTTATTAGGAAATTTAGAATGGAAGGAAATTTAGAAAATTCCATTTAGAATGGAAATGATTTACATATACCATAATGAATAGTGTGAAGTGGCAAATTATCTTCAAAGATATTGATAATTTGATAAATATTTATAGAGATTAATTTTATAGCTCTTGATTTTGAACTCCAAGATTTTTCGTAGATATTTTATTTATGCTTATCATGAATTTAACATAACACCAAAAAAAACGAAGCAACCTTAAAACTCATTAATAACACACACCTATAGCCTCTGTATACTAAATATTGATGGAAAACAGAAAACGATTAAAAAAGATGTTGAAAAATAAATAATATTACAACATTGTATTTTATTCTTCGTTATATATTAATATATGACACATTTCTAAAAAGAAAAAAGGTGGCAACCTTAATTTACATTTAGACACTAAACAGTATAGTTAAAAATCATCATATCGTAATCGTAAATAAACGAGTTACCTATCTAGTTTGTGCTTTAAGATAATAATTAAGTATGGCTCTTTGAAGTTGGCTGTTTTTATTATCAAATTTGTCGACCTCTGCTTAGATCGACAAATTCAGACATAATATAGTCCTCGATGAAATCGGACAAGTTTTGTAAGCGTTTCTCTTCGCGAAAACTTTCCATTTCCTGTGGAAATTTTGGAAAATTGAGATTTTCGTTTCAATTTTCCTTTAAACTGTGAGCAAGGAAATACATTGCTTTGTATTTTTTTTTAATTTTACGCTCGTTAATTTCTGAATTAAATGTCGATTTTTATCATATATTTGTTAATATGCTATAAAGCATGCGTTTTAAAATCACGATAATAATAAATTCGACCTTCTCGTAACAAATGCGATCATTTGATGTATAAAGTGATGCATTTTGTACAAACTTTTTTTTGTTCAAAATCAGACTTTGTGTTTATTCGTGATCGGGTCGCCTAACTCTGTGGATTATGTACAACACGCAATAATAATAATACTTAATAAAAAGTTATAGAAAATAGTCTGTAACATACGAACAGACAGACACAAAAATGATTCTGTAAGTTTCTTTTTTTATCGCTTGTACTGAATCCTCAAAAACACATAATTCGTGTCGAAAGAGTTTCAAAGTACATTGTATGTTATACCACTGGTCCTATTACCGTCGTGATACTTCCGAGTGCCGAAGTCGTATCGCTTTTACATTCGACTCTAAATAGGACACGTTAAATTCGGCAAGTCGAATTTAATTCTTAAATCTCTTCGAAATCACTCGAAAACTTATCTAATTAGTCGAGACCCCTTTCGAAGTCCTCACGCCACTTCGCTACATTATCGCTATGAGGAATTAAGTATCGATAAACTCTCGACGCTCGAAACTCTGGCGATAAATCGACGCCGTTTTAAAGCGGAGCGAGCGATAATTCGGCGAGGAAAGTAACGTCATACGAAATCAATCCGGCGACCGCGAGGCCCCATTTTCGCCGCACAAGCGTCAACGGATCGTGTCCGGGACGCATCATCTCCAAAGGTCGCGCACATATTGCGTGTTCGATCGCTTCTGAGCGACTTCTTGTATATCATCCGATTAACTTCATGGAAGCAATGTAAATAATCCGAGTGTTGATACGTTCGCAGTTCGAAAACGCCTAACGAATGTATTGAGAATATAAGGAAAGATTAACCGATGCAGTTCCTTTCATTCGACTAGCGCGATTATCAGGTTTCAAACGACATTTTCCACCGGTGAAGCGCTAAAGCTCCATTAAGCGGTTTCGTTGAAACTATTCGACTAGCCGTACGAGGCGCTAACGCGTTACGTACGTACGTGACTCTCGCGGCTTCTGACTATCACCTTATACGCTATGTAGCTCTCAAGCGACTGCTTTGTGCTTTGCGTTAATTGGGGAGACGAATGTTTTCGTGTAAAAGCTTTTCTTACAGCAGCGTTTGTCACAATTGACTGAAATTAAATTCGGCAATTGCGGTGAATTAAAAACTTCCTAAACCAAATCAAATATAGTTTAATTTAAAAAGCGATATCAACCAAACAGCAACAAGCTTAAGTAGCTGAGATAGCAAGATATGTCGATAAAAAACGATATCTAATATAATTTAAAAGCCACCTTGACCAAACAGCAATCACTTTAAGGAGACATTTCAGAGACTGAATAAATATATACTAATAAATCTAACTTACTTATGTTACACTGGCTTTCCGCTCGAGGCTTCGCCCGCACGAGCATAGAACGTATTCCTTCATCTTTCATATTAAACGATTTCGCTGTCAATCCCAATTTCGTTCCCGCCTTCGATTCTGATCCCGGTCACGCTCTTGATTCTAATTCCAGTTCCGCATTTGCTTTCGACCTCGATCGCGTTCTCAATATCTCCCCAATTTTTTAATAAGTTGAACGCGTCGCAATCAAAAGATCAAGTGGCGGTTTTCGTCTTTCTTCCTTTTCTTGAACGTTTTGTTAATCTGTACCGTGACGGGTTTAAGCTAGATCTTTATATGAACCCAATTTTTCTTTTTGACATCCGATTTAAACGAAATAAAGTCTATGTTCTGCTTTAGAACATAGACATCTCGTAAAAACCGCATTAAATTATTTTGAGCAATTTCATTAAAATACTTTGAGCAATTTCATAGACATGCGCGAACAAACAAACCGACAGATAAAATAATTGAAAATCCACGTTTTACTCTAATATCACCTTTTTCTCATCGTCCCCTCTCAATTTTCCGTACATACCTTCATTGTGTAAAATCACCGTATTCTACTATTTTATTACAAATATAAGTACGGATTTTAATACGTACTGCTCTTATGTATACAGTTACAATACAATTGATTACAATCGCAAGGTCGCCTTTAGTTATCTGACCGGGCGTCATCTCACCGACGCTTATCTGCCGTCGATCTGATCGAACGCTATCAGCGACACGGGGACGTATCTTCGATATGTAGGTCGAATGGCGCGAGGGGGCGCGTCGAGAGATCGCCTGTGCGCTGTGCGGAACCTTGAAAATGGCCAAAGACTGAGAACAAAACGCCTCATTTTGTTTGTGTCCGTATGAATATTCCCGTGCGATAAATTTTCATGTTACAATGTTTCCGTATCGTTTAAATGCAGGTGGCAATAGTTTATAAATGTATTTACACGTTAATATATAATTCGTGGTAGGACTGTTGTCGACAGGGAAAACCCGGATCGTATTAAGAACAAAAATCTCGATAAGTTATAAGAGACATAAGTAATATTTTTTTGATAATAGACGTCAACCTCAAAAAATTCCTCTTGACGTACATTTTTTTTCCTTTTATCAAAACTATAGTTAAGAGAACATGTGTTTTAATAGTTATGAGAACGTCATTTTCTAAGTAGATTTTGATCGTATATCCATGTGTAACAACTGTCGTAAGCCTGTGCCAAAATTGGGCAACATTTTAGTTAAAGTTGTTTAGCAACCAAATCTAGACTTAGTGGATATGTACATAAAAATTATATGCAATATTATTAATAATAAGATTATCTGTTGAAAATGAGGCAGACTATTCATAAGCAATAAATCATCTACGAAATATTTATATATATACAACTGATAATATATATATATATTCTTTTAATTTAATTTAATATATTCTTTTCATTGTATACACATATATATACAATGAAAAGAATAAGATAAAATGCAATTTTAAAAAGTAAATAAAAACCTTGAAGGTTTTTAGGTGAGAGAGTAATACTTTATATTGCGCGACGTTTACACGTGGAATATTATTTTCTGGGAGCGCTTTTAAAATGTTTGACAATGATTGCTTAAAAATGCCACAAATTTTTCGTGAACCAATTTTGATAAAATTAAACTTATATGTTGCTCCAATCTACACTTAGCAATAAAAATCAATGAAAATTCATCAAGCTGTTTTGGAGATTAAAGTGTTCAAACCGACAAATAGACACATAAAGTTTTTTTTTTTAATATCGTCTTGTATTCCAACCTCCCCACATCAACCGCAAACATTTCTGGCAAAAGTTTCCAACGTACAGACACGACGGTTCTACAGTTTTATTATATTTTACGTGATTACTCGTCTGTGGTCATCGGACTACAAAAATCCTTTTAATTTCGATGTCTATAGCATACAAAGTTTAAAAACACTGATGTATGTACTTTAGCTTTTTACCAATAATCATTTTATTTTTATTGCACGCACATAAAAATCCTTTATAGAATTTAACATTAAGCATATTTAATAAAACCACCAACGCCGAGAGCAATATATTAATCGTTTAACAGTTAGTGTGTCACGCCGGCGGCCATGTGAGTGCGCTGAGCGGTAATATTCGTACATACAGGCGTGTCGAAGAGTTTATTGTCAGAAATATATATGTTTCTTAGTGTGAGACACATTGCAATAAAATTAGTAAACAACCATATACATCGTACATATAAAATAAAACAATATTATGACTACAAAAAAAAAACAATATTGGAGAACAGAAAATAACTTAGAACGAAACTCACACGACTGAATATAATTTCTGGTTGATATTTTCTCGCGATATTTACTATAAGTCCTTGGAACGTGTTGCGTTAGGTTTAATGTGCTGTAGTGCCTCGAAGGTGTTATAATTTTGCTCATTTGCCTGGCTTCAAAACTTTAAAGTTTTTATTATGGAGGCCGGTTAAATGGAATCACATCTAAATTATGTAGGATCGTAAAATTGCCGAAGGTATATTTGTGCGTTGTAAAATACTTTATATTTAATTAGAATCAATTTTGCCATAAAAGTAGCTTGAAATCGAAAAAAAGCTTAAATGTGTTTCGTTGACGTTTTAGAATAGGTCGTGCACATTCATAGATGTGTACGAATCATTCCCAACGTGAACCAGAAAGGGTAAGACCCGTCAGTGACAGAAAAAAAAATCCGATTCCGGGAATGACGTCCAGACCCGAAGGAGTTTCCATGAAATCCCGCAGGAGTACAATACTACTTCAGAATCGAAAGTGTGATCATGAGTTCATATGCGTATTTTTGACCCTTGAACATTTTTAACGAGTGCTACTATGTAAACAGACGCCGAATGCCTGTAACACGAACCGCATTCAATAAATAACGAAACGTACGACGGATGTGTGACAACTTCTCACGGTCATAGTAGATTAATTGCGGTGACCGCGCACGCCCCGGTTTTCCGTAATTGACCCGCGTTCGTGTTCAAATCAGAAAATATTTTCGCGGAACGGCGCCGAGCTACGTACGGCGACGTTAAGACGCGGGGGCCGCCCGCGCCGGCTAACGGCCTGACGTCTATGAGCGCGCCGCGCTTTTCCCCGAACGAGCGGTAAAACCTTTGCGAAGGCGAAACGGCTCGACGTAAATGGCCAGGACGTGGTTTTAATAGTAACAATTCTGAGAGTTTTTTTTTTGTTGTTATTGTCTTAATTCATAGACACTTTTGTTTTGAAATAATGAGAGACGCTCTGAATGTGTCGCTTTTGAATTAGATGATGAGTGGAGTATGTATAAACACTACACTTTTCGTTTTAAAATAGTCTTATGCAATTTAAGTATCATAATAGGAAAGGTCTTATTTTTGTTGAAAACAACGATTGCAAATTAATGACATTGTTTTACAATCAAAGGTGGGAACGTTACAAATGCCCTTCGAAATAGAACAATATAGGATGTTTTATCAACACAGCTTATTTGATTCCAAAAATTACAAAGGCATATCTTATAGTAATTCTAGAGTTGATAGATGTCACACACTTTTCAGAGTGAAAATTGAACACGATATTTATTTCAAAGATCTTGCATTGCTTTATAAAGTAGCAAATAAAACTAGAAAGCTATTGGTAAAACGGACCTGTTGTTCCAATTTTGTTAATATTGACAGACCTTGTAGACATGTGATTATGTTAAGTATTAATTTATGTGCCTAAATAGATTCTATTCAAATTCGCCTAATACATTAAATACAATAAAGTGTTAGGATACGTTATTTTCATCTTCACAGGACGTCTATTTAGCGACAAAATCATTTAATCTTTACCCCTACTCTCTTTTAACCTCAACTTATTCGTCTTTTGATTTTATAATTACGTATTCGTTCAGAAGTATATCGTCACCGCCGCCCACGGACACTCGTAACGCCATAAGAGTCACCGATGCATTGCCCGCCTCTTACGAAGGAATAGGATATCTAATGGAGGGGCGGGCGATGGTGCTGTTGGAGAGGGATGAGAGGGGCGCACATTAAATATCCTTGTCCCTCTTTAATATTAATTGGTTTATTGGTTTTTCTCTATTTCGCTCAGCAACGAAATGACATATCAATGCGATTTTTTTGCATAGCAATACTTTATGGACCGAAGTGTGACATAGACTGCAAAATACACAGTTCCTTGAAATAGATCTGAAACGTAATTTTATAATTGACCGATCTGTGGATTGCTTCAATGTTGATATCACTCTTAATATTTTTTTCCCACCTAAATACGTAATTCCGGTAGAATGCAAGTTTATCTCAAATTTGTAATGCCTTAATGAATTTTATCAAAGTTGGGTATGTGTGTACCACCTATATTATTATGTCTAGATGGGTGTCTACAAAATGATGATATAAATGCTAGATATCAATACTGACATTAGCCTTTAGCTACGGCTCTGTCCATCTGAATTTGCCGAGAGTCCTTCACATTTGTAATACCTGTGCGTTATATAGCGGGTCGCATAATAGATAAAAAATATTATCGAGTAGGTATCGACACCAAACGCAGAGCCTAGATCGGAATCGAATCGAGAACGCGATTGAAGTCGTGATTGAGAAAGAGATCGCTCGATATAAAAGATATATAGTTTATGTCCACGCGGGCGGAGCAGCCGACGAAAGCTAGTGATGTACGTAATCCGAATTCATTGCGAAAACAATAGGAGAGTTATAAAGAATAGCTGGTTCAATATAAACAACGAAAAATAATGGATGTTTATCGCTAATTACGAAACAGCCATAAATCTCGCGTTGTCAAGCGAGATAAAGATGCTTTACAATGTTATTTATTGTATTGGATTTTCACAGTCTTTTTATTACATTTACCGGTTTGTTTTGATACGGAATATAACAAGTAACTACATTAAAATGCTGTTCAACATTTTTTTTTTTGTAATTGTAATCGCTGTAAAATTATTGCAAATTGTATGTTATAATTTATAATTCGTAAACTGCACATGATGCAAATTAGATTGATATCGAACTCTGCTGGCTCAGTGGTTAACATTGTTGCTTGAAAACTAGAAAATCTTGGGTTCGATCCTAATCACAGTGGAACTGACCAATGAGTTTTCAAGTTAATTTAAAGCACTCGTTTCTTGCCTCAGCGAGCAGGACTGTCGTTCATACCTCACGTTGTGCCATCGCGTCGGCGGCGACTGTCATTAGCGGCCAGCAACCTGCACTGATCTAGAGCGGACGGTTCAAACTTCAAGTTCCTTTCTTCAACTCCCTCGATATGAAGTAAAAATATTGCGGGAGAATACAGTCCGACAGCAGCGTGATAAAACCCAACAACGCCATGACAATGATATAACACAGTTCGGACCCCGTAACTTTTTCTTTTCGTCAAACTGGAAATGGATCCAGTCCTGGATTTGTCAATAGGCCGTGTAGGCCGCGTCCTAGGGGCGGCAGCTATCAGAAAATTATTATTTTAGAAAGGTACATGGGGCGGCGGAAATAAAGTGGCCTACACTCATAAAAAATATAAATCCACCACTGAATGGATCGAACCGAAAGTGCGCATCGAAATGCTGTGTTATATAAATCGCGGCGTATCCATGGTACGTGTCAAAAAAAAAACCAAAAAGTTTACCGTTAACGGTCGACTTTCAGCCGGTGTCGCGTGGACGCCTCCCCGGCGGTTCCCAATTTACGACCTAACTGTCGCAAGGACATTATTTACGTGGTATCACTTGCGTACGTAAATATAGGCCGTCACTCGACATATCTACCGCTTGATACCTTTTTTTTTTCGCGGTACTTCCTTTGAGAAATTACCGGACCTTAATAGAGTCATTTCGTTTTAATTCACCTCGGCGAAAGGAGGGCGATTCTGAATATACGTACGTACATGCATTCATACGTTTGGTATTGCAATATTCCGTTTGCGGTATCAAATATTATAATTACTTGACGTTTTTTTTTTTCAATGAATGCAACCAATAAACGGTAATAGACACATGACGTGTATCGTCATAATTATGTCTATTCATTAGTTGCATATTATAGCGATATTGATTGTGTGTCATTGTAGATTGCGAAATGTAATAAAACGAGATTGACGCGTCATGCCTGTAAGGTTGCCGTGTTTCATACAAATAAATTTGTGTGATATTACCATTTTAGTAGTTTGTCAAAGTTCTCAATTAAGTTTGGAATATATTTTTCTTTATATATTATAATGTACCAAGCTCCTTTCAATATATCAAAGCCACTTTAACTGATGTGTTAGGTGTTGATACATTTTGAAATAATATAACAAAAAAAAAAAATAAACTGCATTTTTCCTGTAGTATTAATCTACAGCACTTGAGTTTAAACTGTCAACACTTGCATGTATTCATTACAATTAATTGTAATGAATGTACGTTAATTTCGATTGCACAAAATATACAAATAACAAACGTTTTCGGTTCTAAGTGCAATAATACAGCAAGCCTATAATTGGATGATTTATTTATTTCGCCGAGAACCATTATTAACCCTGACTCTCCGTCTACGTCTCGGTCAGACCCAGAAAAGATTCTATGGGTACTTGTTCTCGCGAATATCCATTCATATTGTTCGCGTTGCGGTTTAGAACAGTTCACCTGTTATGATTTATTGCGCGGAACTGCCATTGTGCTGTCAGACGGCGCGCGCTAACTCATGCGCCGGGTCACGTGTAGAGTCGCCATGTTCCCGTTTTTAAACGTTAGAAATTACATATAAAACGTATTCATTTTTCCGCTCTCACGTTATAAGCATTTCAAAAATCTATTAAAAAGTAATGTATTGTTGTTTGTGAAGTCCAATATTGTAAGTGTTTTTAGAACTTAGTATAAATACTTACCTACAGAGTGCATTCTACTATTGTTTTTCACTTTTAATTGTGAATTTTGAAAATATCCAAGTTTTAATCATGAAAATATCCAAGTGTCAGTTATATAAATAGCATTTGGTGATAACGTTTATGAACTTTTCACCACTGTCACTGCTCAGCCCGGCCTTAATTTTAATGATATTTCAATGTTATAACAAAATAAGAATTGAAATATATTTGCGTAGTATTAACAAACTGATTGACTAAGTAAATAAAGTTCTAATATTACTCTATTTCTGCCAGTTTCCTGAAAATTAGTATGACTTCACTATATTTTTGTATAATATTTAAGTTACATTTACCAAAGTTTTTTCATAATGGATACTTTAATTCATTACAATTTTAAGACTAAAAAAATAACAACATTCTTCTTAGCTCCCTACAATTATTCGAAACATTACATACATACGTTTAATTTTGTACTACTGAAGTAACATATGTTTCCTTTTTGCTATTTGTCGATTGCTTTATGTTTACTATCTATTGCACCGCTGAATTCATAGTCACCCTAAAACCACGATAAATACAACATGAAGTACGTTTGAACGCCGTGAATTCGGAATCAGAAACACATGTTATTATACGTATTCGTTCATGCTACCTTCTACATTTTAGCCCTTTGAGATATCTCAAAATTCTGAAATTTAGAAAATTCTGCTAGAAGCTGGTATGCGCATAAATGAAGAGTGCTAACGGTTAGTTTCGGAAAGGCACTCGTATCTGAAGAAAGCTGAAAATTTGTATGACATTGCTTTGATTATATCTCGACACCCAATTAAAGGCATGTGTGTGATGCACGGTGGTGAAGCTTTGCCACACATCACTATTTTTAATTTGCTTAATTTTTTTGCAAAACGTATTCTTGCCGCACTTTGACTCTTCTATTTCCTTAAATTTAAGATTCAAAAACTTAAAAAATGTATGCAAGATCGTTTAATCTGGTTTAAAAAATGTATAAAATAGTAAATATATCATAAGAATCTAAAATGTTTATTTGAGGCAAGCTGAGGTTTACGCAGAATATTTACACTTAAAAAAGAATATCTTTCAAAAGAACTCCTACAAGACTTGGACATTGAACTTCCGTAAAGGACAAGTTATTGTATTTTTTTTTAATAGTTTTGTATTTTAGTAATAATTATTAATTTATTCATAAATAACTTATCAATTATTAAAAACAATAGAAAAAAATTAAAACGATGATTATAAAAATTAAAAGCAATCTAAACCCGAAATGACATTCCTTTTCCGTTAAGTAGGCCATAAATAAGCCGATAGATGGCGACAAAGGCGTTAAACAGATTTCACCATCGTCGATAACATCATTCGAAAATATAGTCCGATCGGACCACAGACAAAGACCTCGGTTTAAGCCGCGCCGCATCAGTCCCAAATCGCGCCGACGCTCCGGCAATATCTGTTACATTTACATCGGCCCGCGCCGACCGCGCACACGGGCAGAAACATCGCCCGTATAATGCGGCGCGCGCACAGCGAAATGCAAATTTATTTTTAATTGCGTTCCGGTAGAAAGTGGGTGAGCGCGCGCCGGGCGCGGGCGCGAATTCGTGCGACGCGTTGTCGAAATAATGACAAAGGCGGTCGGCGCGGCGATGGCTGTATCGGAACGCGATCGGATCCCGGCGATCGAGGACTCGCGAACAAAACGCGTAGAGATTAAAAAATATGCCACGGCCGAGCGAATGAAATGTTTAGAAAAAACTCAGCAAACGACAATAAAAACGCGTACGACTTCCGCGGGTTCGTTTTCACTCATTAAATCGTCCGTTTTCACCATAAACAATCAACGATTTATAGCATTCGTCGATGCGCTATCGGTCCAATTTTATCTTTTCCAAAAACCGATTGGGTATGATCAGTACACACGATCACATTCTGTACGTAATGCTTTCGATGTAAATTTTGTAACAAATATTTTAACTAATGAACATAAAATTACGACATCCCAAAAAAAAATATTCAACGTTTACGATTGCCTGTTGACAGGCAAGCGCGAGCACGAATGACGGCTGGGAAGGCAAACCCAAACCAATTAGGTAGTATATATATTATATATAAATGTAGTGATACAACTACTCTCTTTTTGTGTATCGATTTAAAATAAACCGATAAATTTTGTGGGGGAAAAAATGAATATTTACAAATACCTCAATAAATTCTAATCAAATACAAATTGTAATCCAAATTAATATCCAAGTCATGATTTACATATAAACAAAATGACTAACTTACTAAAATGCATCTTATTTGAAAATGATAAAATACGATAAAAAAAAATGTCAAAGATTTCGGTGAATTCGAAATTTTAGAAAAATCGGCGTGAATGCATTTTCTAATACCATGTAATCGTTTAAATGTTATTAATACATCTGTAGACCAATCTTGTAAAGTTAAAACGATTAAATTAGCATTGAAATGACGTCAAAATTACATCATAATGCGAAGGGTTGCCCCGGCACCACCGTTAATACTATTATCGATGGTGCCGGTTGCCCGCGAGCCCTCCTTTGACGTAGTTTTGACGTCATCATTATACCGATTGAACCATTGTAAGTTTACAAAATTGATTAAGTCGGGTTCAAGCACATGATTTGAAATTAATAATATTTATCTATAAATTTTGTCTTTTTATTTTTAAATTAAATAATTAATATATGATACGCAAACTTTTCGAGCGAATGTAAGTCATATTTATTATATGTATATATGTTTCTTGCATTCAATATAACAACACATTCCGCGAACTAATTCTATCGCGTTGCCCACACACGATAACTTATCGACATACAAATCCGGAAGTATGAGCCGGTCGCCGTGACAACCTTAAAGCGTTCATCGCGAAGATTATCGAATAATACAATTACGAGTCGCAACCTACAACGCGCCGACCGTATCAGGAGGCAATCAAATTTCGCAGAGTAAACGAATGCATACACGTATGTGGGGTAAAGATAATGCGGGGGTCGACGGCACGACCGCTAACGAATAAATTAAATCCTCAAACTGGATCCAGCACCCGTCCCGTCGTTTGTGTAGTGCGATTCGGGTCATAAATTATTTTCTGGAACGCCATCAAACACGCCATAGACAAGCTGCACGAGTAATCCACCGACAAAATAGAATCGATTGCTCGCGTGAAAGCTATAAATACGGTGAGAGCTAACGCGGGGGCTACGATCGGAAAAATATTATTTCTTGATCCGTATTAAAAACAAACAATTGCATTATGAAATGATTGATTAATATCCCAAGTGGCGCGGAGAAGCTGTTTAATGGGCGACTTAATGCGTTCGTGTGTCGTTTAAGCTGTTTGAACTTGATATATATTAGCATTATGAGCGCTTTGAACAGATAATGCTCGTTTGTGCCCAAATTAAACAGCCTTAAGTTCACATGGCTGTTAAATGGCACGACAAGAGCCATTATATTAGCATTAAAATTTTAAGGCATTACTAGAGTTGATAAAAGGTTTTTTAAGTGTTCTCGATCTAACTTAAATACGCCCCATCGCTTCACATGGCTGTTTACTCATTAAAAAAAACATGTAATGATTTACAATGTGTTTATAGAATAGAGCATTTAAATTTAGTCAATTTAATTTGTCATTTGATGACGGTGACCAAATTAATGTGTTTTACGTTTTTTTTTTATGGATAAGTTTTACTTTATTTTTTCTCCGTCGTAGTTTATAAATTACTGCAAAATGTAAATTACTATCAAAGTTTTTATTAGTTTATTCCAAATTTCATGTGCTTCTAAAATTGGAAAGTTTTGCTATAAAACACCAGAAAAACATGTATGAAAGTAAGTGCAAATACTTATTTCTCATATGGGACGAAATTTTGTTTTATGGAAACATTGGTATTAATATATATATACATATATATTAATTAAACCTAGAAAAATTTAAAATAAATAGAGCAATGTTGGTCTTATATAAACCGAAAACAAAAATATTTGTTTTTGGTTATGAAATGCTTACATAAACCTGTCAGTCTAAACAGCTTAAAAATGCTTATCATTTCTATTAGTTGTAGAAATATTCCCAATGTGAGCAATTATTAAGTTAAGATCAGAGAGGCCTTTTTATGAACTACCACTGAAGCCGCCAGCTGAAAAGTAACTTTCTATTTGTTCACATAAATACCAATAGACTACGTGAGCTGAATTAATACAAATGTGACTTAAATATAACTTTAAAAATCCCTGAACAAACCAATAAAAAACATTTTCTTTTAACTAATCAGAAATTTTATGGCAATAATATAGCGGCTACTTTCATAGAATTTCCATTTCAAGTAAAAAGTTAGTATGACATTTTCACGTACACCTCCAATCAGTCCGAATTCAGTAGAATATACTATATAGTATAAAACAGATCTAGGAAAGAATTAGAACTGTTAAGGGTCTAAGGAGTTATGAGAAAAATAATCTATCTACATAAAATATTTGTCATAAATGTAGTTATTATTTACCAAATTACAAAGATCTGAAATAACAAGTAAAGTAAATGTAATACAGTTCTATTTTAGAAAATGGAATTAAAAATTATAGTAATTCGATTATCGAAAAATTAAATTCGAAGTTGAACAACTACTGGATGGAGCACTTAAATACTTGTGGCAAAGGGAGTTATTTTTCCGTTCAGAACATTAATTCTAGTTTCAGTAATTTATTTTTAGAAATAAATAAGGACAAGTAGTGAGAGCGTTTTTTTAATGTTTATCTTTTATTTAAGCTCTAGAATACTGTAAAGCATCTAATTTTAACTGTGGCTTTGTTTCGAATTGCTATGCAAGTGCATCGTCCTTCTCCAGTTATATCATTGATAAAATCTTCTAAATAAGTCTGCAAGTTTTTAGATTTATCTACTCCGTAGAAAATTCCGAATAGATGTTTTTTTAACTTCCCGCTAAGAAAATTAAAAATTTTCTAAAATTTTAAGTTATTGGTTTCACCCCATTTTGCAAAAATCGAGTTCTCATCAGATGTCGACGTTCTGAGGGTCTAGGAAGCTTCCCTGATCATCCCTGAGATGATGTCCGTATGTCTGTGTGGATGTGTGTGTGTATGTGTGGATGTATGTAAACCTCTTATAACTTTTAAACGGCTTGACCGAATCGAGCCCACTAAACGGCGTTCTAAAGAGTTTCACCAAACTTAGATTTCCTGAAAATTTGGGTCGATTTGGACCGGTAGATTTTGAGAAATTTTCAAAAAAGTAAGAGAAAAAGAATTTTTTAAAGAGTTTTTTTCAAAATAACTTTAAAATGGCTTGACCGATCAATTCCAAAATCTAATCAGCTCTTAACCTATTAAAAACACGCGGTTGCCGCAAACCGGGTCAAAATCGGTTGATTCGTTTGTGAGAAATCGTTGTCGAAAGAAATCGAAAAAAACAGTTTTTTTAGAATAACTACGAAACGGCTTGACCGATCGATTTCAAATTCTAACTAGCTTTTGACCCTGTAAAAACACGTCGATTTCTGCAAACCTGGTCAAAATCGGTGGATTTGTTTTCGAGAAATCGTTGTCGAAAGAAATCGAAACAAACCGTTTTTTTACTCAAAAAATCGCGTCAAATCCCGTATCTTTTCGAGTGTTTTGAACTCGAAAATAGCTGGAAGTTTCAAGGTTGGCCTACAGGGTTAACCTATTTTTTTTTAAGATTTTCATAGATATTACAAAGTACTGTCCATAATTCTTTCTTGGTGCTTGTAACATTGAATAATCATCAAATTTAAAATATGAAAAATATATATTGTGGAATTGCAATCCACTTTTGCAATACTTCACCTAGAGTATTCATGATTCCATTATGCTGACATTTTCCACTTTAATTATTTTTTAATACATATCTAGTTATTTTTAAAATAGTCCTTGGATCGTTTGATAAAATTTGTAACATCAACTCATTAACAAGTTTGTCAAGATCTTTAGCACTATTTAATTAATATCCCTTTGAATAATCGCAACTATTTCATTTTCACGAAACGGGTATACTTTTGAAAAAATAGTGACATTATTGTCATCTTTACTTTCTTCAGAGTTGATTGTCAAGTTGACAATTTTTCTATGTTGGGTATTCACCATTGATCTATAAAAAAGAAAAGATGCAGTCCCGCGCTCAAAAACGACCGCAATAAATGAGTGCTATAACAGACGGTTTAGCACTCAACGCATTCAGTGTAGTTTCGTCGCACCTTCCGTTACGACGTCGAAGTGTTCTGTTAAAAAATGCAAAAATGACACATAAAAAGCTATAAAAAAGGACGGTATTTCTTATTTTCAACAAGCAAAATTTAGTTTGTTTGTAATAGGTGCTCAATCACGTATTATAAAGAGTATTCGATAAGTATTTTGTATTTCTTCATTTAGAGTAGCATCAAAAATCGAGATATAAGCCGACTTAAAAGAATAGGCCTAAGCAACACCGGTCTCGTATTTCTTGTGTTGACACACTTTTCGGTCGTTTAACAATAAAGGTTCTATGCTTATACTAATGTTCTTTTTTTTAATATTATTTGTTTTATATTTATACTAATCTTAAAATTACCTATAAAAGGAAATCATACGACAGATTAAACCTATTCCAAAAATAATTATATTTATTATATTTCAATTTGTTTTTTAGCAAATTATACAAAAGTATTATATTCATCAACAATAAGTTAATGTTTAATTAATCGTCAAATTATTTTATTGTATAAATAATAAGAAAGTTTTAGAAATTATCAAGCTCTTTCATGTATATTTTCACCATTATTTTGGAATTAAAGATTCATATTAATTTTAATCTTAGATGATTACTACGTTAAGCTTTATTATGAAAAAAATATATACTATAATTCTTTTCACACATTCAACCAAAAAACAATAATAAAAATTTAAAATAATATTTAAAATACTACTGTTTTAAAACAGTAGGTACGTTTAAATTGTAAAAAATATGACTTATTTTCTTCCGATTGCAAAATCATCGTTACTTGTTCTCTTTGCGTTTGTTGTTATGACATTTCGGTTGAAATATCAAAAGATAAACAATCTTCCTTCCCTGCTTTTTCTTTGGTACTGCAAAATGGTATCATAAAATGTGAGATAGAGACAAAATGTACACTTTGAGCCATTTTTCGCAATCCAAATGGTAACGCAACTGTCCATCATCTCTTTTTTATACATCTATGGCGTTCACATAATTTAACGTAAAAAAAAATTACAATACATGAGGATTTTAAATCATATGAATTCCCAATGTGAATTTCACCGATTTTCGCTCTTATTTTCCAATTTTTTTAACATTTTGTTAACACACAACAATAATTGATATACATATATATTTACTTAATGTAGTCTACTATGCATCTGCAACGTAATTTTGTCAACATCTAATTATAATTGCATTGCAATTATATAAGAAAACAGGAAATCGTACGCCCACGTCCACCATAAAAATAATGAGATGTTCATTTTCAATCATGACTCTATGTAATATGTCAAAAAAGATCCTTCTGACACTGAAAAGTGAAATTATGTACTGTGTTACACATTGCATTCGTTCAAATTCATTTTGATTCGAGCTGTTGGCCGTACAATAATGCTCAGATATCTTCTAAAATGCAAACATTACTAATGTTACGAGCTATGCTCGTATACGCCGTTATGCACTGCAATAATTTAAGATTTATTTCATTATAAAGCTGTTGCATATATAACGGTATGCATTTGCTCTTCCAAAATTCAAAGCAACAAAATTGTAAACCCCTATTCTGTTAAACAGCATTGGGCATATTCATGGCTAGTTAAAACGGCTATTATACAACTAAAGGCATTGCAAACAAAAGCATTTTTTTTTCTATAAATAACCAACAGTTACTTGGTGTAGTGTTAAAATTAATTGTTAATAATTAATGTTAATGTTAAAATTACAATTCTGAAATGTTCATATGCATCTTCAGGGTGTTAAATAAACTTTATTAAGAGCATACATACACTTTTAGTTGCATATGATTTCAAAAAATACTATTTATTATGCTCTTGTCCTGCATGGACCCATTAAGTTCTGTCGTATAGAAACATAGTGAAAAATCGTTATCACAGGAAAAACGTGGAAACTGATTTAATTAATCTGACAAACATAAAACCTTCATCAGCATAATCAATCGATTGAATTAGGGTTCCTAGCAGTGCAATTAACTTCATAACGTGGATATACAATAGCTGCACGTACCCCTATGTCCAACTATAGTGAAAACAATATTATCAAGATTCTGTAGTTTCTTTTTTTTTCACTTGTGCTACTATTAGATATTAATCAAGCCTAACTCGTCTACTTAATTTACACACAGTGATGCAAAGAAATACTTCATATGGAAACCTATAAAAGTCTATAGTCGAACATTCATACATACGGTGTCGCGGAATTAGGCCTGGTGTGCTTAGCTCGCGGGTATCTGACAATAAAAAATATACTTTAAAAAAAAAACTAAAAAAACGCGCTTTAATGATAAATCAAACTAAAAAGTGAAAAATTATTCTTAATATAGAAATGAAATAATGAACGAAAATATTTGTATTACTGTTAAAAAAAGGTGGGGCGCTTTGTTCCATACGTTTCATACCATTTTTGGACTAATCGTAACAATCGAGTATTTTCGAGAACTGATTTATCAAGTACCCTACGATTTTTTCACAATAATCTAATATTTTTCGTTCATTATTTTATTCCTATAATAAGAATTATTTTTCACTTTTTAGTTCGGTTTAACATTAAGACGTGTTTTTTTAAACTACGTTTTATTTTCTAATTTTTTAGTCTCAAAACGATATTAATAGTAATTATAATCAAGAGCCTTGATTCATAAATTCACAATTTCTTTTAAAATTTTCAAATACAACTATTTTTGTATAATTTAAAAATGCAGATTTTTTTATAATTATTAAATTTGATTCATTTGTCAAAAAATTTTTTAAAATATCAAAATTACAATTTTTTTCAATATTATTAAATGTAATTTATTTGTCAAAGATTTTATAATGTTTTAAGTAGCTATTTTTTTTTTCAAATTTATAATTTCTATTTTTTTCAAAATTTTATTTTTCAAAATACGAAATTATTGTAGTGTCATCGGTCCTCGATAAACATTTTGTACGTTTAAATGAAATCTGAACGTTTGAAGTGGGTCAAAATCGAGTCCAAAGGAGTCGGTTAAAAAACGAACATACCCACTCACGTACATACAGGTGAAGTTAATAAAAGCGTTTTAAAAAAGAAGCAAAAGAAATGAAATTAGCAAGTACAGTTGCACATAAGTATATAAAAAAAAATAGTTTAGATCATGGGGTTACCTCGCCTAGAATGGTAATGTGAGATGAATGACGGTGATAGATGATACTGAAATTAAATATAAAAAAGAGTAAGCCTCACCTACATAAGGTCACAAAAGAATTACTGATAATGCATTTATTATATAACTATTCTATTTTATTAATTTATTTATTCATTTTTATCATTATCTACAAGAATCACAAATTGCTTATGATAACTAAAATGGGAAATAAATACTTCTGTTATTAAGTATCTTGGAAACACTTCGTCAATCGTCTCATGTTTTGTTCTTGTGAATTGTTACTAATTTTATATCAAACTTTTATTTCAATAAAATTAAGAAATAAGTGTATTTTACACTGACAAATTAATGCTACTTAATTTTGTAAATACGTATGCATAAACGTATATAACAATATTCAAACACCATACACAATTTATAAGCACATTTTTTTCAAATAGAACACTATACACACTACAGTTTATACATATTAAATATATATATGTATACTAGCTGTTCCGGCAGACGTCGTCCTGCCCGGAAAAGCTTTAAGCGATATACCGACAGCAGCGCCACCTACCGGGTCCAATTGTGTTTTAAAATCATCCAGAGACCCATTGGAATATACATAGAAAATTTCATCCCAATCGATTCAGCCGTTTGACATACCGACAACGGCGTCATCTAACAGGTCCATTTGTGAATCTAAACCATCCTCGAATCCACTTGAACATACACAGAAAAATTCATTCAAATCGGTTCAGCGGTTTATGAAGAGTTCACTGTCAACACACGTACAGAAGAATTTTATATATATAAAGATATATAAAATTATTTGTATAAAATACTTGAATAAGTTTATCACCTAAAATTTCTTCATTCGATGAAAGAATATGCGCTAACAGCAGAAAAGTTTATATGAATATAGCAAAAATTATAGTATGTAATAATCTTTGATTTGTTGACGTATGGCCATGTCCCAAAAAATAATATTGACCGTTAAGCGATTGTCCTGGGGACTTTGATCGTGAAGGGAAATATAGTTTGCTACAACTGTCTCTTTTTCGTTACGGTTTCCATTAGCAAAATTTTAGACTTACCCTCGCTAAAAAAATTTCACTTCAAAAAAAGTTGAATTTGAAATAAGCAAAAATTTGCACTCGTTACCAGGATATGTGAGAAGTAGGAGGCATAATGTGGACGAACAAGGGAGCTCGGATATTTTGACTCTTCACCCCGGCATAGTCCAATTCTTATGTTAGATAGAGGCTGCAACACCTTCACCCTTTTCCAGCGGCTCGTTTACCCTGGAGTGCTCAACGAAGCAGGATATGCAACCACAGTGGCTATCGGATAGTGCAAGCAAGAAGTTAGGCTTCACGGAATCGCTGTTCGCGTTTTCGGAACTTGCCAAAAAGGAGCTGGACTCCACAGGAGACATGTTCACATTTTTCTGAATTATCTGTAGACGTAAATCCTTCGTTTATCATTTCTCGATTTTTTCACTACAGTTTTTCCGTCGAAAAATGAATTTCTAAAAGCAAATGTTCATATCGCTTATAAAAAGGCTATATTTCTGACGTACAAGAAAGTAAGTAGATGCATTATCTACGAGAAACGCAGGAAGTGAGGGCTGAATAATGGTTAGAAATAAGCGTAATTAATAAATAATGTATGTAAATTGTTATAGAAAAAAATATATGCAACATTACAACATTTATTTTGTTCGTCAACCAATGAGTTCAACGGTTAAGTACCTATTCGATTTCCCACACGAGTTTTAATTCTTTTACTAAGCAAATTTACACTTCTTATTGCTTTTTTTTTGTATATGAGCAAATAAGTTATAAGTCCTCAATTAGCATACCAGTGGTTACAATAAAACCCTTAGTGGAGGTAGTGCAAGGGACAGAATTTGATTCCTATCAAGTTTATAAATTTTTAAGTTATGAGGAGATTTCAAAAACAGTTATTCATGGTTTAACTATGATATAAAGAAATTTACATGCGCGATTAGACTCATGTCATCGTAGAGTATTGTGTAAATGCATGTAAAGTATCTAACACGCTTGACGGCAGGCCTCATTCGATGAAAGAGCTATAGGTATAAGCTATTTGCAGAAGATCCATCTGCACTTATAATTACTTAATGATATACAAGCATTAAAACCAAACAAATACACAATTTTCATTAGCAAGGATATTTTTTAAATCTAAAATATTAATTTAATGTGTAGAAACATTTTGATTAGTTTAAGTAATACTGTAATCATAAACAATTTATAATAAATAATAATGTCTGCAATTAACAAGTTATCTAACGGCAAATCTAAATAACTTATCCAGAATGTTCTTTATAATAGTTGAGCATTACATGTATACAAAGCAATGGTACACAACACAGTAATCCACAATCAATAACCAATAAATCGAACCGAGACGCGTGGGCGGCGGCGGCGCCCGCGCACTACCCATTTGTTTTACTTAACCCTTAATACTGTTATCTCAGTGATTTGTCTCTTCTTGACTGAGACGCTCGGTTATTGGTGGTCCTTTAAAGCCGATAGTGTAATAAGGTCGACAACTGTTGCATGCATATATGGAGTGTATAACAAAAACAATAACCAGTAGACAAGCACAAACATTTGGAATTCGTCAGTCGACGCTCTGTAGTAACAAATTAAATAGAATTTTTAATCTCTTATTTTTATTTCATAGATCTGAATGCTATTACTAACTTTGGCACTATCAACTGTAATCGCTAACATAACGGATTGTCTTTAATATCTTTAAAACCATAAAAACAAAATGGGATTAAGGTAACTTCTGTCACGTTTGCAAGTGAATAAAAAGAAATGAGATTATTTCGTATAGTAATAAAATTAATGACGTGAAAACGATCATATCTATATTATATAGTAACCATAAACTTTACAAAAAGTGTATTATTAAATTTTTTATTCGAGTATATATAAATCGCAAACCAATTTTTGGAAAAACAAATATTCGTATACCTATTGCAGTAAAAATTTTAGAGTAAACAGAAATGAGCCATAGATAACCCTAGCCTCTATGGTGCATATAGCGGACTGACAATGGCTCTGCTTACTGTATGCAGTACAACGCACGAAACTCTGCCGCTGTAAGGACGACACGAAAGCGTCGGAATGACGTAAAATAGGAACCCGGCGGATAAGGATAGGAGAGCGTTATGCCTGTGCAGTACATAATTCGCAGACAATTCAGAACGGCAGAGTTTCGTGCGTTGTGCTATACAAATTCGTGTCTGCGTCAAAAAATGAAGTTTAAACTGACGGGCCAAGTATCCACAGAGGCACTTCCATCGTTCCAATAATGGGCAGATAGGATACAGGCTCCAGGCCCCCGGCTCCACACCTCCCCCGCCGCCATCGTCGTTTTACTTGCATCAAATTACATTTTGATGTTTTGAAAAAAGTGATAATTTTTTAGAATAAAACTTGTGTGCACAATGGCTCTCCATAGCTTAAGACAGCTAAGCGTAGAAGTGTCAAATAGATCTTATACAGCATTTCCATGACTATAGTTATTCAGTGATAGCTGTTGTCAACGTGATTTGAAAAATTCCTCATGAATGTGGATTAAGAATGGGCAAAATATCCGTCAAATGACACCTGAACACACACAATGGTAACCAAATGAATAATTCAATCTAATCTAGTGTTTGAAAAACATGACTTGATGAGTTTATATTGATAGGAAGTAAGAAAGGTCAACAAGTATGAGTTTATTTATTTGCAGCGTTTGTTTATAAACAATGGTATATATAGAAATACATAAAAAGCAGAGAAAATACAGAAGATAATGTGAATGGGATCTTCCTTACTGTTATGAATAATCAAATGTCTTGGGACAAAAATGTTTAATTATTTATAATCCTACTTTCTACATTTACGTGTAGCAATGAACGTCGCCTGTGGCAGAAGCAACATTAAAACAGGATCAATACAGTCCTTTAAAAATAAATACAGAAATACTTTGTAATAGAAGTAGTGTGGTGCAGAACTAGTGATTAGAACGACTAGACTGAAAAAGGATATATTAAACAGATTTGGCCATCCACTAAGGATGAATGAAAATAGACTGACATAAAATGGAATAATGTAATAGAACTGTCCTTCAAGATCTGAGAACCTAAAAAAACTTTTGCAGACTGGATTGGCAGCACACTAGTAGTCAAATTTTAAATACCCAAAAACGACGAATTACATGAAACATTCGATGAATATCAGAGTAACAAGAAGCTTAATGAAAATACATACAATGTTTCATATCAAAAAAAATAAATAAAAATATGTACCATACCTAATAATATGATGTACTATAATTCTATACAAAAAAATAGTTATGATTGATTAAAAAGTTCATATATTCTCAAATAAAATTTAACGGGATTGCAAATGGGTACATTAATGACATTCACGTTAATAACAAATATTGATATCTGCACTTCTACATTTTAGATATTGATATATGCAACTTAAATGCAATGTGTATTTCAATAATTACAAAGTACATTACTCAAAATAAAAGTTGATATTGGGGTGCCGCAGCCCAGAGACGACAACAGTCCTCTAAATGTGATCTGAGCTATATACTTACCTTTCTAATGATATATATATATATATATATATATATATCATTAGAAAGATAAGTTAACCTTTCCAAGATTTACTTTAAGATGTCTAAGTTGTTTGCAAACAACATGAATCAAGATGGTCCCAAGTAATATTAGTGTATAAAACAAAACTAAAAAAACATAATTGTAACTTCACACTAGCCTTTCCTTAGCAAACCTACATTTGGTCTATTTAAAATATTTAAAGCACCCCTAGCCGACCCTTCCATTAGACAAATTTGCTGTACAGCTTTTTCAATCGATCTACATACTTAAATCGAGATATAAAACAATATCACATAAATTTTTATCAAACCTTTGGAAAGAGCAATTACATGAAGTTTGTTATTCCTAATTAAATATTTTAATGGCAATAAAAAGACTTAAATATACTGCACAGCCAAAGTGTTAAAAAACTGTCAAAAAACATGTTAGACTGATTATAGGGTTCCAAAGCCATTATCACAAAGAAATGCACTACAAATGAAAAAAGTACGTTGTTACACTTCCACGTTTCTCAGACATAATAAGTATAAGTATTTAGTTACCTATAACTAAAAAAATCAAGTAGGTATGTCGACTACTACTATTAAACTAGTGTCAACTAAAGTGCATCAGCAAAAGAGTTTATCTTCATGGCACTTTGGTCCTTTTATTAAGAAGTGCAGTTTTTCAGCAATAACTCAAAAACATCTGACCATGTTCAGAATAATTTTCGTTGAAAATATTTATTAATCGTTATCTTTATTTTCTTTTTCATATTTTTTGGACACACGGTTTAGAAAATAGAAGGGCAGGACACAATTTCTGCAACTTTCGAATCGATTATTTCTGAAATTATTCATATAATCAAAAAAATTGCTAAGAAACCTTAAAGTATTTTTAAAAGAGCTGTTGAAATATGTGCCACTCGTTAATGTTTGCCGAAAAAAAATTTTTTCTACTTCTGTTACATGTATGAAGTGCCCCCCCTACAAATATTTATTTTTGTTATTTAACCACCAAACTAAGTAGCGGCTTATACAAGACATGTACACTATAAATTTCATCAATATACATCTTGTAATTTTTGAATAAAGTGCCTTTGACATACGGACATAATGAAACTATAAGGGTTCTGTTTCTGCCATCTTGGCACTTAACCCTAAAAACAATCCTGCCTTACCCTGATGCATCTTACACATAAACTTCTAAAATATTAAGATAAAAAGTTTTTGTTGTTAAATAAAACATTAACAAATAATAATTACTACTTGATTGTAATTATAAAAACAAAATATGCACTTATTTATAGTGAGGTAAATATTCAATACAGAATGATGTCAGTCTTCCACACAAAAGTTCCATATATCTGGCTTAACTGTCCAAGTTATAAATAAATTGTTTTTTATCTTTGTCCACTTAGAAAGATATCTTTCGGATAATATTTTGAGTCTATTATAAGGTATTTTTTCTATATCTTCTTTATCGGATATACTCTTCTTTATATTTAAGTCCTGATTTACAATAATTATAAATCTTTTTAATAAATTAAATTTACTAACACATACTCCATTTAATAAATTATTTTTCTTCTTTGTGCTACCTAATTTTCTTCCAAGCACTGCTACTTCTAATATCCTGCAACAAAAAATGAATCATGCAATTATTTTCTTTTGCTATGGTGGCTGAAAAACTACTACATAGATATTTTCACAAAGATTTTCTTTAGTTTAGTGTCTGTCAAAAAGCCAAAAAAAATACCATTTATTTACATATATATGTGATTTATTAGGCTTTTTGATATTAGAATCGTATGATTCTAACATTAATTTAAGACCTAACACAATAAGGTTATTTCATATATTTTAAATGCATAAATTCAAAAAATTAAGGGTTCTGACAATATTATATTTATGTTTTAAGTCCAAACAAACAGCAGCCAGTAGAATACAGTCCATCTGCTTGAGTTTCATGACTAGTCACAAAAAAATCTCTGATTCAAATATATTCTGAGTAGGGTAGTTGAATTCCAAATGCATAAACTTAAATAAAAATTGTGCTAGCTGGAAATTCCCTTCCAATTATAAAAAATCATGAAAAAACCAAAAATAAATACCATTAATTTAAAATACAAAATTTGTACTTGCACAAAGTTCCAAGTTTTATATCAGTATAAACATTATTTTGTTATTTTGTTTTAGTACCAACAACTCATGTAATACAAACGCAAATCATTCTGATATCGCTCATGCCATTAAAAATAGTAAACACTAAAACAAATGAGAACAGTGGCTATGAGAGCCTTAAAATACACATGTTTTTCATAAGAAATTACATTTTGAATGTATAAATAAAACAATAATAATGGGCAGCCAGAACATATTCAAATTAAAAATATCATATGATATCATTTCAAATATTTGCAGAAACATTAAATTACTAGTATCATATCAAATAGTTCATTATTACTTGGGCCATACTTACGGATGTTTTATATTAATCCAAATAATACTTCCGGGTGCTGGTCTTAATTGGTTTTCATTCTTAATATAGGGGAATTCTATACTGCACTGATAAAATTGTGGCACACTAATATTTAACTCTAATCTCTTTGAATTCATTAAGTTATTTTTGGTGCACCGATATAAAAATGCTCTTTGTACTGATTCCACTGAATATGGTGCACTTGCACCGAATATAAAATGTCTCAAATAAATGGGTTCTTTTAATAGCAAGTCTAGTAAAGCACCCTGTATACCAATATGAATCCATTTCGCTATTTTATCACTACAAGACACCGATAATGTTTTGTCACCTCTGCCTGGCTTAGTCCGAACTTGTCCCAAAATATGATAATCTTTACCAACCCCCTTAAAATCCTGTTGACAACTAGGTAAACACTTAGCTCCAGTTCTATGTATATCATTTGACTCAATTTTAGAAATTCTTGAGGCTATTCCACTATTACTATCAATTTTACGTTTTAATCCGACCATAATTTCACCAATCATTTCGCTGTCATTTTTAGGTAAAATAGAGGCATCACCACAAGGTAACTGTGATGAATAAAATATAAAACAAATATCGTCTTTCAATGAAAACTTTCCATGTTCAATTTTAAATATAGAATCTTTATTGTCAAAAACATTTTTCATATTCTCATAGATAAAAATTAAAAAGCCTCGTCTCGCTATTACTTCAGCATGGCTGTCGTTGAGGATGTTACCCTTTGGACACATTTTAGTCGCTCCTATACATTTGGAACCAGTACCAAGAGTAATAACCTTTGCGGTACTGGTTTTGAGATTATATTGTACGATAGAAGATAAGACTGTCCATTCTTGTGCGATCGGTTTACCGGTTTTGGGTAATTTATTGAAGGCATTAATACAAGCAGATGCAATTTTGTCTATTTCAGTGGACTCTAACCTATTCATATTTAAATAAAATCACTTTTCGTAATTCAAAACATACTGAAATCAATATATACCATTATTAATGTGCTGACTTTTTTGTTTAATGCACAGTACTGATACAATGTTTTCCCGGGGAAATGAAAATATTGTTACAATTTTGTTTTGTTTTAATAAAAAATCACATTTGAATCATACAAACAATCAGTTGACCCATAACCTCAGTGATAATAATATACTCTATGCCTAGAACTCTATGGTAACAATCAAAAGATACTCTGTGTTTACAATGATTCTACTCTATGACCTGTACATTGAATAATCATGGATAAAAATGTCAAATTGACGAACACGTTCCATTTTACACAATCAATCGACAAACTCCTAAAATTATTTACATACAAGATTTTGATTACAAAATGTTCTTTGTTCTTTAATATTTTCTGTGACTTAAATCATAATACCACATACTACGTGATTATAATTAGATTTTTACAAACATGGGCGTACCCAGCTTTTTGCTTAGGTGGGGCAAGTCAGATTTCTTTAGGTCAGATCGTGTAAACAGGGCGTAATATATTATAGAACATACAATTTCCGGGGCAGTTGCCCTTCTCTGCCCCTCTCCTGGGTACGTCAATGTTGACAAAGATGTATGTTTAACTGACTTCAAAAAAAGGAGGAGGTTCTCAATTAGACGGTATTTTTTATTTACGTTTGTTATCTCAGGACTTTCGACTGGGTGAACTGATTTTTTTTTTTATTTGAAAGCTAGTGCTTCCCGTGTGGTCCCATTTTAATTTGGTCCAGTTCTGACAAACGTCTATTAGAGAACCATATAAGTTTTAAACTTTAAGTATATACGCGACAAATGGACGAATAACTTAATATCACATCGACCGATTTCGATAATTCTTTTTTTATTGGAAATACTTCAAGGGTAATTTGATGAGAGTTTGATTAGGTTCTGCTGATGGGATCCATGACAAAATAACGGAACTTCAATTCTTAGAAGCAAATTAACGATACTCAGCCGAATCTTTAATTGGCTACCTGGATATTTGAGTCACCTACCTTAACGTCGTTGTGGTCAAGTAATTGTCGTAGTCTAATATGATGATCAATGGAATTCTTTAACGGCTTACAGGAAGGGTGCGATCTATGAGCAGCATGTTTAGCAGGTTTACCCATATTCAAACAAATAAGTTAGTGTACTTCAGTTTCACTAAAAATCAAAAAAGAAACAAAAATTTTAACAAAAAAAACCGACTTGAAAACAAAAACTATCACATAACAAATTAATAAGCACTAAAAAGTAAAAAAATAATTGCATATTCTTCTACAACTTAATAATCAACTTACTTTTTGTACACATCAATATATAGGTACAATCTATGTGTTTACCACCCAAGAAGGTAGGTAGGTACATATCCACTTCAAATTTAACTCAACACATACTTATGAATAACAAACAATGATCTAAATATTTTTAGTGTTCTCCGTAGTAAAATGAAATGAAAAATATTAGACTATTTAAAAGTTAATCAAATTATTACGATAATATAATGTAGTTACAATAATCGTTATTTTTGGAGATTTCATTTCAACTTTGTAGACTTACGAAGGACCGATGGTAATACAATAATTGTATATTTTGAAAAATAAAATTTTTATATAAATTTAAATTTCTGAAATAGAGTAAAATTTAAAATTGAAAAAAAAATGTTACATAAATCGTAAAATTTAAGTGTTAAAAAAATTTTTGAAAAATAAAAAAAAATCCAACAGATAATATACTCCTCTGCAAAAGACATTGCTTAGTTTCTATAACAAAGCAGTGCACGTTTAGCATGTATAAAAGGTTCAGATTGTTTTAAATGTTTGAAATTAAAGGTTTCTTTTATTTAAATACAATTGTTAAATTTAATACAGATTAAATCTATCGTTAATATAACTGAATCTACTGACTGAACGTTTGATATAACATGTAAAATAAAAATTGTATTGTCAATGAACTGCAAACGAGAAACAAATATCGTCGATTTTAACGTTCAAACAATCATCAATATTTTTACATCGTTTTTTCATTGTCTTAGTTCAATAGATTTGTTATTTTAATTATTACCAATTCAATTTTTGAAATAGTGATATATAGATAATAATTGAACAGTGACCGTTTTGGTGTGAAGCGAATCAAAGAGTTGACAAAATGTAATATTTCCGACTTAGAACTATTAAACTAAAAGTAGACAAGATCACATAATAATATTAAATACTGCTCGCTTATAGAATTGACAATTTTTTTCCTTCCTTATTCATTTTGTTTCGTTGTAGTGTTCTCTGGTGCATTTTTAATTTTTGTCAGTGTAGAATGATTTAGTAACTTAAATTTCAAAATTGAAAATTTCAAAATAGAATTGTCTTAATATTTTTCTATGCAACCATTTTTTTTAAATTAATAATACTGTATAATGTATATTCTCATTGGGTCCGACAGCGTTATTTTATTACCCTTCAGAAATATGAACAAACGTTACTAAACAAAATATATGAAATGGAAAACAAAAATATTTTCGAGAAATTTTTCATTTAACTAAATAAATAGAGTATTCTCTATTTTTATTCTCTATTGTTATTTTTTTCTTACCATTTTAGAGAGACAAGCAAGCATACGAGCCACCAAAAAACAGATGGACACCGCCGCCCTTGAGGGGTTATCAGTAGGTAATTGCTAGCCTTTTGGATGGGAATAGAATATCTGACACTGGGAGGAATGGTGTGGTGGAGGGAGAGTGTCGTGATAGAAGGGGGAGTAGGATGCCGGTGGACTGGACTATGAAGGGCTCACTCGTTCGACGAAATTCAACATCCAAATCTGTTATTTTACATCTATATTCTGTGAGAGTGTGGTACCTCGACCTCCGACGTAGTTCCTTTTCGTGCTTCGGCCAACCACAACATGAGCTCAGCCACATTGATAACGAAATTACACTCGAGTCATTTTTACACAATTCCACACTACGGTAATTTTCAGGCACACAAATGTGTAAAAATCTGAAAATATGTTCTTTCTCAATGGACATGCTAGTGTATAGAATACACATCAATATTAAAATTTGAGGACTCTATGATTCGGTCGAAGATTCCCCCGAAAATTGTAGTTTGTCATCGGAGTCATTTTTTATTTCTCATAACGTTATTGACAGGAGGTGAATACCTCCCTCGTTTCCCGAAGTTTCATACATTCACACCTTACTCATACGCTCTATGGTTTTCAGAGTAATTTGACTATTTAATTAAAGTATTACTGGGGACTTCTTCCATCTCCACCCAAGTAAATTACCGGAATATTCCCGCCTCAATTTTCGCTAGTACACTTCCTTTGAATCCTAGTCATTTCGTTTATACACTTCCTTGTCCTATAATTAAACTGTATACTACACATAATTATCATAATGTACATTCCTAATGCATTACTCTGATTTTTATTTCGTCATGCCCAACTTTCACTATATTGTATTGTGTGAGGTGTTAATTCACGGAAATCCATAGTAGACGCTTGCCTGCAACATGCAACCCACCGCTGACCCTCGAATCTGCCTCTCCACTCCGAATCTCTATCCAAATGATTGAATATTGATTCCAGAAGATTGACAGATATCGAACACCTAAGCAAGTATTATTTATTTTTATAATTATCTAATTCCGTTAACTGTTAAATTGTAAATTCTACGTACGTTTCATGCCAACAAGGCACATCCTCAGGAAATTGCCGACAGTCACATCCACCAGGGTGCAAGGAGCGTTAAAACAACCAACACAACCTCGATATGCAGGCCGCTGCCATTTGCCAATGCTATACTATAAATGGTATTTAATTCTAAAGAGAAATTATGATTATTAAGGGGTATGGTGAATAACCGATGTATCGTTATTATCGTTATCGTTATAAATAGCGTTTCACTATATTATTGTGAAATAATACAAATGTATATAAAAAAATATTTAGTGTTATTAAGTTATAATAATCAAATTCAATTCTTAATTGCTCTTCATCTGCATTCTTTTAATAAAATCGTACTTGATATTTGTCATATCTCTTTTTCTGTTTTAACAGTTTTCGAGCTTGTGTTAATACTGTTGATTAGTGGTGCTATCCGTACCACTATAAAACGATCACGCACAATTTTTGGGCCAACCCAAACATTTTTTGCATACGGTGGCAGAAACCGGGACAAGTCCAGAAACAAAATGTACGAATATATTTAATCGAAAGTTATAACGTTGTTAATCGAACCAAGGAGATTTGGTAAGAGACCGTTGGAAAAGTTTCCCCAAAGTGTTTTAAAATTTTGTAAATACAGCGACGAATGAAAATGTTATTACAAGTTACAACTGTCATAACTAAATGAGTGATTAGGAAAATAAAGTTGTGACATGGAGCAATTAGCCGACCATGAGTCTCCTCAACGTCGTTAGCAAACTGTGTATGCAAATATATAGTAATTGATTAATGAAAGGATTGTGAATGAGACGGACATTAATGTTTGGGATGCTTATGCTAGATTTAGAAAATGAATATAATGTACTTGACGAGTTTTTTATTTGTGAAACATCATAAAAAAAATTTGGCTCAGGACTAAAAGGTTTTCTATACCTTTGCTTAATTGAAATAAAAATAAGTATAAAACTGAGATGAGTACTTAATGGAAGACTTCATCCATAACACTTAAGGGAAGACTTCATCCATGTATTGCGTGGAAAGTAGATTAGACACTGTAATCTCTATACAGAAACTCCAGAATAAACGAGGCATAGACTGACTAGTTTAACATCCGTAAAATTATGACACAGCCGTGTATCTCATCACCATGGCAGAAACTTATGCACGGATAATTGTCTGTATAATAATTTCAAAGAGGGTGACTGTAAACCATAAACGGATATCCTTCAAGTGTTTCTTGTATACCGACGACCAAGTAATTTACAGTAGTTATATAGGAATTCCAGATGTGATCCATTACTGTGAATTTTGTAAACAAAGTCAGACTTGCTGCAAGTGTGATTGAAAGACCTATACTAGTGAATTGCATTGCGGGATCAAATCCCAAACAGAGACTCCGCAGAACCAATGTTATATTAACCTAAATGACGTATTTGGAAATAGGACAAAATAGTTCCGTACCTTTTTTCCTCTTTGTCGAACGAATTATTTTTTTTTATGTAGTAATTATTGAGAAGCTTAAGCGTAATCAATCAAAAAACTTTGGAAACAATCTTTTTTTCCCACCTTCGACGTAGAGTCATAGCCTTTACATATTTTGACGTCTCTACTCGTCATACTTTACACTCCTTACGTCAACTATCAATGTATACAATAACCAATACAGTTTTTACCATTTAAAATTCATTAGGTATATTTATTACCTATGGTTCGCTCTAAATTTTTACACATTATTACACAAATACGATACGCCATTAGAGTGTGTTGTTTTTCAACTGTTACTGATATTCAATTTTAAATTTCATAGGTGTTTAAGGGAATTATGGCAAACAACACGCGCTTTACTGCGTATTTGTACACGTTCGCCGCTAACGTAGTAAAACAAGATGCGAAAAAATTACGTACTATGTTTATAGAAACATACTTTTAAACAAAATAATCTCGGTTGGCAAGTTACAAAGGAAATGCAGTATTGTCAAACTCTGACCAATGGGCGACCACTAGTTTAAATAAACTTAGTGATATTTAAATTACAATTGAGAACCAATACTCCTCCAAATAAAATATGAGTAAAAATGCCTGTAACTAAATAATAATGAAGTAGTGAGCATCAATGGCTCATTGCTATCAATAATACGTGACGACAACAAACGAAAATGTCCTAGGCGATGCTCGTGCGTTGTTCATCAATTTCTTTCATCGAACACATCAGCAAAAGTATAGGTACCGTATAGATATTTTAAGCTGACATGAAAAACGAATTAGAGACATCCAATACCGACTTATAAATGATCCAATATATCAAGATTTTAGAGAGGTGTCCGCCCCTACAATCAAGCATAATATTATATTTAAATTTAATTTGCATAAAAGCACTATTAACTTAATGATAATAATATATTGGCCTCCTTTTTACTGCGACATACATTTAATTAACATCTTTCCTAGTAACCTATATGCTGTATTATAAAATCCACACGCTCTTCTGAACGACAAAATTATGATTAATATTGAAAGTTTTTATCGAACCGTAAGTGGTACACGGCGAAATTACGATATCTGTCCTACGGAGTAAGTCTGTATCACCTAAAGGAGCAAAACGATTGAAATGTTACGGACGCCGAGGTTTCAAAGCAGATACTGTGAACTATCAGTAGTTTAAATTAGGTTTACACTTAGGATTCCTAGAATTATAGTTTTTATTTTTTTTTTCTTTTAAAGGATAAACAAGCATAGGCGGTGTCTCGTCAGAATGAAATTCCTTTCGATTTTTAGTAGAAGTTTTCTATAAACTATATTATAAAGTAACAGTTTAAATAGGTAAAAATAAAAAATGCAAACTTTTAAATATTTTTTATTAAATTCTTAAATTATTTATTTATATTTAGTTACAATTCAATTGATTTACAATGATTCATGATTATTTTAATATTATAAAATATTTATATATAAAATATAAAATCGTACAACTGATTCTCGGATGAAAAATAAAAGTGCTATACTACTTCAAATATCTGTACCATACTAACGATTAAGTAACGTTATTTTTTGCTGTCTAGCTTCTCGCGGCGTGTCGTGCATTAAAGACCTTCGTTCCAAACATTTTAAGGAGTAATATTCACAACTTTATTGGAAAGTTAACAGTCCGATGTAAAACTTCACTAAATTCCTAGATCAAAATTATATACAGCGATTAAATAGATACCAACTCTTTTTTACACCAAAATAAATTGCTGTCGTAAAAGAATACGATACAGGGAATTTTCAAATGGTTTTACTTTTTTAAGAGAATAGTCTAAATCGTATAGTTTATGAAATATCCCCGTGACAGTACATACGATTTAAAACCGCAATTATTCAACTGAAGAAAACATTATGCCAATATAAATATTATGGATCAGATAAACAATACAAAATTACCTTACAGAGTACCGGAGGCCGGGGCTGCTCGGATATCATCTTATCTGCTGCCGCGTATTGTGTTCGATCGCCATTAATTAGGCGTCGAAGGTTGAATTGAGCTGGTTTGTTTAAAAATAGTGAAATTACATGTTTTGCACGGCGGGACAATGTACACGGCCGTATTAATGATGCGATCGATCGCCGATAGGGGGCAGCGCGGTGTTGCAGTAAACCACATTAAATTGCTTTAAGTGATCATTAAACCTTCGCCGAGGTAGCGGGCCGGTCACGAGGAATCTCGATAACGTGCGTCTTTGCTCATAACTGTCTCGTCGTTTCTGTTGAAATAACAAGGCAGATGTACACGTAGTTTTCGTACACGTTTGTAGTGTCAATAAATGAAAATAAGTGCTGTTACTTTCTACGAATCGACTAAAACACTGAGATTGACGAAATTCCTCATTTTTACTAAATGAACTCAATTAGTTTATTAGATGAAGTATCGCGTAGGCACATTTTTTTCTTAAACATAAAATCTTTTTGTCCGACTGACATTAGAAATCTGAAATTTGATGAGGTAGATCCATATTTGTTATTCTTCAACGCAAAAACTCCTCGACAGATTTTGATGAAATTTTAGAATAACACATCAGAATAACATATCGTAATTATTTACAATCAATAGTAATACTATTACTCACGCCTTTGCGCATATAAATATAAAGATTGGGTGTAATAACAGCAAAGTTCAAGGAAGGTTCAAGTTCAATGACGGTCCGGGATCGCAATCGAAAATGAGACCGAGATCACGGTTGACAGTCTGCTCGGCCGCCATAAAATATGAGAGAATTGATTCTATACTGATTCGGACGGACCCACGGCCGAAAGCTAGTCACTCATAAAATCTTTAAATTATTTTTCTCTCTACTATAAGTACACTGATTTTGAACAATTAATCGAAGCGTAGACCGACAAAAATACATACTTAACTTTTGTTTTTCTAGTAGTAATCTTTATTCACTGGTAAATGTTTTGATTTAAACCTTACTTTTGTACAATTTACAACGTCTGCATCACCTCGATGGGGGCTATTCGTGACCCTTGCCACTTTCATCGATAACACGAGGGCCGTCGACATAACGCACCCTATGAAGCGCGAAATGAGTGTAATTCTACTTAAGGGGTAAACACAACACAAAGCTCTATTCAACCGCCGCCGTTGAGATTCGAACCCGATACTTACGTTATTACGATCGGAATAAAACGCCCTAGCCACACGGCCAGCATCGTTCAAGTCCAATTTATCGATATAAAGAGATTGTTTGACTATTTATTCCTATTAAACAGCACATCGATTCAATTGCTCGTCTTATTAACTCGCCTACTATTTATTCATGGAAATGTTTTGTTGGTTCCTGTGTTAGCTCGGCGGTTGCACAGGTTTTCATGGAGTTCTGTATGCAATGATATTGCCTGCGTGACGGATACGTAAAGGTGTTTGTTCCTGTTTGACGGCCTACGACAGTCGGATTACCATAAAATTTTAAACACATATTGTATTATGGTAAAGAATGTATACTTTTATAATTATAATACATTTGAAATGATGACTACACAACTGCAAATAGTTCAAACGGAATTACAAACGACAGGAGACATTGCGAAAAATGGCGATTTACACTATCGCGTATTGCAGTGCTCCAACAAAGAAAATACCTTGCAATTTCATGCGAATCGGTAATTAATTCATGATTGAAACATACGAGAAATCCTTATTTCTTTCATAACAATACCGTTAAATCGATTTGTATGAAATCGATTGATCAAAGACCGTGTTCAAGGATGAATATAGTTTTATAGAAGAAATGCGTCGTTCCACATGTAATAATCGATTCAATTCATAAATTCAAAACGAAAACGGACGTGGCCGCTGGAAAAGCTAGTCGTTTATCAATATGAACTTCAATGTCAAAACAGCTACTTGTAAAATAACAGTCGAAAAAATAATTTTCGTCTCGTTATTTGTTAATCGTAATAACTTTATTCCAATGGTTTTTAAAGTAACAATGGAAACTATACGTCGTATGATAAACATGTCATTTTTATCGAAGCGAGATCGACCAAACGCGCGAGATCCCATATCAGATGGAGTAATATCGATTCTTAATATGACAAAGACAAATATCGATTGCTCTTATACTCGTTGTTATTCAGAAGAAAGTCTCAGCGCTATGACCATTCCAACTGTAGCTATCAATAACGTTTCATATCGTACTAAAATTGTTAATGATTTAGATACTTAAAATTCATAAGTAATATAACATTTTATTTTCTACAGATACGTTTCGTCTGGAGCTGAAAATTTCAACATATTATTAACATGATTCAAAAACTCTGATATTAGGTAAAATATCAAAAGCTTCCCGGGGTCAGACTGAGCATGAAGGGCCCAGGTGATATTATAAACTTAAGGGCTCCCCGAAAGCCTTCGATAGGAGTAGATGAGATACATAATTTTAATGGCTAAAAACATACGTTCAATATGACAAAGCAGACCAAAATCGGCTGTTTCGTTCAAAAGATATAGCCCTTAACAATTTTCAAAAAATGCCTTTTTAAAATAATTTATAAGTTTTTTGCAATACTCTTGTAAAGTAGTCATTATTATACTAAAAATCGAATTCCACAATTTAATTACCTAATCGATAAATACTGTTGTTCAAAACCAAAATAAAAGTGCGCCATTATAATTTTTGAGTTTAAAAATATACAATAGAGTCACATCTCTGAGCTATATAGTGGGAAGTTTCATGGATGGTCTCGTGGTCAATCGTTTTTTTTTTTGAATTTGTCTGCTTCATTACTCCCTAAGTATGAATGAACTATTTTACTTGCAGGTTGTAAGCCCGAGGGTAGGTGTGGTAGCGACCAGTGGAGCCTGGGACCCGGCTGGCAGACGCCACCTCGACTTTATGATCAGTCCGACAATGAAGCTTCCTCTAATCCTGTCTGCGCTAAAAAAACATTTCAGTTCAAAAGGTGTTTACGATTCAAAAGGTAAAGAGAGCGCTTTTAAGGTAGAACAGACGGACAGACGGGTAGACGGCATGGGCTTAGTAATAGGGTACCATTGGCACCCCCTAGACACGAAATGCAATGAACCACTCTCGCCGTGTTTCAGAGCGCACAGTAAGCCATCTGTCCCGTGCATTAATGATAATCTTCACTGGATCAGTATAAAGGAACTTGTGTTTGTATTGACATTGTGTGACGTGTACTTTTGCTATATAAAATATCTCTCAAAATGTCTAAAAGATCTTTAAAGTGCGTAAGTATGCGTAATAACTTTTTTTATTTGTGATCTCACAAAAATTCATATTTATAAATTAGCTTAAGTTTTTTTAGAGAACCACATGCAGTAAGTTAAAATTTTTCAAAAGTACTTACAACTTAATACTTAAAAACATTTTGAAATCTTAAATAAAATTTTCATCTAATCAACTGGAAATTTAATAATAATAACAATATAAACTCACTCTTATTTACCATAAGGGTAGGCAAAGACTATAAATTTCCACATGGTACAATCTTTGCATATCTCTCTTACTTCGCTAACATCCATTAATCTTTTCATGCAAGCTCGTCGATTTCGAGTACTTAAAATTTGGCCTTTTTTAAATATTCCACCAATATAGTCTACATAAGATTTTCTAGGGCTACCTTTGCCGACCTCTATCACACACATTCGCTCTATAGATATGTTTTGTCAGTTTACTTTTATTCATTCTTTCCAAATGGCCAAACTACCTCAACTTACCTCTTTCTACTCTAATCACTACATCTTCCTTCAAACCACACCGCGATGACATCGCAAAGTTTTATTATCTCTCGTAAACTTGAAAGTCTTCGCATACTGTTAATGGTATCGATAAATTTCACAAGTTTGACATTTTTTTTTTATCATTTAACCTAAATTATATCCTATACAATTAAACGGGCAACAATTGTTCATACAACAATTCTTAATCACCTTCTCGAAAATTATTTATAGAAGGGTTTTCGAGCATTAAGAAGAATCCATGTAGCTATGTTCCTAGGTTAATTCTTTATAAGTTTTCGCGATTAAAGCACTCGTAACAAATTTCAAATATCCACAATGGCATGTAGCTGTTTTCTTGATAGAATTGCTATTATGCCAGAGGGTGGGTTTTAAATTTGTCGAAGTACAATTTACATTTTTTATTATTCATTAGACTCCTAAATTTTCTCCGTTTAAATGTTTTTAGAAAATTGTCGTTGTAAAATAAAAATTCATAAACGAATACATTGTAATTAAACCGATAAGTTGTTAGTTGACGCTATTCAATTTACTTACAAATAGCGACATCTATTGCATGGCCTAATAGTAAATAAATGTATCAATTTGTTATACTTTTTTTTCTCAGATTGTCTCTCCTGTGAGAATCAATCCGTTTGAAAAAGGTCTCTTGTGGTAAGTTGAAATTGTGAATGTTTATTCTTTATTTTGTGTTGAATGTTTATTATTTATTTATCTTCTAAACAAGGAAAATCAAAATAAAAATCGTTCATTCGATTATAATGCGAAGTTTCATTAATTTTGATCACGTATTCATTCTAACAAGTTTTATCCCGATCAGAAGAACATTTGCCAAGTGCTCACGTAAGCACAAAATGTTCGAGAGCTTGGAAAAATATTAATTTAACCTCAAACCGGTTTGGGATAATGGCGGCGATAGTGCGGAACCAATTTAGGGAGCGTATAACGAAACTCCTTCATCAATCAAATCGCTGGACCGAGTAACGGAATATTTTTTAATACGCATAAATGATCTTACTAATTGACATTAAAAAAGAGAGGTGAGAGTACTATACGGCTACAAAATTAATTTATTTAATTAAACATATGTACATATATCATAATTTAATAAAGATTTTATGGTCTAAATTAGGTTACTTTCATAAGATATTTAGTTTATATATATATAAGAACTGCTAGTAAAAAATGCAAATCTCTTAATAATTCTAATATTTATATCGTTCTAACAAGCCTTCCAAATAATAAGTATACATCTTGGACTTAGAATAAAATGGAAAAATTTAAAAGAACCAATCTTACATTACCATATCTTCTTTGCTTTTACTACCGAAAGACATAAAATTTTATTAAACTAATCATTGAATGAATATAATGGAATTTTTATTATAAATATTAATCCAATTCTGTTTCTATTCCTTGTATTACGTTGCGAAATAATAGCTCACTTATTGACCCTTGCTCTCCTCTTTCCCTGTAAGCAAAAACAAAGATTCAAATTTCAAACTTCCTACAATCTGACAAAATATATATTACAGACAGATCTATTTTTTCAGTACCACAATACACCTACCGATATGAAGAAATCAATTAATGGCACTTCAACATGATTAGTTTGATGAAAAAAAAAAACAACTACTGTTCATTCCTAAAACGGCGGGACTCACGAACTATATAGATATGTAAATTACTCCAAACATGAGAATACACACACATACAGCACAAACACGCTAAAAGACACGAACGCTCGCCAGTATCAAGATTTTGTCAATGGTACCCGCGCGTAGAAAAGTGACTAGTCTGAAGGACACAAGGAGTCCTAGCTACTTATTTTGTGATAACTATAGCTAGTGCTTAATTATATGTTGCCAAATTACCTTTGTAAAACTTCTTAGAAAAAGACAAGTACATTTTTACATTAAATATTATATGCGTTTATCGTAACTATTACCGTGGCATCTTACTAATAACAGAAACGTCAGTCTCTGTGCTGTATATCTATATGTCTATTACGTTTTCACACTGAACCTTTTTTGATGAAATTTAGTATAGAGACAGCTTGAACCCGAGGAAAGAATATAGATTGGTTTTTTCTTGTCTATCAATGTGGACTTGCTTATCTGAATATCTCTTAATAATTCAACTATGACTAAGCCGGTATTATTGAAATATGGGACACTGATAAACACACGGTGTGTTTATGTTTCTATTCGTTTATATATCTTCTAATAACTTTATGATGGCAAAAATGATTTTAGCAAAATTTTGTATACTGACAGAACTTCTCGTCGCATAAAATATATGTTGCTGTTGTCTGATTTTCTTCTTATAAGTAGACAATGGATTTACTGGTTTAAAAAAAAATGCTACACTAATACAACACAGTCGCGTAAATACCTAGGCTACTGTCTTCTTAGAATTTCGCGCCAGTTTAATCAATTTTAACGAAATTTCATACTCGATAGAACTCATCATTGAGTAATGTATAAACTACCTATATATTAGGCTAGAAAATTCTGAAGAGAACAAATTAAATCAAAAGTTATTATTTTAATTTCTTTTTAATGGCTATTTATATTTCTTCGTTTTTTTGCGGAAAAAAAGGAGATAAGGACTAACAGGTAAAAGAGAAGGCTAGAGAGAAAGATATAGAGTGAGAGACTGAAAGGGAAGGAAAGCGAGAGCGTAAGACAGGGAATTAAACCGAGAACATGATCAACAGCAGGATTAGTAATGTTTGATAAGAATCAGTCTCAGTATCCAGATTTTAAAAATGTACAAATAATTATCTACTGCGCAGTCTATGTCTTTAAATGTGTCATTGCACATTTTTAATTGCTCCATGTAATGCCACAGAGCAGTCATGAAGACTGCGGATATCATGAGTACTCAACTATAATTTTTAGATGGTAATACTCATTTGACTAATGAAAATCTGAAAATAACGAAATATTTGTTGACAAAACGTATAAGACGATTACATATGTTAATAATGATTGAGATTAATTAAAAAACAAGTAATTTTGAGCTACTATATATTTTTTGCCATTCCTTTTCCGCAAAACAGAGTTTAAATATATTTTATTAAGTTATTATTATTTTGGTTAAAGTCAAAACTATTTCTTAACCTAATCCATAATACACAAATAAATAATGATGTGTCCGATTATTTGTTATAAACCTAAATCTAGATTTTTCAGCCATTAAAAATGTGATAAAAACAGACATCGAAATAATGAAATTATTTTAATAGGACTTTTTTGAAGATGTATATAGGTTCGTTGTCTCCATACCTCCGGTCCAGAAATATTGCGTCTGATTTCGTATATTTTATCGAAGCGAAATATAATAATATAAACTCGCATCTATTTCCCAGAAGGGTAGGCAGAGACTATAAATTTCCACATGGCACAATCTTTACATATGTCTCTAGTTTCACTGACATCCGTCGATCTTTTGATGGATGTCGATGAAACCTTACCGGACTGTACTAATGTGCATTACTTGATACTTCATGTCTATGAACTGTGCTAATGTGCATTATTAGATACTTCATGTCTATGGTGAAAATGTATCGAAATATTAGTAGGTACAAATAAATACATTTATAAATGATTTTTGAAGTGAAAACTTTTATAGGCGCGTTGGACATTTTTAAGATGGCAAGAAACGCTTAAACTCGCAACACTTTAACCGTTACTGACACCTTTATATATAAACACCTACATATAGTGGCCCCGTTTACACGACGTTTGCACGAGAGTTGAGTTTGGGTTGAAATACATACTAATATAACTATATATAATACAAATATATATTGTGTATATACATACAATATAGATATATATTCATGTCTGAACTTTTCGTATTGTATTTATAAATTTACATTTTAAGGAATAGATTGCAATTTTTTGTATGTAAAATAATATACATTATTTATTATGTACAATAGCGCATTAAATGAAAATTTTATATAATTTTTGTAGTAATAGTTTATAATAATGTATAAAAAAACACTTCATATAAAAGTATTTACTGTACAATAAAATATTTCTTAACGATACAAAAATACACATGTAATTTTCAAGTGTTCACTTCTGTCGGCACTCCCGGAGGCCACTGTTTTTTTTTATGTATATGTAATCAGTAGCTCGATCGTTTAGAGTTCCATTTTCTTAATTTATAAGTGATCCATCGAAGTCAAGCGCTTGAACTTTTACGAGTGGACGCTGTTTCGGAACGGGTTACTCTTTCTTTTTCTCCTGCAGCCGATACGTCACACCGACTTCTCTAGCTTCGAGTAACGAACGAAACGCAGTTACAATATGTTAATAGGGTACGGATACGGCACCGATGTTAATCTGCGTCCGCGCCGGCCGGCCCATTAGCCGCGGCGCGCGCGCAGTGGGCGGTGATGTACAGGGGTGGTTTGTCATCGAGCGCTCGTTAAAGTAACGTACACTCCACCACTCAATCCGCTTCGCTAAAAAAATATGGAATCGATTCTAAACATCGGTTAAACAAAACGAAACGTTTCATGGATGCATGTAACAGCCCCGGCCTGTATTTTATACACTTGTGATTTAAAAACGTTATTGTTAAACACAATCGTTTCGATTTTCACTTTGGGGTATTTTAGTTTTTTTTTCTTTTATGTATAAGAAGCATTAAACACATACATTATAGCCAATAATGAATCAAGAAAATAAAAATGGCATACAAGAATATAGTCATTTGACTTTTCCCTCTCGCCATCATACATTCGGTAATTTCAGAGATGTGCGCGTACAGAAAGACAAAAAAAAAATTAAACGTGGTTTCTCTTATAACCTTTTTCTTATCGTCTTCTCTTCAATTTTGATACATACCTTCAATGTACAGACATAAAGTTCTACTGTTGCCTTGTATGTACATATTTATCGCTTAATTATTAATTTAACGAATATAATGATAAAATATAATCTTAGCCTACATCTGATTCATTTTATATTAACAATATTTAAAATATTAGTTATTTATATAACTACAATATTTTATCAGAATGTACATTATAGGCTCGTTTAGAAATCATTTGAATATCAAAGACTGGACTCGCCCCTTATTATATGTATCAGATTTATGGAACCGATAAAATTTAGAAAAAATGCTTCACACGTTTTCATATTAAAAACACATTTTGCTTATTACAATAACAATACAAACCTTTTCTGATGTTAATCTTGATCAAAAAAAAAACTTGTTCCTATTTTTGTTAAATCTTCATACGTCTAGTTGCATTTAAATTTTTCCTTGATCTTATTTAAATATAGGTACTCTGATTTGCTGTATTATTCAAAAAATAATTATCTCTATCAAAACTCTTCACAAAACGTAGCACGCTTTATATTATATAGTAAATATAACTTAATGCAATGACTTTTAAAAGATACAAATAAATAACGTTAATTAAATTTAATCGATACATGTATGCCTATATGTTCTTACGACAAGAAAAACTGAGAGAAAAATCCATCACTTATTTAAACTTGATACATTCATAAATTATTCCCAAATACATGCGACTGTGGGATCTCATTTACCCATGTTCAGTACTATAAAAATAATAATAAAGTCAACCATGATACATCTAGATCTTTAAATACGAAATCATGACAGGCGTTTCTTACTGAACGGATTTTAATAGGACTGTCTCAGTTTGACAACCTGGGCTCAACTTAAAGTCAACTTACATTCCAGACATAATTCAATGGAATCGGAGATTGTTGGTCTTATTTCATTTACAATAAATCGCAAGAATAGTTTACATAACACCAGAACACCATAAATACAATATCTATATTTATATATATATATATAAATACTTCTCTAAAATGTATGTACGCGGATCACTTCTGAACGACTGCACCAAAATGGATAATTCTTTTTTTGTTGTGTTCGTTATTGTCATAACAAGGTTTGTATGAAATAAAACAACCCTTTATATATGTTTATCTATTGTCAGGAGTATCTTCGGAAGGACTGAAAAGATCACGATGCGACTTTCACTGGAAGGTAGAGAAGTTTGCTGGGCTACATTTATGATATTTTTTATCGTGATGCTTTTTAGGGTTTCTTCTTGAAAAAAACCCTTAAAAATAAGATAATTTATAAGAATTGAATTAAAAATGGTACCAGAATAGAGATCTAGAGAAAAATTTATATCGAGACAATATCGATAACTAGGAGTCATGATGGATACGGCGTCATCAATTGACACAAAAAATGTAGGAAACCGTTCATGTTCACAGGGGAGGAGCCGCAGACGACAACTATATATTTAAGTAAAAATCAATGTAAGCTTGTTTGTCCTTTATGCATTCCTAATCCATTAATCTGATTATGGTGAAACTTTCATAAAATGTTGTAAGCACTCCGGGGGAGGTTTGTATTAAAAAATCTAGCTTCTATCCCCGGTTTAATCCGTGTGTTTGTACTACTGGTCCGAACTAATGAACGGATTCTAAAAATTCTTTACTAATAAATATTTGTAGTATTCTTGAGTAAATTAGGCTGCTAACATTTATCTCCGGCTTCATCCATGAATTTATTTGCCTCCGGTTTAGTTTAAATTGGAACTGGGATGGGTAGCAGAATCAGAATTGACAGCTGGACTGGGAGTAAAATCGAGAAAGGAACCGGAATCAGAATCGGAAGCGGAACCTGGACTGAAATAGGGAATGGGACTAAAGTCGAAAATTAGTGTAGAGACAAAATCAAAACTTGAAGTGCAACCGCGAAATTTAATGTTTCATGTATTATACCTTTTAGGGTTTTTCCCTGACTTTAACCATGTATTTGTATTATTGAACCGAACTACTACAACAATTCTAAAAATTCATTTACTTATAGAAAGCTATACTAACCTCAAATAATGTTGCTTATATTTCATTTTGATATTTACCTCCGATTTTGTTTAAATCGCAACTGTGATTGGTAAAAGCGGTATTAAAAACGGGACGGAGTGCAAAATCGAAAACGGGACCAAGAATCGAAAGCGGGACGAGGACCAAAATTGAGAACACAACTATGGTCGAGTGTGGGGACGAAAACAGAACCGGGATTGAAATCAACATCGATAGATACTAAATAAAAAAAATAAATACTATGCCCATGGTGGTGGAACTGCGGACAAGAAAGAGCAGAACAACGTCTAGTATATATATGTATATATATATATATATATATATATATATATATATAAAGGGAGCATAAACGTAATTTGTATTACGGTAGAATTTATATAGATATTAGCGGTATCCGACCAAATACCTATATAATTTTGGGTACCCTATATGTATCTAATACAGCAAATACGCATGTTTATAAAGTAGAAAATTTATACGCTTGTTTCATAGATACCATAGACCATTATACCATAAAAATTGACCCTTAGATTGTAATGGCATAAATTTTACTGGTACAATTCAAACAAAAAACACATACTGTTCGTTTGTCTTTCCTACTTTTAAATTATTTTCCTGGTGTATGTAGCTATGTTCGCTTGCATCTTATGCTCATTTGTCTGACGGCTATTTTTCCGTAATATGTAACCAAATCAACTTACACTGAGCTGATTACATTGAAATTCGTCTTTTTTTTATATAGTATATATTTAAAAATGAATACTTTTTTGTGTTTGTCCCCTGTGCTTGCCTAAACCGTTGACACGATTAATAAAAGGTGAACATTTAATGTCACACTGCACACACTCCCGAGAAAGTTTCTGAAGAAACAAAAATGAAACCGACTTCAAAACAAAAACTATTCCAAAACAAATTAATATGCACTAAAAAGTAAAAAAATAGTTGCGTATTCTTCTACGACTTAATAATCAATTTACTTTTACTACTTATCAATGTGTAGGTACGGTGTATGTGTTTACCACGCGAGAACGTAGGTAGGTACCTAATAGTACCTATCCACTTCAAAGTTAACTCAACAAATACCTATGAATAACCAACAATGATCAAAATATTTTTTTGAATTCTCCTAAGTGAAATGAAATGAATAATATTAGACTACTTAAAAGTCGATCAAATTATTACGATAATATAATGTAGGCACAATTATTGTTATTTCTGGAGTCGGTGTCCATTGCTAGGTATGTTGTAGTGTTTCCTTGGCCGACACCGACTCGATTTAACATTGAGAATATGACCATAATCGCGATCACAAATGACAGCAAAACCAGCTGATATAGAACATAAAGGAATTTCTTTCTAATCTATGTTCACGGAAGCGAAACCGGGAATACATTGGAATATAAAAAAAAAATGCTAAATTTTAATTTACACCCGGCGAAGCGGGTATGTGACCGCTAGTATTTTGTATTGATACTGCATTTGCTATCAGCTTCGTCCAAACTGAAACTATGATTAATAGCGGTGTCCTAATTGAAAGCGGAACGTGAGTAGAATCGGACTGGGATCAAAATGGCAAGCGGGACCGAGACCGAAATTGAAAACGAAACTGGGGGGTCAAAAACGATTGTGGGATCTGAATTCAAAAACGAGATCGGGATTGAGATTGGTATAAATCGACACTTAAGACGAAAGAGTTCATTGTGTCCGAGCTAACAGAGCTACGGGCATTAACTGTATGGGCAAGCCACCAACTAGAAAGGGGAGAACAACATCCGCCGTGCAGGCCAACAAAGACTGAAAGTGAAATTGGAATTTAAAACGGCACAGAGAGCAGAATTGATAACGGAACCAGGATTAGAATCGAGAGCGAGAAAGGAACCAAAAATAAAACGGGACTGGAGTCGAAACTAATGGTGAGAAGACGATCAGAAAATAGAGTGTATCCGGGATCGAAATCAGCAGCAGTATCCAGTGATATAGTCTGTCCATCGGGTGGTATTGCAAGCGTATATTATACGGGCACAACGATTATTGGAAAAAGCAAAAGAACATCTGTTAGGTCAGTTAGTAGTAGTGCAGAAGTCTACGAGTTGTCTCTCATTATATTTCGCTTCAAATATCCAGTGACACCCGTACACTTACAAAATACTATAGACTAAATCCTTTTGTTCGCAAAACATAATTAGGTACATTTTAATAGGTTCAAAGTATTTCAAAGTAGACTTAAATCTGTATATAACGACCTATTGCAACTTTAATTATTCATTATATAGAAAATGCCACATAAATTATACTCAACCTTTTAACGTATATTATATAACAGAAAAAAGAAATAAAACATTAGGATGTAAAACATCGATAGGAGCATTACGCAAACTCGTTAATTAAAAAAAAAAGCATATAAAATTCATCTGGCGGTGGCAAATTAACCAAGTTTGCTTTTGAAATTGACGTTTTTAATTTCAATTAATCAACACGCTTAATTATTGGAAATACGTTCGAAGAACATAAATTTTATTATGAGATATCCACTACAAGGCAATAATTCAAAGGAATACAAGCTTTCACGGCATTTCGATATAATAAAAATAAATAGAAGTGTTAAAAGCGTAATACCGCCAGAGGGCGCAGTGAAAGCTCCATGAAGGAAATCTGTGATCGCTTCCTACAGGCGGTCGTTGTTATGGTCGCGTTTCGTTATCATTTCACGGCGGCCTTTTGATTGCCGCTTTGACTTGTGCGAATGTGTAACTTATTGCGAGTTCAAATTCAATAATTTTATGTCGATGTAAATCTCAGTATAAGAAAATTATTCAACAGATAAAACTGGAAATTATGTTTAGTTACACTCGACAGATATGATCATTATTAACGATACCGTACAAGTTAAGAGATCTGTTAAAAGATTTAGTATCTGTTTATGTAAATACAACCTTTTTCTTTTTCAGTTTGTATTTATATAAACACTCACAACTTGGAAAGGAATATTTCACGCGTTTCTTCTCGAAATTAATAAGGTATTTATTTTCTTAGGGAGGTAATAATTTCCGATATAAGTGCAATATAGTAATATCGGTGCTATAATGTTGCACAATCCGTCCGGGAGTGCGTGCGCGGCGTTGAATTGTATGTTTACGCAACCTGTCTCCTGTCGCATAATAATGCAATTTTAACCTGCAGGTCCCGCCTTTGATATGAGCTTTGTATTAACAGCTACGTTCCGTGACACGGTTGAGTAAGTGCGGTATCTGCGATTGGTGAATTACTATTTGTTTATTAAAGAAAAGGGACAAGCGCGAATCGATTTCGTGCTATTTTAATTCTACGCAATATAACTGTTTTTTTTTACATAATCATTATTGCGTTTTAGATATTACGTATAAAGTATTACAGTTTTGCAATGATTTTACTGTTTCATAGATCAGTTTAGATATGACTTTAAATATCGGAGTTGAGTTGAAGAAAGATTGCTCACATCGACATATTAAAATATTATATTGTGGCGATGTGACCCAAACGAGTTTCAAGAATTGAGACTAGATCAAAAGTAAACATTAAGTAAATAAGAACTATGTATTCAGGGACACTGAGATACAGAAATGCACCACGGAATCACTTTAACACTTTTAGTTGATAGCGCTTAACTTGTGAATGCATTGACCCTCAAAAAAAAAATAACTCGTTAGCTTTAGAATTGAGGTGCGTATACTTCAAGGCGGGTGATCTTGAGTATTTTTCAAATGTAAACAATACCATAAATTATTTATAAAAACAAAGATATGAATATTTCACGTTCGACATTTACAAACAATATAATCTACATACTAAACAATTAAAACACTTAAAAATTATTACTCAAAGAAATGCTAACTCACGCATTTCGAAATAAGTAGTATGTGTTGCCTATTCTGTAATGTTTTTTAGGGGAGTTATCCCGTTATTGAATAATTTAATTTAGCACGCCTATGCTATTAAATTATATTAATATGTCAATGACTGCCCATTTTAAGAGCTGTAATATCCGACTAGAATCAAAATCTGTTCACGTCAGTGGTGACTTGTAATCAATTTGGCACGTTTTCAATATTCTGAAGTCTCGTTAATTAAAGTTTTATTTGACATTTAGTCAAAATTTAATTAATTCATATCAATTATTATACCCATACTAAAACATTATAAAATGGATTTTGGAGAATAAAATTAACACCAAAATCATACCTACTACTAAGGCGACAATTTAAAAGAAAATTTTAATAAGAATTTCACTGAATTTTCCTAAAGAATTATGGATACAGTGAAAATTGAGTGGACTTGCGTCCCATAATAAATTGGATATTCTCTTTCCATGCTAGGAATATACTTAATACCTTAGTCTTAAAAAAAGATATACATTTGGAATTCTTATAATTTTTCTTTAATACAAGTGACATAGAAAAAAAGTCAATGATCGCTTAAAAAAAAATATTACGCACACTAGTCCTCAATCTTTTTTTCAATCTCGATGATTCATTTTAGAGATCGAGTTAGGAGGCGCATGCCAAACATTTTCGTCAGTTTCAAAAAAGTTAAGTTACGCCGGTGACGTGTAAATCCACTTCACACTTCGCACTTTTTTACCAACAAAATGAGGCTTAATAATTACGTGAAAGCATCGCATTGCGGCCTCTCTTAAACGACCCCTATTAAAACTCATAACCGTCGCAAATGCAGTAATTGGCGATGACTGTACCACTAGTTAAATACCTTTTTTTTTTCATATTAAAATACGGGCCGTTGGTTAGATGGTTTACCTGAAACACTCACAATCGTGTAGTATATCAAAAGAACTTGTGTACAGTTTGTATTCAAGACTCTTTCGTAAAAACTATTGTTGAGAATTACACAAATAAAATAAATGAAACCTATCCCTTCCCTTTCGATAAAAAAACAGAATAGGACCCCAGCTGTTTACAATGTACGGCGCTCATAGAATCTGTGAATCTTAATATACCAATTGTTGATTAAAGACGACAATGGTGGTCGACTATTCCAGAATTATGAACAGCGAAAAATAATAATGTAGAAACGCGGAATTAGGGAGAAAAGCTCATTTTATTTTCGTTCTGAAGAACAAATCTATAGTGCGTTTTTATGGACAAGAATGAGATGAAAAGTTCAATGTACATCTTTTTTTTAATATTCCGCTTCAATCTGCCAATCCCCGTCTGCGGCAAAACGGAACGGCATCTAAAAACTCTATGATTGACATTGGAATGGCAGATATTTTGTGAAAGGGCGGGTGAAGGAATTAGAATATTCAACACATCCCTTTTTTGTGGATATATTATTTAAGTGGACGGCCAAGTACTTATACGTGTTGAATCAATAATAATTCGGAACGATCCTGAAGCACAATGCAAGAGATCATACCGAGGAATAAAATTGCATGTGCCTGTAGGCGCAGAGCTGAACGGCGCCTCGCCTCCTTCCAGGTCTTCACCAGTGACTCGAAATATTTGTATGCGTATATACTTAATTAACGTATGTACAGTACAACAGTACAACGTATGAAACTCTGCCGCTCTGAATTGCCTGCGATTGACATGATGCGCAAGTTCAGCGCTTCCCGACCCTTCCTTCTTCTCCCCCGAGTTCCTATTTTACCCCATTGCGAGGCTTTCGTGACTAACTTCACAACGGCAATGTTTCGTGCTTTATACTGTAATGTTCGTGTCGCGGTTACTTATGAACATCGTAGTATGGTAAACACAGTGCCTTGGCGCATAGATAAAGTTTATTCAAATTTCTCAAACACAATATTAAAAATTTGGGGGACAAAAGTAATGAATTTGGTAGTTAATATACAACAAAATTATGTACAATTGCGATAAAAATTAATTTAAAATATTTTAATAATTTTTTAAAGACTATCCAATAACGTCTGAGCGAGCATAATGCGAAAAATATGAAATAATTTTCATTGCTCAATTTTACGTATGGAAAGCAACTCAATTTTTTTTTCCAAATTTCATTACAAAATTGTATTGCGTTTCGTATAACCACTCATTGAATTTCATCAGAATCGAATAAAAAATTATGCAATTATAAACAGAGGCGGATTGTGAATTTTTGGGGCCTTGGGCTAATAATACTTGGGGGCCTACTAATTATTCAGCTAATTGTTATTTTGTCATGAAACTGTTTTCTATAGTGATGTACTGGTCGTTAAAAACTAAATTTCTTGCGGCGTCCCCTAAAAAGCTTCTTTTTAATAAGAAAACACTAGATGTTTTTTATTCAATTCAACACATGCTTCAAGACGATCTAAGTCGAGTTTTTGGCCAAATTATGTTTTTTTTTTGAAATATCTTAATTTTTTTTTGATAATATAGATACACAAACAAAAAATAAAATAGTAAGAAATTGTTCAAATCATCAAACGATACAGAGAACCTTGATTCATCAGACAACAGTCAAATAGGATTTTGTAGGAAATCTGAAGTATATTTAGATATCACTTTTCCATTTCCAAAATCCATTTCCAATTCCAATTCCAAAATCATTCGAACAAGGAATAAAACAATTTGTTAACGTGCATTCTACCAATCTTCTTTTTTAATTTGATCTAAATATGAGCTGGATGGAAAAAATATGAAAACTAGTAAGAAGATACTAATCATCAGGACTGTTTGGAAACCATAACTAACTTGTCAGTTGTGAACGATGTTTCAAAGCGAGGCGTGAAATTAATGCGAGAGTACAATGATTTGTTCAAAAAGATGAAGAACAGAAGCAATTCATTAATGAAGCCTTAGATAATTATAGAAGTAAAAGTATTAAAGATACGAAAGAAAATATCATGCTAAAAAAATTTTGAAATTCTATTTTCTATCTGGCTATTTATTTATTTGGGTTCTGTAATTGCTAAAACTTTAGATAAAATAGTATTTTGTCAGGAGAAATATCCAAAAAATTTTACTAAAGATTTTACTAAAAAATCAGCTTAGATCGCCTTAAGGTACATCTTGTTTAGAAAAAAAATCCTAGTGTTTTCTCAACAAAAGTACGCTTCGTGGGGAGCGTCGCAAAAAAAATAATTTTTAATTACTGATTTATACTATATGTAAAAAAAAGGAAAATAAAATAATTTATTTATTTGTTATTGCTTCGTGTCTAGGTATATAAACAACTATACGACATTATTGAAAGAAATTGACTGGTTATATATAGTTATGTAATAAAAATTTCTAAAGCAACCTTCCTATATTTTGCAAATTCCCCGCAATAAACGCACACGCACGATCGAAAATACACCGATCGAAAATATAAGCGATTAGGAATTCCTAGACACACGGGTTGATTGATCTCAGGGTTGCCAATCTTATGATAGATTTTTTTTTAGATATTTTTTTAGTTCACAACAAGTATCGTCTATTGTTTTCAATGGGGGCTGGAAGCCCTTTAATAGATCCGGCCCTGGTTATAAAGCTGAGACAAGATAAAACTATGAGTATTTTGAACATTTTACTTCAGCTAGAGAACTCCAAAAAGACGCGAGATCATGCCAAGAGGCGACTACAGCGATTCAATAGTATACAAAGTGCTTCAAATAGATCGAGGTTTTGGTACTTTTCGGGTTTTCAAATGTTACCATACTAGCTGTATTCTTTTTTATGCGTTATCGACGTCATGAATCACGCAACCGCACTCTACCTCATAGAATTCTGTAACTGACACCTCGATCAATAAAGTCTCCGCGAAACTGCCAACGAACGTGAGATACAACGCGTTAAACTTTACCATTTAATCTTCGACGTCTACTTGATGCAATATTATTTCAATTTCAGGAATATATTGACATCTGTAACATACTGAACCTTGCCGATGTTCATTTGTGGCGTATAGAATTCCCTTAAAGTGTCATTTGTGGCCTAAATTGTAAGACGCACATTACACTTCAGTTGCTAGAAACATCTCTAACTTATAGGCTATAAAACAACTTTAGCATAACCGGACCGCAATGGCGAGTCGACCGCGGACTATTGAAATCATGCATTTCAATGGTTTCTCAGTATTGATTCTATTATACAACGATTCTTCCATGAAAGTTAACGTCTCTTACATCGAAACGTACGTCGGTAAAGCAAATATGCACCTATAGCATTTACTTAAACACTCTCACGCGAACTGCTCTCTAAAACTGAATTAGTAGAATTTTTACTAATTGAAGTAGTAATAGTAGAAACTACATCAAAATTAGTAATTTTTAGTTGAATCTACTACAGATTTACTAAGTTTGTAGGCGTTACTTTTCAATTAGTAATTTTTCACTAATTGAAAAAGTAATATGGCCCAACTTCACTACTGAATTAGTAGTTCTGAATTAGTAGTCACTTGACAATTAGTAAAATAATCACTTTTATAGTATTAGAATTATACTTTTTAATTAGTAGAAAATTTACAATTTTAATTTGTAATCGTTTCTACTAATTGAAAGAGTGGATAACCACTTATTGCTGGTCGTATACTTTGGACATCTTAAAATAGTAGCTATTGACTATTAATTAGTGGTTTTCCACTTATTCAGTTTTAGAGAGTGGTAAACGCACACACAACCACATTGCATCTTAGTTACATGCATAGCGTATGCGTTTCGCAATCACCGATCATACTACAGTATTTAGTTCCTTAATTTCTTGTTCGAATTACACACAAAAAATATATTTCATTAAAATAAAATTCCATTTCTGAAACTTAGATTTCAATTGGAATGAACAATTAAATTGATGCACATAGAAGATTTTTTGAAGTCTTTAAATCTTTTGTATTTGTGCAAAAGCAAAAAAGCACTAGTTCTCAGTCTTATAAAATATATGAAAATTTAATATGTCAAGATGCACTGTTTTTAGGTTTCGAATCTCAATAAGAAACTCCGATCGTATGTCTGTCTGTCTGTATTTTGGGAGACCACTGGACACGTATATAGACACTTAAAATTAAGTCCAGTGAATACCACACTGACCGGCATATAGCCTAGCAATCAAAACTTTGAAATATGCTTATATATTAACGAGTAGGCGAATATACACATACCTATTACATTTTTTTTTCTTTTGATATACAAGAAATGTATAATGAGGGGGTAGTTTCTAAATATTAAAAATGATATTTGTTTACGATTTCTAAAACATATGTCTCGCCTTACGATTGAGAAAAACGAAAGCTTACATCAAATCGAAACATCAAATATTAGGATTACGTCCACGAATTAGGTACGTGCAACTCGCTGAATATACAATTGTTATAGAGAAAATCTTATGTTTTGTATATTTTGGAAACTAGCATTTTTTTTTGAAATGTTGCATTTGTATAATTTCTATTTTAACTAACTTTAAAATGCCTCAAAAACGAATAATAATTTATTTATATTTTTTTGTTTTTTTTTGTCAATGTTAAACTTTTTTATTCAGGTATTATATATTCACATATAGACGTTATAAACGTCTTTGTGTATGTAAGTTGGTTGTATTTTTGAACAAAAACAAATCTAATAGAAATATATTAGTCACAAAACCCTTTAACGCTAGTCAGTCTTGCACTTCGTGTTATTAAATATTAAAAAAAGTGATGAATATATTTATATAATTTCTTAAATCAATTACAGTTGATTTGTTCGATAAAGATTTGCAACTAGTACATTAGTGTGTATATATATATATATTACTCAGCTTATCATTTGTTACAAAACTAAACATTAATGAAATAATCAGACAATCCATCAAAATGTTATCAAGTTCGAACAGTGCATTTGCAATTAATACTGACAAGCTCTGTTCTAAAGTCTATCATTAAGTAATAAAAAAAAGTCTAACAAGCGTATCTCGCATCTGACGGACGGACGCAAGTTTGATACAATGAAAGGCGGCGCCGCCAATGACCCGTTGATCTATAGTGCCAAAACATTTAACCCGCTCGTAACAGCGGACTCGCAATACGCACAAGGTCGGGGCGGGAGATCTTTCTTAACGCGTTATCGGCCATCGGCGGCTGACGTCACACTTTGAGGTGAATAATGCAAAGTTTCCCCGAATTATGCAACCCTTTTTTAATGCGAATTGAAATAACAACACGGGCGCCCGACGGCGACCCCCGCCGGGCGCCGCGCGAGTTACAAAAGCCCTCTTTGTAGAGCCGTTTTGTTGTTAGCGGGCTCTTTCGTAATTGTATGAATAAAAATAACGAACCGTCAGCCGATGCTACCATGAGATATGCTCTTAAGAAATTGATTCTTCAAAAATGTTCATTCACGATAGATTTCGACGCTAACGAATCTCGTCACGATTTCGTCATCTACCCACATTCCGATGCAAAAAGAATCTTCGACTTTCGGTTTGTTGTTAATTTAAAATTAATTTATTGTGTCCATTTTTACTTTTCCGTCATTGCTTTTAGAACATCGACTACTACCAATTAAAAATAAATAAACGAATAACATGTCAATACCATATTTTGATTTCAAATTTAATCTTTTGGCTTCAAAGACTAGCACAGAATTAAAACAATGCTAGTTTTCAATATTTGTGTAAAAAATTTCCAAGGTTATCTGATGCAAAAATTAAAGAAGGAGTGTTCGATGGACCACAAGTCAGATCTTTGATGACTGATGAAAAATTTGATGCAGCAACGAATAATACTGAATTAGATGCATGGCTGGCGTTCAAAGATATTGTCAACATTTTAACAAACACCCTGACTATAAAAATAAGGTTGCAAACTTATTAGATAAGTACAAAAAATTGGGGTGTAATATGAGTATAAAACTCCACTGTCTAGATTCACATGTGGATTTTTTTCTTGATAATCTTGGTAATTATAATAAAGAACAGGGGGAAAGGTTTCACCAGGACATAATAACTATGGAGACAAGTTATCAAGGTCGATGGAATGTGAATATGATGGCTGATTACTGCTGGTCACTGGTACGTGATATTACTGCAGTTACAAAAAAACTACACCCAGACGTAATTTTATCGCTAAACGTAAAAGATGTCATTCTAAATAGTCTTGTAGCAATGTTTAGATTCAATGTTTTCTTTGTAAATGTTTAAATATATGTATTTGTAATATAATTATTGATTTTTCTTTAAATTTTGAAAAAAACGCTTTTTTCTTTGTGTAAAAAAATCTGATGTGGTAGTCAAATATGTAAGTGTATTTTGTGTTTTAAAAAGTATAAATTGGTGATATTTGTGGTTTAAATACAAACAACGTTCGAAAAATTTTCATTTGTCGGCCGGTGTTATAGATGGAGGATCCACTGATCTTCCAAATCGACTTATTGCTCAAAATAAACAAATAAATAGAATATCAATTTATCTCAGAAATTACATGAAACACATCTTGAACACTGACCATAGATATGGACTCTATATAAATCTATCAAACAAAAAAAAATCTAGTATCTTTTTTTCGTTAGTCAAGCAATTATATGTTGGTATGCAATAGTGTAAAAACAAAATAAGTAAACTAAAAACAGCAGCTAGAACAAATTGCGTCACTATATATAGAAATTATTATGATTTTGACTTTGATAAATATTTCGTAATTATTTTAGGTACATTGAGTGCAGTTTTTAAAATAGCATCTGAAGCAAATAATATAATTCAAAATATAAATATCAAAACCATATGCCATTAAAAACTTAAGAACAAGTTTAAAGTTTTCTAGAATATGTGATTTACATTAAGTACGAAAAATGAAATGAAGATTCTCTTCAAAGGGTTACTTACTTATTGTAGAACTGTGTCGATTTAAACTTAATTAAACAACTTTGTCTCAACTCACCGTCTCTTATGCTTTTATTACAATTACAGTAATTATTTTAATAAGCATACTTATTAATAATTTATTACAGGATAATTTAACGAGTATCTAACATTATTCCCAAAGCATTCACATATTAAATCGTACAAACTTGACCTAAGTCCCTTGAGGAATACTTATAAATAAAATTTCAATCAGGCTACAACAGCAAAATAACTAAGCCAATTTGTAAAATCTTCGTCAAACAGCAATAGGTAGTGACCTCAAAACATAGGACATTCTTGATCAAAAAAAAAATATATACATCTATGGTTTTTGTAGAACTGTGCAATAAATGCTTGGTCAAATATAATAAATAATCTCTAGTCCTGAAACAAAAAATTAATACTACATTTATATATGTGTTTCATAATAGACCAAAAACTATTCCAGAATTAAGAAAAAACCTGTCATAATTATAAGACATTCCCTTCGAACAGTCATTCAAACAATCAGACTACCTATTCTTATGGATACATATTGTATTTTAATTAAAAAACAAACTTCGCTTTTCCATAAACCTATTTATCAATTGTACAGGAAATTAATTTGGAAGATGAAACATTGTACTGCATTCATTATATTAAAAATTTAATAAATGAATCATTATTGTAAGTACCAAAAACAAATCAAACAAATAACGACACAGAGTAGATTTAATTCATCTGCACAAAAATCGTATAACAATATGCACATTTATAATCAAATTCAAAGAACAAAATACACAAAATTTTAATATAATATTTGTAAAGTACATATTAAGTACGTAAGTAGTCCCAATAAAAGCGTAATAAGTTATTGTCGCCGCCTTGTTCAGCGCTCTTGGCATTGAGACAAATTCCCGCTCGTTGACTGGACGCAAAGACAAAGGAGATCGTGGACATAAGACAAAAAGCAGGTTAAACACTCTAATGAAACCTAAATGAAACAAACACGATTCGCGTGTCGTGCGATGTTTGTGGGTAGGGGTACTTATGAAAGCCGTACGACCATTTAGGTGTACGTATTTACATGCGTATTATTTACATCCTTATAAATGGAATTTTTGTGATAAGCATTGCCTCTGGTTAAAATATGTAATTTTTGTTCGTCGTATTGTGAAATAAATGTTTAATCTCTGTGTAACAAAGTGAACAGATTGTATGATACTTGATTTTCTATTATATTCTATGTCAGAGAAAAACAGGTCAAGAGTGCGTGTCGGATTGAGCTCACGGTAGGGTTCCGTTGTCATCCAGTTCGATCATATATTAAAAACTATTGAATTAAAAAAATAATAAGATGCTAAAGAATTAAATGCTTAATGTATCTTACCTAGTGAAATAAATACTAATGAATTAAAATACATCAATACATCAAAATCATATTTACTTTTTCTGGAAGGTTACAAAACTTTTATTTTACAGGTGCATACGAAGTATATTATTATGTACTTGACCGCAAATATCAATTTTTTCCTGTAATGATTCCGTAAGACATTAAAAATTAATGATGTTCGGTTTCATTATTTGTGTGAAAAGGCCTCCCTTGGTGCCAAACTATGAGATTATAGATCACCAGGCAGAAATCTAGAAATTTGATTGTCAGCGACTACCAATTTCAGTATGAAAATACGCTTTGAATATTTGAGTCTATTCATTGCTTTAAAAAGAACAGAAATTTGGATTCGCATAGAAGCGATAGGCCTTAGTTTTCCTGATAACCTAAGCCGCTTCTGAGAAAAAGTGTTTTAACTCACAAGCAGATAGATAGACAACAGAGGAAATAGATTATGCATTGTTTAATTATGAGATTTGAAAGTTTAAAAAAATTCATAAGTAGACTCGGCAACAACAATCATTCATTTTTGAAATTCTAAGATATTTATCATTTTCAAATTTAATGCCACATTAAACTTTAGAAAATAACATTTTTGTTGCCCAGTTTTGTAGCAAACGACGGCATAATGTTCTTTAACAAACTCATAACATTATCGAATAAAAATTGTATCCTCAAAATATTAATTAACGAAATAAATTTTTACGGAAAACATTCAAAATATCTTCCCTATTCTTTCAATACAAATTTTTATTTGTGGGACTTTTAGTACGAAACGAATCCTCATAGAATGTGAATCATTTGTAATAACTAATTACGATGTAATATTTTTTACGCGATCGTATAATAAAAACGTAAAGTATGGCACAAGTAGCAAATTTTTTATCATCGACCATCGTATTTACAGCAAACCGCAACGATCGTAAGCCGATTACTTCATAAATTAAAGTCCGCTTAATACGACAATTTACGGGCGTGTCTGACAAATGCGATGAAACCGGAAAGTCCGCACTTCGCCGGCGCGGACAATCCATCCGCTACACTTACTTGCTCACTGACCTACTCGCTAAAATCATAACCATTCATTCTCGATGTTAACTCAATACCAGAACAATGCAATATAACATGCGTTACTAAAGAAATCTCAACATTAGGAGTAAATAGCTTTGTGTGCGCAGATTTGTTTATATATTCATGACTAGTAAGACCGACAACACAAATTATCAAAACAACTTTATCTAAATAGTTACTTTGTGTTTTATTTTTACTATTATATTTAACCTGTTGCAGACGTAGATCCGTGGCATAGACGACGTCGTAAAATGTCATTGAAAGTAAACGCAATTTTTTTTTTATATTTTATACAAATTAAATATTTTTTCTTTTTTTTATAACTTTACTTGTACTTAACATATATGCCAATGGATGACTGATTGCCATTTTATAAGTAGTGCCTCGATTAACGTTGCAGTAGAGATCCAGGGAGTTTAGACAAAATATTGCGACAAATAATTTTGTCAATGTTCTCTACATATTGACTTTACCTTACAGTATATAGTTTAATAACCATAAAGTTTTAAAATGATCAAAATAGTTGTTGACCAGTAGGAGCAAGGTCAAGGGTGAAAAGGTACGTCCCTCGACACATTCCAGACGAACTGTCTCGATGTCCACTAAGTGTCTAAAGGTATTTGTAGGTTAGGACTAATATGATGAAACAATAACCTTTCTGTTTACCGATGCAGGTCATTATGTCTCATTTGCTTGCTTTAGTCTCATTATTTACTGGCAGCAGAGGTGTAAATGCTTTCCCCGGGGGTAAAAGGTTACAATCAACATTAGATTTTCAGTTCCACGATACTCACAACATCGCCCTGTTTCGCGATGATTAATTGAAACTTCTGTCACTGCGTGTGAAGCTGCATGTCACTGCATAATCCATAATTTTTTCACATGCATATGATCCAATTTTCATTACCCGTAAACGATCCTTCCGAAAATGGTTAGGATTCGATAAGTTTTCAAGGATAAACATAAATGGAAATACGATTCATGAGCTTTCTCTTGGTAAGATCATGTAGCACCCAGAAATTGAACATTTTCTTACACCCAGTCCAAATGACAAAATACCGTTTTGAAATCAATATCCAGACCGTCAACAACATCACAGCTATTGTATCGACGCTGCTCTGTCTTTTCACACTTGGCACTGACGGTTTAACTTAGCAGATCGACCAGAACGAGCATCATGTTCAACACTCAAATTTCCATGTACAGAGGAATACATGTACAGTCGCATTTTTCATTTTTTTAACGAAATTTAAAATTTATCAAAATCCTTCACCATTACATGTTTACAGAGTATAAACACTTGATGGTGAAGAAACTCGATCAATTGTTTTTAACATTTGATTACAACTTAAGACATAAAATAATAATAGCTGTTACTCGACCTGATATTATTCTACAAGACAATAAGGGAACATACCCATACTACATGACCCATATTTTACAATTTTTACACCCCCAGTTCGGTGACCAACCGTAGTATATGCCAAGACCCCCGGCCCTCGTTCCTAGTTTTCACGTAGTAATTCTAAAATATGATTTTAAATTTTTTTCTTTTTTTTGCTCACAGATATTATTAATATAATCAAGGAGAAAAAACTTATGTAAAAACGTATTGTAACACGTACTTACGCTTTACTACAAATATAATACTATATAGCGCACCACTTCAGAATGAGTACAAAAACTATCTAGTTTTAAATCAGCTGGCGTCCAGGTATATTTTCGTTAGTATTGCCACCTGTGAGTTTATAAAAGTGCTGAACGCTGAGCGTCATAATTTTAATATACCTCCGAAAACGAGAATTCTTCGACTACGTGATGAAGCCTTAAGGCCCACCCGTTCTGTGCCCAAGCGTGGTTTTGAACACGTGGTTTTGGTAACGTAGTATGGGTATGTTCCCTAATACCCTATACTATAAATTCGGCTCGGCAAAGAAGTAGTATTCTTTTAAGTTTATTAATTAATTGAAGCAACCAATGTTTCTAGTAGTTTAATAACAAAAAATAAAAAAAATTCATGGAATTACAATTCAAGCTTGACTCCAAGCTGATATATTAATTTTGTCATAGCCATTGGATAATATAAAAATATTATTCTAAATGGCGCATAAAATCGTTGGTAAGACTGGTCTGTGGCAGCTGTTAGAAACCAACTAACCATAGAGTCTTCAAAGTCCGCCACACAAGTCCGCTACTCTTGGTGCCAACGATTTTCTAGCAATAAGTATTCGTATCTGAACGTAACTTATGTCCTCTCATAGTACAATCATGTTGTTTATGATTTAATTCATATATTTAGAGGTCTCAAGACTGTGCACAATAATCTTCTATAGGAATACAATTTTTAATAATAAATATACATATATATATATTTTTTTTTTTCTTTTTTTTATGTGTTATAAAAAAAGTAATTATAACAGTTTATAAGTATAGGATAACGTAGTAGTAATTTCGATATTATATGCTTTCTGCTATATTATAAAACCAAAAATGATATAATTTTTCATTCAATGTAGTAGTTTTCGTGTTTATTATTTGCTTACTACCCGACTGCGCGACGAAAAGAGTGTAATGTGTTCATCAGGTTATATATGTATGTGTGTATGATTATTCCTTCAGGATGATCAAGAGACTAAATGCGTGAGTCGATTTTGATGATTTTTATTTCAATAGGTTTGTACCTTGCGAGGGTATCTGAAGACATGACAGTAATTAAAATTAAGGCGACAAGCAGACATCATTTAGTAAAAAAAACAAAATGAAATTCAATGAATTATGTGAAATAAGGCATCATTGAATAGATAATTCAAAATCATTTTCAGGTCTCTGTAATAATTTTCCATTTCGAATGATTGTTTAGAATCTATAGCGCTTTAAAGTTGGTTGCTTTATAGGTATAAGACCGATTATACGATTATCTAAAAACTATTAAAGTTTTTAGATAATCGTATAATAGGTCTTATTGACGTGAAAAATAATTATTATTCTACAAACATTCAAAATATCAAATAGGTAGCTTTTTGATCCAGCTATTAACAAGTTGTATAATTATAATCAGAGATGTTTCATATTTAAATTCGGGTGGTCACATAAATAATTTTCAAAAAAAAGTAAAACATTAATTTTATTTACGAAAAAAGCTCATACGGCACCTACCATAAGGGGTAGAGTCAATGTCTGCGGTATTAGCTAATATACCTAATATTAATTAATTGTACTAATGAATATAGACAAGAGCACATTACTGATAATTTCCCTTGCTCAGTGACACTCGATGGTATTCGTTCTAGATATGAAACCTAAATTTAGGCATTTTTTTGATTTTTCCCAAAAACGTACGCAGCTTTTAAGAATCCGAAATTACTTACATACTCCAATATATTCCATTGCTAGAAAGAAAAAATGTACATAATTCCAATATTATTGCAATGTACATATTATATTTTTTGCTATTAATCGCTTACATATGCTTCATAACTATTCCCTTTAAATCTGTTTTGTAACATTATAAGCGCTGAAAAACTGACTCGAAATGGAATAAGAGCGTTAAGTTGTTATCATAAAGTAACCTGTTTAAAAAAATGCGTATGATTAGATAGATATACCTAAGAATGCATATCTCAATTTCTAGTTAACTTTAATAGGTATGAAAACACTATTATACCATGTGTGAGAACCAATAACCAGCTAGAAACCTACAAAACGATTGATAATTTAATTACAGGCTTGCCGTTGGAGATGTGGATGAGCAAGTAACAAAAAATTATTACCATTAGTATTAAGGACAGAAGTATTACTTAAATACTTAAGCAATTTGTTTAGCTTCAACGAATGATAATTTGAGTACTCTAAACAACGCACGTTTACTTCTAGCTTGTTTATTAATGGATCGATCGAGGTATATTAAATCAACACTCAAAATAACGTTACCCAACCCGTAATGTAACACGAATATAACACAATCTATTATGAAGCAACTACAATTTAAATTATTGCGATGACTTTTTTAAAAGGCGTACATTAACAAATTCAAAAATGAAATTTTCAATCTATAATGAAATACGTCATTATAGAATTCTTTTCGACATTAACATCGCCACCTATTCCAAATACTCATTCTTACCTTGAGAAGAAAATCAAGGGTTACTCTTTTTTTTATTCATTAATCAAAGTATTGAGTGTAGCATAAAACATACTTATGAAAGCTAAGCAGTTTGAAAAAGGTCTATGTCACACATAGACCTTTTTCAAATTCTACCTAGGTAGAAAAAGCAACAAAATTAAATCATTTGTAATCTGAACGCTTTTGTGATTTTAAATAGCGTTTTATAATTAATACGTATATACGATAATACTATTTTTAACAGACATGGCGCTCTTGTTTTCGTAAGCACTACAATTTTGATAGTTTTATATAATTCGTGTTATTCCGTCATGCAAGTAGTAAAAATGTTTACTTACAGTTGTGGAATTTGAGATGGAAATTTTGTTTATTACAATTAAATAGGAGTCTAAACGCATTTAATCAGTTTTCTTATTAAGAAAAATTACAAATTCTGCAAACCAACAAGCCCTTACCAAAAATACAGATTTGACTCCAAAAATAGGAAATGTAATAGTAAATTTAATAATAAATATTTTAGAATATTTAGTTGGTCTACTGCGTGCAAATAAAAATAGATTGTTACATTTTCCATGAATTTTATACGAAACTACGTACAGCCACGGAATTTTTTCGAACGGGGACAGATACTTAATAGAGGCGCCCTCCTCTCTCCAGTTCTGAGACAAATCGTTAAAAAAAAACTGACAAATATATAATGGATGGCATGTTTGTGATCGGAACAGTAAGTACCCTTTAATGAATTTACAGTCTTTATTACCTATTAGCCAATACTTTCTTCATTTGTGTGATATAAAATATTTTTTGAATATGAAAAAAAATAAAGAAAAAAGGTTTTAGAATATATTTTTCAAAAAGTAGTAAAAATATAGAAAAAAAAAGTAGTTACTATCTTTTCATATTCTTAATTTTTGGACTTCCAAAGTTAATAGGTAAAGCTTCATCATATATAATTAACATTTTAGATGGTTAAATATTTTTTTCTTATATTTTTCCAAATAATGCATTTTTTGTTTTTGAAAAAATATTCAAAAATATTTTTGAAGAAAAAAAACTCCTATTAAGTGTATTTTTTTATAGTTAATTATTTGTAGAATTAATTAAATTAAAACTACCGCCTTTATTAGATGTTGTCAACAATCTGCTAGACTGCAGCTGCTCGCAGTACATTTCGGAATGAACGCTTAAAATGTGTTCAAAAACCGACTGGGCGTTTTAAAAGCAAATGAATAATTGATAGAACAACGTGCGCTGGATGCTAGGAGCTTTGTGAAGTCTTTTTCAACCAACTATAATACAATAATTACGATTTTGACGCCCTCTGATACTGCCGCCCTCGGCGGATGCCCCATTTTGTCCCCCTCTAGATCCGGGGCTGGCTACGTAAACGCTTTGGTATAATTACGGATAAGATGATTCGCATATTAACAATGTTGCTAAAAATACAACCAGCCGAAAACCCTAAAATCATGCTTAAAATTACATACTTTGGTAAAAGTCACATCGAAACAAGTTTATTCAGTTACTGTAACGGCGCGATTTTCGGCTATCGTTGCGCAAGCCCGCACCCCGGATTGCCCTTCACGATGCGCACGCTTCTTTCTATATGGTCGCGATTTCTGCGGTGTGGCGGTATGGATCAAATGATGAATACGCTCTTTGTTTCAGACTTCTTTATTAAGCCGAGCTTTACAAGGTGACGGTTGGCTAGCAACTGTGTCGGATGCATTTTTTTTTAGGTTTCTCCTGCGGGAGAGGGGATAAAAACTATCGTACTATCCACGCACCCGTGCGTGGGGAGGTCCGACTCTCACGGACCAAAAAACCCCCGAAAAACATGATGGTGATTTCTGCTGTCAGCTAATCCTGTAGTCAGCTCATCTGACGCGACCGATCGACATACAGATGCCGTCGGCGCGTGACTCTCCTACGGGTGATCCGTTCGGATCTCCTCGGCATAGGGAGTCACGAAGGTTCACGACACGGGTTGGAACCTTTAATGACGCCGGTGTGCGGAAAGCACCCCGGGAGTTATAACCATTGACGGTTGACTGATTTAGGGACCTACTCCTATTCCATTAAATTTTCTAAGGCTTTATTTAATTCTTCAACCTCCGCAGTGAGGTCATCTGGCGGGTCTGAGAGGGCGTTCCGTGGCCTTCTAAGGAAATGATTTTCGGGAGGAGCCTCGTACGAGGCCGCAGCTGATATTGGATTTGTATGATTAATAGCTATGCTGAAGAATCGCTCTGATGCGTCCTTCATAAACTTGGAGAGTGTAGGGAGTTCTAAGTCCCTATGGAGGACAGAGTTCTTGACGTACCATTGTGCGCCAGTCGCTCTTCTACAAAATTTATTTTGAATGACCTGAAGGTCTTGGAGTCAGTCGGGCGTGAGCAAAAACTGGACACGCGTATGTCATCACCGGCCTTATGCACATCGTGTATAGAGTACGCTTATTGAGTAGTGACATCTTGCTCTTCCTACCTATCATACCGCTCAGGCGTGACATGTAGAAAATAGCAAGTTTCCTAACACGTTGGATATGATCCCTGAAGTGGAGATGTTTATCCAGTGTGATGCCTAAGTATTTGTAATGTTGCCACGGAATGGGAGCATTTGATATACGAAGGGTAGGGGCATTATAAGGGACGGCAAGTGTCCTCTTAATATTACTAAAATCGAAGTAAATGGCAGCTGACTTCTCCGAGTTGACCTCAATCCTCCAAAGTTGAAACCATTGCGTCAGCTCGTCAATGGCCCTTTGGAGGCGAGGTATTATATGGTTAAGACTATCACTGCGTAGAAACAGTGTTGTATCGTCCGCGAATAGTGCTAATTGGACGCCTGTTTTCGGACGCGGAATATCGTTAGTGTATGCGGAGTATTATAAGGAGAGAGCGTGGAGCCTTGAGGTACTCCCGCTCTTAAGATTTTTGGAGGAGATGGTGTGTTCGTGGCGGAATGCGAAATGTCTATTACTAATGTACTTATGTATGATTAATACTAGACGATCTGGCACCTCTAAGGTGTACAGTTTGTGTATTAAGCCTGCGTGCCAAACCCTATCAAAAGCCTTAGCTACATCGAAAAAACTGCCACGGTTTTGTGTTTCCTTTGAAACCCTCCGATATATACGACTAGTCGAAGGGCTTGTTGGGGACATGAATGTTGGGGACGAAACCAAACTGTTCGTCAATAATAAGGCCTTTTGAATAAGTGATCACTTAGTCGCGACTTGAGAATTTTTCGTACAGCTTACCGAGACTACTCAATAAGCTGATGGGTCTATAACTAGCGGGGAGGTCGCGTGGTTTCCCGGTTTTGGAATGCCGATGATAACGGCATCTTTCCATACTTCCGGAAAGTAACAATTTTTAAGCAGGCATTAAATATTGCGACCAGGAGTGCCAAGAGTGGCGAGGAGAAGCACTTAATGGCTTTGTTGCTAATACCATCGAGGCCCGGAGCCTTCCTGGTTTTGAGATTTTGACGAGTCCTTTGACCTCGTCTAACGTGACTGGGTCCAGATCGTCTTCGGATCGAGGGAGACTTTCTGACGAACTTCTCCTCAATCCGAGATGTGTGTAAGGATCATGTGGGGAGGTGTGTGAGCATTGTCTTCAATGCTGTTGGCGAGACACTCAGCTTTTCCCGATCTTCGAACGCGAGAGTGTCGGGGTTCTTAAGGGCGGGTACGGGCTCGTAGCCGTCCGATTTAAGAGCTTTGGCCACTTGCCAATAAGCTCTGTGGGTAGGGTAATTCCTTCCATAAGGGCACCCAGTTGTTATTGCGGACTTCCCTGACGCGTTCCCTCACTTTACGTTGGAGGGCTCTCGCGTGGACCTATTAGCGGAGTGGGAAATCGCTTGCGCGGCGTAGGGCTGCATTTTAGCTCTCATCAGCTTCGAACACTCGCGGGCAGTTTCGGGTGATCGGAATTCACCGGAACCTTCCGCGAGCATTTCTTACCACTTTCGTGATATGGCTGGTGAGAGTACCTATGGCGTTGTCAATATCGTTAGTTGATTCGATGTCATTGGGTATTTTATTTAGAGCAGGGGTGTCGATTTCCTCAAGCGCGATCGACACCTTTTTCCAATTGGTGGTGATTTTTTTGTCCCTGGGGCGGTCATCGGAGGTAGGCCCTAATCTCATGAGGACTGGGCGATGATCGGAAGAAAGACGCTGGAGCGAATCAATGCAACCTAGCTTAAGATTTACGTTCTTCATGAGAGCGATATCCAGGATATCAGGCCTATCTCCATCTTTGTCAGGAAAGTGAGTCGGATTAAGAGGCGCGATGACGTCAAACTCTAACGTATCCCTGAGATCCGCGAGAATGCGTCCATTTGTATTAGTTTCGACACAATTCCATTTATATTTTTACTATTAAAATCACCGAATAAAATGACGTGTTCGCCGAGTGCGAGTAATGATTCTAAGTCGCTTCGGAGCAACTGTTTAGATGATGGAAGATAGACTGAAACTATTATCAGGGTTCCGTGACCTGACATAGCCAGTTTGCAAGCAGTCGTTGATTAACTGAGGCGTATCCACCGGACAGCAGTGCAGGGAACGTTTATAGTATAAAACTGTACCTCCCTGAAGTGCCCAGTCTGTCTGTCCGTAACTGAACGTAATTCCTTAATTTACATGCTTTACGCATGTGGGGTTTTAAAAAGGATTCTTGTACTAATATTATATCTAACGAGTACTCCTTGGCACACACATCTAACTCTACTATATTGCTGGTTAATCCACGTGCATTGAACGAGAGTAATTTGAGGCTTTTTGGTTTCAGGCGTCCAGCTGAACTATGATTAGAGCACCCGGGTGCTTCGGACATTATAGTGACTCTAGTTGAGACAAGATATCCTGATGGCTGAGAATGACCGCTAAGCGGTCTTCCCCAGTCCTTGCCCTACGGAAGTCGGAAGCTAATTCTGCAAAACCCTCGCTTTTGACTAAGCGAAGTATTGCCATGACTGATTTGATATCATCTCCGAGAGTATTACATTTATCGTTAACTGGAGCCGACCCGGAGGGCTTGGACGTGGCCCTTTGTCGGTTCCAGGAGCGGCCTCGGGGCTGATTTCTAAACCAGGCGTTTCTTACCGGTACGGGTGCTGGTTGGAATTCACCTGCTGAGGGGGTTACATTATTTTGTTAACCAGGGTGGGGTAATTTTTGGTGTTATTAACCGAGGTAATTTTCTAGTTGGCTTGACTATGTCAGTCCGTCTAGTGTGTTTTTTACGAATTTCGGAGCTTTAGGGCACCTTGTAGTTTGCAGTGTGGTCCCCTCACACACACATGAAGGTTTTCCTTCAGACTCTTTGTGCGAGTGCACTCTTTAGTCCAATGAGGGACCGTGCACTTAACACATCGGGGTTGAGCATAGCAGCAGCTGCATGCCGTAGTTTTGGCACCTGTGGCACTGTCCTGGTCCTCCCTTTATAGGGAGGCTCAACAGTTATGCCTGACAGGCCGCATACTTTGGAGAGGTTTTACACATCTCCTTGGCTGACTCGGTCTTGTTCAAGACCGCAAGTACTAGGCTGAGTGGCCTTCCATCTCTTCCGTGCAGTCTGTGCACGGAGCAGATGGGATAACCTTGATTGACGAGGTCATTTTGACCTCATCAGTCTGAATCTCAAGGGATACCTTGATTACCGCTTTAATTTTCCTTTCCTCATCCAACGGATGGGTATGGAACGGAATTTTGCCATTGATTAGCAATCTCGTAAGATTGCGGTAGTCCTGAATGGTAGAAACAGTAATTTTGATGTCCATCAAATTACGTGCGTTAGTGTGGATGTGTAGTCTGTTGCACTCAACTGAGACTGTACTCCATTTGGATTTGTCCCTCAGGTAGATCGGGGAGGGGCTTAACCTTTGGGGAGCTACTGGTTTGGCACCAGTATTTTAGTGGGTGCGGCTTTCGGTTACTACTGAGTACCAAGAATAACCTTATCCTGAACTGGAAGGGTCCGGTGATGCCGGCGAATCCATTTGATTAGATGGATTGGTCGAAAGTTGGTCGAGTTCCATAGTGGAATCGGATTGATAATGTCTATTAGACCTATTGGCCCTTTTTCTGAGGCACTTTGGACCGACCACTTTAAAGTGGTCCTGGTCCTCAGCCTCGGAGCCCTGATAGTTGAGTCAGAGCCACTCGATCCGTCATCGGACAGAACACTCGCTGCTCTTTTACCCGACGCAGATGGCGACGGTGAAGGATCACGAACGATTTCTAGTGGGTGAATTACAGCATTAATGGATTCTCCTCGCAGGTGAACCCTTTTCACGAAGAAATTGGGTGAATAAATCCCTAAGTTGAGCTGTTAAGCTGGGCCATAATTACCTAGAGCAACCCTCCCGCCTCGTAGGCAGGAGGTGCTTACTAGGAGGCGTGGCCATGAAACTTCATTAATATACGCATTGGCGCCACTAGCGCCCAGACCTCGATTAGCGGCCGTACCGTAACGGACCGCTTTCAGGCACTATGATGGTCCTCACATCAAGGCGCACGATTTCGTATGCAATTCACATGCACATTACATTTCAAATCGTTTAATTTATCGATAAAATTCTAAATAAAAACAAACAAATATTTTCTTGAGAAACTAGTCCCATACTGGGTAATTAAAAACTATACAGAAAAACTCTTTAATAAAATACATAGAACACCACAAATATAAAACACTTTTAAGCCCGTATAAGACCAATACAATTTTTAAAATTTACATTAATTGCGGCTGTCCGTAACAACTCCCCTCGGGGCGCGCAGCACTTCAGGACACGGAACGAAGCCGTCCCTCAGCTGACACCAGCGACGATTTTCGCAAATGGGACGCCGCAGAACGCCACCAGTCGAATCTCGACGTCCACCACACAACCTGGTTTGTCAGGACCCGGGTAGGTCTTCTTAATTCTGCCTCGAGGCCACGAGTATCGAGGTGA
>BGZK01001035.1:0-224250 GCA_005406025.1 Eumeta japonica
ATCCAAATGATTGAATATTGATTCCAGGGTGTTGACAGATGTCGAACATCTAAGCAAGTGTTATTTATTTTTATAATTATCTAATTCCGCTAATTGTTAAATTGTTAATTCTACGTACGCTTCATGCCAACCAGGCACATCCTCAGGAAATTGCCGACAATCACATCCACCAGGGTGCAAAGAGCTTTAAAACAACCAACACAACCTCGTTAAACGGGCCGCTGTCATGCAATGGTCAAAGAGCGACGAAAACAGCAGTTCCACGACGGTGCCAGTACATCTGCAGCTAGGGCGGTTGAAATTATGCAAGTAGATGAAGAAATCGCTTCTACATCAAGACTGAACTATGTGAGCATCAATTGTGTACGATCGCCGATTATGAAGACACATTAGGCAGCAGCTAGTGCACGTATCAACACGACGTTTGTCAACAATCCATTCGGACATAAGTGTGATGTGTATAATCGTCTATGGTTTCTGCACTCATTGAAGCCAACAAAAGAAAAACATTTACAGCTGCTTAATAATACTTTCCCTGGAGAGCCAGTGACTGACTTTCAACTATGCGATACGTATAAAAATTCATACGTACTCACGTACAACAAACGGCCGTGACCATGATGACACAGCCACACCCGATTATTTTTTTCCAGAAAATATTATATTTATCTCTGTAGAATAAAATCATAATATCTCTTGGAAGGAAAAACCATTAAAAATATCCATTAAATAATTTATATTTTTAATTATTTATAAAATTAATAAATTTGATAAATTTGTGAAATTAAAAATTCCGCCATGATGTTGCCAGCAATATGATGCGCTGCAGCTGCTCACAGCGCATTTCGGAATAAACATGTTTCTGGATAAGAGGCTGTATGTCAGTAAGAGTAGCACAAAACTAGTTTAAGCTTTTGCAGTCCAGTAATTTAGATGTGAAAGATAAACCTCGTACTGATCGGCTTGTTATCATTGATCTATAACAAAGAGAAGATGCACGTCTGGCACTCAAAAACGGCCATAGCAAATGAGTGCCAAAACAGACAATTTAGCACTCATTGCCATTCAGTGTAGTTTCGTTGCACAAAGCTATGTCGTTTCGTTGTAAAAAGCTATGAAAAAGGATGGTATTTCTTATTTTCGATAAGCAACCTTTATTTAAAATAGGTGCTGAATCACATATTATAATGTGTATTCGATGAGTATTTTGTATTTTTTTTATTTAAAGTCCCATCAAAAGCCGAGACCTAAACCAACTTAAAAAAAATACCTAAGCAACCCCGGTCTCGTTTTTGTTGCGTTGTCACCTTATTCGGTCCTTCATAATAGACTGTTCTTATACTAATAGAGTCGCCTTTTTATTTTTTTATTTATTATTTCCTTTTATATTTATACAAATCTTAAAATTACCTTTAAAAGGAAATCATACAATAGATTAACCCTATTCCAAAACATTTGTGTTTATTATATTTGAATTTGTCTTTTAGCAGATTATGTATAACTATTATGTTCATCAAAAATATGTTGATGTTTAATAAATCATAATTTTCCTTTATTGTATGTATAATAAGAAAGTTTTATATCACTATACTCTATACACTTTAGAAATTATCAAGTTCTTTCATGTATATTTTCACCGACATTAATTAATTAATTAATTTTAATCTTAGGTAATTACTATATCAAACTTTATTATGAAGAAATACATACTATGATTCTTTTGAAACATTCAACCAAAGAACAATAAAAAGATTTAAAATAATGTTAAACCACTCTACTCATGTCTTGTTTTAGAACAGCACGATCAAATTGTAAAAAAAAATAGGGCTTATTGTCTTCCAATAACAAAATCATCGTTAGGTACTTGTTCTCTTTGCATTTAAAAATGAACCTTATCTTATGACATTTCGGTTGAAATGTCGGATGATTAATATTGTTCCTTTCCTTATTTTTCTTTGGCACTGCAAAATGGTATCGTAAAATGTGAGACAGTTATATCATGTACATTTTGAGCCACTTTTCGCCGGCGAAATAGTAAGCGACTATGCATCTTCTCTTTTTTATACATATATGCCCGTTTCGGATATATTTAATGCCATACGAAGAATGTCATAGTGAAATGGCAAGCAATCTCCACAGACTATAGGGATACCCGGAAAAACTCCTAATAAGTTGATGCTATGTGTATGAGGATATTGGAAGAGATTTATTCATTATGAGCTTTTATCGGCGGGCATAAGCATCAATTCAAATCTTTACTACCAATAGCTGATGAATTGCGAGTACAAACTAGAGAAAAATGGCCGGAATGTATCTTCAGAAAGAGTGTGGTTTTTACCATGATAACGGCACATCACACACATCTTCAGCCATTCAGCAAACATTAAGAGAGCTTGGGTGGGAAATATCTATGCATCCACCCTATACCTCTGACCTTGCACCCTCACATTTTCACCTGTTTCGGTTTCTTTAAAATTCTTCAGATAGTGTTAGGTTAACATCAAAAGGGAACTATCAAAACTACTTGTTGCAGTTTTTTGATCAGAAGTCCTAAAATTTCTACACCAATGAGATTGTGTCACTACCTACAAAATGACAAGAACTTGTTGAACAAAATGGTATATCTATACCACTATATAAATCTATCGGTTCTCTCTGTGCATTTATTTTTTTCACCTAATTTTGTGATAAATAATCGTTTTATGCTGCAATGATTCACATTATACTATTTTTTTTCATTTTTGTCTGTCTGTCTGCCTATGTTTTTATAACGTAAGTACGGTTTGATCGATTATGATTAAAATTGGAATACAGTAAGAACATTTGATTTCGTAAATGGTAGGCTATTGTTTTCCGGTTTGTCTGTTTATCTGTTTGTCTATCTGTACGTTTTTTTATAACTAAAAGGCTTCACTGATCTTGATGAAAATTTGTGTGCCGACAGTAAGAATGTAATTGCGTAAATGATAGGCTACTGTTTGTCTATCTTTGGTTGGTTTGTGTGTGTCTTTTTTATAACTTATGTGTAGCTGTATTTCTTATTAGTGAATTTGTTATTATATATATATATATATATATATATTAATTAATAAAAGCATAAAGATACAATACAAAACATTTAATTTATGTTCAATGAGACATGAGGTTCAGGGCATATGGTTGTTTCTTATGTGACCTCTGATATATAATAGTGTTCAACTTAGGTCTAAATTACCTAACTGTTTTATCAATTGAGACATATAATAAACATTGTACATGATTACAGTGTAATTAATGGGCGCCACCAAACAGCATGTGCCGAAAAAAGATATATAATCAAACTTAATAATGTTCACAATCAAATGTTGTACAAAGAAATTAAGGTAGGTACCTGATTTCGAATATTGTACACGGTTCACATCCCACCTATATTTGTTCTTTGTCTCTCGTCTGTGATGAAACCTCGGCAGTAGGCAATGCAGGCAAATATGTTAGAAGAAATGTTGCAGGCTGAGGGTGCCTCAGCAATGGAACACTAAGCACTTCCAAACCGCCGTCTGCGTATCCAGATATCGGACATCCACTCTTGCGGGGGTGAAAAAAAAAGATCCTAGAACCACCATAGACACGTGCCACCGATGATAACCGGTATACCAGATTTCACAAATCACTTCTCTCAATAAAACATCGCATCTTACCCATTACTTAGGAGGATCCCACGAAAAATACTTATATTAGACAGAAGAAGATTGACTGGTTATAATATTTGCTTGAAAGAAAAAATTCTTTCCCAATGTCTGCACTGACGCTATTCAAATCAGAAAAGAATATCCACGAATTTTTGTCTTTAAAAAAATGACCTTCGATATGAGACAAATGATATGGCAGATCAATCTAATGAAGGATTGAATGACACTGACAATTAGATATACAAAATAGATGCTTTTAAATTTCTTCTTTTTTATAATCCATCGACTGAATCGAGTTATAGATGCAAAAAAGTTTCTTTTATACTAATCATAACGAATTATGAAACCATCACAATAACACTACGACATGTCGTTCAGAAGCTGTGCATATTCGTGCCACTGAACAAAATTACGGAATTTATTTTAAAAGTTCCTTCATTAATGAGAAACTTCTTGAGTAAAATAACATTTCGATTTCTCTGCATATTCTGCATATTCGTCATCTGCATATTTGTGCTATTACAGATTTTAAAACTTCTTCCACTTATATAAACCTACATCAACTCTGATTAATATAACCTAAATTTTGTTTTGGTAGTAGCCCCGTTCAAATCGATATTGCAAACAAGATAAAGAGCAGAATCGAAAGTCGAGACTGGATGAGGACAGAATCGAGAACGGAACCATGGTTGGAATTGAGTGTGGAATTAAAATTAGAACCAAGAACATGTTCGGAATCGGAATAAGGAACAGCGCCGAGGTCAGAAATCAGAACGGAGCTTCTTAACCCTAATCTACTTAGTCCGAGACCGGGTTCTGAATTAAAAGCGAGACTGCGATCAAAGTCAAAAGTGAGACAAATCGGTATCGAAATCAGGATTGGGATTGAGATCGTAAACGGTCGATACATAAGATAAAGTTCAAAGTTCACGCGAGCGAAGCCGCGGGTAGAAGCTAGTATACCTTACGTAAATGAATATAAATAAAATATAACGAAAAAAATGCCTTGAATTTGTATTCAAAATACTAAAATGCTTTTTCCCCGACTAAACATATCAGTTCGTGGCTTAGCGTACGTACGCATAATATAATTTTAGAAATTTGGAAAAAAAATACAAAATCCGAAACACATTTTAAGATCTTTATCGATTTGGAAAGATACTTCTATATAATTTACTTCATTCTTTATATTCTATAATATACCGGTGGTTGGCGTGAGCGGTAGGACACTTGTCATATATATCGTTCGCCAGCGTTGAAAAGGTTAATAGATATAAACGCCATTATACACTACGTTATTTTGCAACGACCAAAATTTCGTTATTTTCATCTTAGCTGTTATTCTGTCGTGTAATTGGTGAAAATTGTGAATTACAATTCTGAAATTTGCGGCGCAAATGTTTGCTTATAAAAATGAGACAGTAGTGCAAAAGCCAATTTAATCAGTTTACTTATGCAGTTGTTTTTATTGTTATTCGCAACTGCGAAATCCGTTTGGAATTATTATGGGTGTGAGTTCGGTTGCTGTGTTCGTTTAAGAAAATAAAATACAATAAAATAACTGCCGGCGCTTCTTACCATTTAAGGCAATGAATTGGTTACCGGGCCGCGTTCTAGGAAGGTGCCGTGTGCAACCTGAGTCCGTCGCGCGATCGCTGACGCATCGTCATACGGTATACGGTACAACCGCTACACCAGCCCCCCCTTTTTTTAAAAAAAAATGTTAATAGATATGATTAAAATTAACTAATTACGACATGCAAGTAAAACTATCTGATCAGTGTTATACTTCTTAGTGACGTAACTTAAATAGTTTTACAAATATCATATGTTGCGTTTTACACATTATAACTTTACACTGTCATTAACAATAATTAGTAACACGTTACATTATAGCAGTTTTGTACAAATTAATTAAACTAATTACACAAAATCTTATACTTTAAAATATGATACAACAATATTATTTCAGTTTGACCCGGTATCGCATGCTTAAGTGTGAGTAACTGATGGGGTCATTGTCGCGTAAGCGCTGCGTTTGACCGATGTTGGTCTTCTCGTATGACATATATTTCCAAACATTTGTTTTAGTCCATTGAAAAGTTACATTTGGGGTTGCGTTTTAGGGACGTAATTTTATTTTTGATGTGTGGGGGTCAGTGTAAAGCTAAAACAAGTTTGTGGGGTCGCCACCTTGTCCACGGCCGCCATCTTGAAAATAGGGTTGAAATGGTATTTACGATATATCTCTTAAACTATTTATTTGATAAAAAATTGTTAACATTTTTTGTTACAAATTAAATTCTCTAACTTTGGTCCAGTAACTTTTTGTCGTATAACTATAAATAAAAGTTATAAGCGAAAATCTTCAGAAATTCGAGAAAAATTTATATTTTCGATTTAACTTTTATCATTTTACGAAAAATGATATCTGACCATTTTGTAGATCGTTTTTGAGGAACAACTTTCATTCGCATCATTTTTCATTAAGTCAATAGTTAAGGTTTTACAGCGCTCCGAAGTGAGTACTATTTTTCAGTACTCTTAACTATACCTATATTATACATGTGTACCTATAATATGTCATCAGTTATTGATTGTTTTTACTTTATTATTATAATTTTTTAATTCTAAATTTTGCAATATTAATAATTAAATATTGACTCTTTCCCCACCACCCACGAGGTAGAGTCTAGAGGCGCGGTTTTTTACGTGGTATCCCCAATAGGCATAATCCACGGTGATTTTCTAAATTAGAACTACTCCGTCCTCAGTCGTTTCGATGGACCAGGCTGCGGCTCAGCATCTGATCGGGTTTCTGAATTAAATACCAGTGGGAGAACTGGAGAAGGAAGGGGTGTTAATGTTGGCGGTTCATCATCAAAGTCATTTTCATTTATTAATTCTGAGTTCCATTACGTTGCTGCAAGTCTCTCAGAACAATGGAAGCATACTGCAACATTTCATTCCTGCTTTTCGGCATCCACATCGCTCCACAGTTTCCTTTGCATTTGCAAAAGATCAATTTTAAGCTGGGGTGCTGGAGGTTTAGAGTTCTGCACTGGCATCAATAATTTTCCACATTTTTCCAGCCCCAGTCTTCGGGATCATTATAATTACCAAGCCGACTGGACCTGATGGTAGACTCGGAAGAGTATGAAAGCGAGCTGTGTCTTGTGTTGGAGGAAGTGAAGATAAATTAAATGTACTTTTGTCACTGCCTTGGCGAATTGTTTGTATCTTAGGCTGTCAAGAGAATTATCATCATTACCACCGTAAAAGAGATAAAAACGTTCACGCTTAGAAGCTTCAACACAATGTTATGAGCTATTCTTACAATAACAGAGTTGAAATAATAATAACAATAGCAGGCAGCTGTTCTTTTATTCCCTCATGGTCACTTGGGTATTTTCTACCTGAACAGTATTCTCGGTAACGGCCATCAGATTTAAAATTATTTTAAAATCAATAATTGTTAAATCCTGTTATGGAGTGAAAAGTCAATATTTAATTATTAATAATATTGCAAAATTTAGAATTAAAAATTATAATAATAAAAAACAATCAATAACTGATGACATATTATAGGTACACACATATAATATAGGTATAGTTAAGAGTACTGAAAAATAGTACTCACTTCAGAGCTTATAAACCTAACTAACAATAATGATGCGAATGAATTGTTCCTCAAAACGATCTACAAAATGGTCAGATATCATTTTTCGTAAAATGATAAAAAAGTTAAATCGAAAAAAATATTTCCACTCTCAATTTCTGAAGATTTTTCTTATAACTTTTATTTAGTACGACAAAAGTTACTGGTTAAAATTTGAAATTTTGTAACAAAAATGTTATTTTATCCAAAAATAAATATTTAAAATATATCGTAAATACCATTTCAACCCTATTTTCAAGATGGCGGCGTGGACAACATTAAGCAATTTTAACTTTACACTGACCCCATCAAAATAAAGAATACGTCCCTAAAACACTGGGTAAGGCCAAAATGTAACATTTTAATGGACTATTTCCTTAGCGCAAAACGTGAAATTCATTGTTTTGAATATTCGTTTATCGCTTTGTTAGCTAACAAAATGAATGTTCGAAATGGCAATATTTTATATAATATTCAAGTTCACATTTTGTATTGTTGTTCGAAATTACAAATTACTAACTTCCTGGTTTCTACTTAGGGCTAAATTCACACAAATAGTTAAACGCGAGAGTAACATATATTATGATTATATTAAAATATTTTCTCATGATAAAATATAAAAATATTTATAACAAAAAAAATGTTTCGAGCTCGTCTTAACGGGGCTATGCTAAGAATCGTATCAAATTACTTGTTCCGGTGCACGCGTCGTGGTAGGGTGTTGACCGTTGTATGCAATTGTGATTATTTTGTCGCTTAGTCAGCTGGCAAAATAAATGTGCTAGTATTTTTAATACCTTATACTTTCTTTATAATGCAAAACGTACCGGTGCCTTATTGTTCTACCACTACGCGAAACTTTCGGTGTTTCGGGGCAGGACGTACGACTGGAGATTTCAAGCGGTGTGAAGTGTACCTTTTGTGGTGACGTCTCGTCAGTAACGTCTGTTTCGTTCAGTACGTAATCTGGTTTTAACCTATCTATAGGGAATTTTGCTTCCCTGTCGGGGAGTTGTAACGTAAATATTTTGTCTGACCTCTTAATAACGTTGAAAGGTCCGTCGTAACGAGGTTGTAAAGTCTTACGTACTGTGTCGCTACGTACAAACACTTTGTTACATGTTTTAAGATTAGGGTACACAAAAATATGTTTAGAATTTCTAGCTGCTGGTCTAGGTTTCAGTCTGTCGATCGATTGTATCAGATTTTGTACGTATTCGTATGAGTCATAACTTATATTTCTATCAATATCATAGAAGTCTCCGGGTAAGCGTAATGTTTTCCCAAAGGTCAACTTTGCCGCACTTACGTTCTTATCGCTCCGTGCTACAGCTCTCAACCCTAAGAGAATAATAGGTAGCTCCTCAATCTATGATTTATGGTTGAGACGGGCCCTTAGTGCAGTTTTAAGGGAGCGATACTATCGCTCCACCATGCCATTATTTTGTGGATGATACGGAGTTGTGCGGATTTTATCGATACCCGATAATTTTGTTAATTTATTAAAAAGGTTACTCCCGAATTGTTTTCCCTGTTCGCTTGTGAGCTTCGAAGGACAACCATATCGAGCAATCCATCCTTCCAGTACGACATTCGCGACCGAGTCAGCAGAGATGTCCTTCATGGGGAATGCTTCTGGCTATCCCGTACACCTATCTATAATGGTCAGCAGGTACTTACAGTCGTCTGCAGCTGTAGGAAGTGGCCCTACAATGTCGACATGTATATGTCCGAAACGTTCTGAAGGGGAAAAACGACCTAAGTCTGATATAATGTGTATCTGTACTTTGGCACGTTGACATTGTATCCATGATTTGGCCCAGCTCCCCACATCTCGATTCATATTAGGCCAAAAATATCTTTCCGCCATTAACTTCCTCGATGTTCTAATTCCAGGATGACTCATGTTGTGTGTATAGTCAAAAGTTGGTTTACGAAATTTTTCGGGAAGATATGGTCTAGCGTTTTTTGAAATGAGATCACAAACATTGGAAGTTTGACCGGAAGGTAAAAATATGCGTTTTAATTTCGCGGAAGTGTCGGTGTCCTGCAACAGGTGTGTGTGTTGCGTCATCGCTCTGCGCTGCACCGAGTTCCTCGAAATTGGTCCTCGTGGGGCACGTTATCGTCGACTCGCGATCGGCCACGGCGTTGCCTTCTCTGGAAACGTGACGTATGTCGGTTGTAAATTCGCTTATGAACAATAACTGTCGCGTACGTCGTGGAGTTTCCGAGTCTGTACCTATGTTTGCAAATGCGTAGGTAATGGGTTTGTGGTCAGTATAAATTGTAAGTTGTCGACCTTCTATTTGATTACGAAAATGTTTGATGGCCATATGTATGGCGAGAAGTTCGCGGTCGTAGGCGCTGTACTTTTGCCGAGTGTCGCTCAGCTTACTCGAGTAAAAACCTAAAGGTTGCCAACTGTTGTTAACAAATTGTTGTAAGACCGCACCTACCGCTGTATTGGATGCGTCGGTCATTAAACCGAGAGGAGCGTCTGCGAGCGGATGAGATAATGTAACGACGCTTTGCAAGCTAACCTTACACTTCTCAAAGCTTGTTCGTCATCCGGTGTCCAGTCGATAGGTGTCTTATCTTTTTCTTGGCTCCGTGGATATGTTTATTTAAAATTGCTTGATACTCCGCGGCTTTAGGTATGTGACCTGTAAAAATTTAACCTGCCTAAAAAGCGGCGTAGTTCAACTATAGTTTTTGGTCGCGGGTAAGCAACGATGGCTTTGACCTTCTCTTCGAGAGGGCTTATACCGCTAGTTGACACTTCGTAATCAAGAAAATCGATTTTATCTTTCTCAAAAGCGCATTTAGACAGGTTTATGGTTATGTCACATGTATTTAAACGGCTAAATAGCGCTTTGAGGTGTCTGCGGTGTTGTTCAATATCGTCACTCGCTATTATTATGTCATCAATGTATGCGAATAAAAAGTCAAGTCCCTGCAGTACAGTGTGGTTAAGGAACCTCTGAAATGTCTGGACGGCGTTACGTAATCCGAATGTCATGCGCGGAAAATCGAAATATCCGAAAGGTGTTATTATAGCGGTTTTCTCAATATCTTTTTCGTGAATCGGGATGTGGTGGTAAGCGTGGTTTATGTCAATTCTCGAAAAAAATTTTTTCTTTGTCAGTATGTAAATGAAGTCCTGTAAACGGATACCTGTCAGGTTTCGTAACTGCATTGAGACGTCGGTAGTCTCCGCATGGGCGGATCTGCCCGTCTTTTTTCGGGACGACATGAAGCGAGCTGGCCCATGGACTCTTCGATGGTCTGCAAATTCCCATATCCATCATGGTCTGGAACTCCTACTTCACTCTCCGATAGCGGTCCGGTTGCAGAGGTCTTGCTTTTGCGGAAACTGGCGGACCTGTAGTTTCAATGTGATGGACTACGGAGCGGGAAGGAGTTCCTTTGAATGAAATGGGTTTAATTATATTTGGAAATTCGGATAATAGGTCTAGGCATGGGATATTTTTGTCTAGCGTAGATGCGCTAGGTTGTGCCGTTTTGACGATTCCGGCGATCGTTTTAAGTTTTTTAACCTGATCGACTATCCTACGGTTGCTTAGATCTACGAGTAACTTAAAATGACTCAAAAATTCGGCCCCTAATATAGGCTGCTTAACGTCTGCTATCACGAACGTCCAACGAAACGATCTTCTTAAACCTAAGTCAACCACTAAAGTCTTTAATGCATAAGTCTTAATTTCAGTGCCGTTCGCTGCGTATGACTTATAATCTACACTAAGATTGGTTGTTTTTATTTTGACACTACACTTAGGCAACACTGAAATATTTGCATCTGTGTCCACTAAAAAATGTAACCGACTTTCTCGGTCGATTACACAAAGACGGTGGTTGAGCTGCAGTGAGGCGCAGTCTCCCGTCGCAGACTGTACCTCGCTTAGTTTTCCGCTTTCGGTGTCCAGTTGCATGGTTGGGTACACTTCCGTGCTTTGTCTCGGAACCGCAGATGATAAAAGCAAAACCAGTCTGGGTCCGCTGGGGTTCTACGACGTCTCGGTTGTCGTTCCACTGGTCCTTGCTGCTCACCGCTGTTCACGTGGTACCTTCTGCTGCGTGAGGGCGTGCGGGATCGAAAGCGCTATCCATGAGTTTCATGCCAACTGGGTTGTATTCTTCCCATGCGTTTTATGACCATGAATAATTTTGATATCTCAACAATACGGTTGACGTCCGCTACGCTCTTATGTGAGGCGGACGGCGCATGATACATGCTTGATGTGACCTCGTTTACGTCAACAAGTGGCCGTGTGTTTTCTATGATTTTGTCTGCCACCGCGGCTAAGTTATCCAGGTCTTTGGTGTCACTTACTGCTAACACGGCTCGCACAGCTGTCGATAGATGTTCAGTCCACATGACGCGTAGTGTGTCGTCCGGAATTTTTGTACGGGCTAAGTCACGCATGCGTCGGAGGAGTTGCGACGGCCTTTGATCGCCTAGTTTCAATTCCGATAAAAGTTTCTGCAGCTGCCTAGTTTCACTTTCCTTGTACACGGTTAATAAATGAGTTTTCAATGTTATATTTGTCGTTTACGGGCGGTGCCAATGTCTCTTATTTACTGTATCGCTTCCTTATTTAATTTTGCTACCACGAGATTATAGCGAGCGATGTCGGGAATTCGCTGGTTGTCTACGACGGCCTCGAACTACGCGAACCATAGTCGTGCTTGATCTGCCCAAAAATCGGGAACTCTCGCGCTGACCGTGGTTGCGGCCAGAGCTGAATCTTCAGCGTCTGTGGCGGAGGTAGTGGCTTCGGTGTTCATCATTATAATTTTTACGTATAAAAAAATTTAATGATTTATTGTAAGGAAATCTTTTCTATTCGTCTACAAACACTTTATTAATTATTGGAGTTGGACGAAAATAGCTTTAACACAGTTTAGATCACGTCGGCACAGTTAAAATCACGTCGGCACAGTTTGAATCACTTCGGTACAGTTTAAATCACGTCGGGGTCACTAGTGTAAGTTCAGTTGGCGTGTTCGTTTAATAATATAGAATACAATAAAATAACTGACTCCAATCTCGATTTAATTTGTTTCACATTTGTATCACTTATTTAAATACTGAGTACTGGTGACCCTTAGTTGTTCGGCGACTTTTAACGAGGGGCTGCCTCAGAGGGACTCTGAACTAGACTCGACTCGACTGACGATGGTGATCAAGATCGCCCCCGGCGCTGTGGCGCATAAAGATGGGAGCGAGGACTTTGCTATTGGCCGCCGATCACGTCATAACTTCCCTCGGAACATCGGCCGCTTCTTACCATATAAGGCAATGAATTTGTTCCCGGGCCGCTTTCTGGGAAGGTGCCGTGTGCAGCCCGAGCCCGATCGCGCGATCGCTGACGCATCGTCCGTGTATGCGGTACAACCGCTACAATGGGTAAGTTGATTTGCGTAATTTGTAGTTAAAATTATATGCTTTTGGTACAACGAGACAAGTTTATGCAGTCGTTATAAATAAGACATTAAAAAAAACATTTCAAAAGTAGATAGAAATAATATTATTCAACGTTTAATCGATGTAGTATGCTTTTTGAGTAACCTTTTCGAGGACATAATTAAACTATCTCTTCGTTAAATAAAGGAAAATATTTAAAAATTGTAGATTTGTTATCGAAATATGATGGCATTTTCAAAAGTCATTTACTAATACTCAGAATTTTACAGCCTTATGCAGTAGAGTTTAAAATGATTCAATTTCTGGTAGTCTCTCTGATGTAGAGCGAAATTAAAAAAAAAAACAAATACAGGTTACTGATTTTATGCCGATTATTATTGATGCAACATCTGATGTCAGCCTAAGGGAACAGCTGGTAGTTATATGATATTTTGTAGATTGCAAAGTAATCGACCGATTTATAAAATACGTGGGTGTCAATTTGAATCTATTTTACTGAGTTCAGCACTTTAGCATATCCTCTAAGAATATAACTGCTTATTCAAAATAATAGTTCAAACATATGATTGCGCGGTAGTCATATCTTCTGAGCAAAACGGTGTCCATTAAAGAACGTTGTCATCAACTCTTTTTGTTTGGTGTTTTGCTCATATTTCAGATTCTTTCTAAATCGTGTCAACGCATCAACAAAACTAGGCCATTTTTAAGTATTATTGAAAGCATAAACAATTTTTTTCACAGTAGTACGAAAAGATTACCTCATTACGGCCAATTCTCCAAAATTCTTGCTTAGTCAAAACGCGTCGGTCTTACGATTCGCGTACCTATCGTAAATATGGTACGGTGATACATTGACTCGAACCAAAGTCATTCTTGCATAACTTAAAAAAATTTGACTTTACCTTTTTTGTGGATGTTTTTATATTTTCGCAGAAACAGATACTCTTTACAAAACATTATATATAAAAAAAAAAAGCTTCTAAAATAGCTTGCTGCGTGCAGAAGATTAACGAGTGAAATATTCGTAGATAAAAGATCTGAATTTTTAGATATTTATAATAATACTGTGAGCACTTGTGATCTGCCTAAAAGAAAACGAAATGTAAAAATATATAATATGTATAGCAGCTATTGCTAGCTAGGTAAAAACATATACCTAGCTAGTAATAGCTGAACCATTTACAAGGTTTAACTGTTGATTGGCTATCTTGGCTTAAATTTCTATGATCGCCACTGGTCGTAACTTACTCGTTCAGGATAATTTACTTTTTATTTATATTTCAATAACATTATAGACTGCAAATCGGCGAGTATAAACAGTGAAGTACGGGCGCAGAAGCGATAAGTTTTGTTCTGCGATCGATGCGTTTACTAGTCAAGTGCAATCAACAAGTGTTCAAATGGTTTCGTAGTAATTTATAGTGACTGTATTTTCATATATACGCCTTTTGCTTTTCTATATGTTTTTTTTTACATCTTATTTCAAGTCCTGGGACCGCTAATGATGTCATTACGTAACATCATTAACGTTTTGTATTTATTATATTACCTAAAATGAAATTATACTTTTAATTCTTCATAAATACTATTTTATATTGTCATATTATCGTAATTGAAGTTTATTAATTAAGCGAGCACAAAATATGAGAGTCTAGATAAATCTAACCAAATCTCATTTTATTAAAAATATTACGAGATTTTATTCTGATATCTATACCGACCACATTCAGTAAAATATGTCAAAGAAATTCAATTAACTAAAAACTATTGAGAAAATCTCACGTGAAGCAGTTCCATCAACATCTTGTCAAATTTCACCAAGAGGAAGGTGTTCTGAATCCTCAAAAAAACACACTTGACATTATTAATGTACGTCCCCTAATAAAACCCAAAAAACGAATACAAAATAGTTTAATGAACTCATTTATTAAAGTCGCATTATTAAAACAAGATTACTTAAAATGCATAGAAAATTCGAAATCAATAAACAGATCTGCATTACATAATTTGCAAAAGCAAAGTCAGAAATAAAAATCTTAAATACATGCCATATATGAAATTGTCCCTAATATCATCACTTAGAATATCTATTATGTGGACATCAAAAGCTCTTGTAAATGTTGAGGGCGTCCCTCATCATGAAATCCCTCAGCACGCAGAGGCCTTTCAACAGCTTAGTGTTAGGGTCCATTTTCTGTGCATCCCCGTCGGCCAGGGTCTTGTCTTGCGCTATATAGCCATTCATAGCTTCCTCGGTCATCCAATGCATGGGCAGTTTATGCATGTTGAAATTGTTCGGGTCTGGATTGGTCGGCATAGGAGTCAGCGACTTCTCCCACGGTGTTATGTACTTCTGCTCCGAATGGAGACCCTCGATGTATCTATTGATAAGGCTTAGTTAAATAGACAATTACATATATAAAAATCCAAAACGAGAAACAAAACGCCGTTAATTTGATGGTTATCATAATAGTTTTCGCAAACAATACTCCTCTAAAAAGTAAAAAAGAGTATATATACATATTGGCTCTATGTCTTAATATCGTGTTATCTTTATTAAAAGAATGAGATAATTATGGTATAATTTTGGTATTCAATAGTATTTAAAACTATTTAATCTACGGCAGTTTTACATATTCTAAACTGGCCCTTTGCCTGCAACATGCAGTATGCAACCCACTATTGACCCTCGAATCTGCTTTTCCGCTAGAAATCCCCATCTAAGAAAATGAATTACTATTTGAACGGATTGACAGATATCGAATACCTAAGCTGTTTATTATAGTTGTATAATCCACCTTATGAATTAGTAATAAACTTCTGCATATGTATCAAAATAGACAATGCTTATAAAGTTTTCATTTAACATTATTAATTATTTAAGACTTTCCTCATGAAGAAAAAAACACGACGTAATAGAAATATATATGAAAAATTTCCACCAAATATTAGAAAATGATCAAAGACTTACAAAAATCGAACTCGGCAATTACTCTCGCATATATAGATAAAAACTCTAATAAAAGATCGTAAAACGCCCCATGATTTAATTAAAAAATAAAAGTATGTTAAAACCACAGCTTACTAACCTTATATAGGCCTCCGAGTGCGTAACCCTTTGCACGCGGGGCGGCGCACTCGCAAATATGGGCTCGAGGCCGGGCCGCGCCGCCGCGCCACCGCCCTGCGCGCCCGCTGCGCCCACGCCATCGCCCAGCACCTGCCCCGGTGATGGCGTATTGCGTGCGATGGGCGACATCGCCGATAAAGATGCTACTAAGACAAATTTAGAACTTGTATCTCACAAAGAATAAAAGAAATCGTAATTTATTTCAACAATATGCATAATAACTAAAAAACATCGTTGTACACAGCAAATAAGAGATATCTTTATGTACGTCTTTCATAGTTATTCGTTGATTTGAATTATTCACTGATTACAATTATTTATTGATAAGAATTTTCTGTAAACGATTTGACAATATATTACTAAGTTTAAACTCGGGTTCGGACATTATTTTCTAGGGTTATAATGTTAAATTTACATTTTTAAAGTCCCATTTTTTTTTATTTTAACGTAATGGCCTTTGAAATATTTCATATTATAATAAATTTTCAGGAATACATTTATTTTCTCTCCTTTCACTTATGATTCTTATACACTTTCTTTCTGTTTTATAGTTAAACATATTCAAAAAACTCTTCATTTAAAAAAGACGACATTTTTCATTAAATATAAAGATGTTAAAGGAAAATGTACATGTGCATAAGATTTTTTTATAAATTACTACTAATAAGAGAAAGCAGCAAATATCGCCAATTAATGACTTTTCCCCATTATCCATAATAATCCATAATATTATCAATTATGTAATCCATAATATTATCAATAATCCATAACATTATAAACGATATGTTACAATTATCAAAACTTTATTATTTCTCAATTATCAGTGAATTGTGTAAAAAAACATTTAACGATTCTTCTTCTTCTAAAGATTCTCCGCTCATATTTTTCCATTGTAAACACTTTTTACTTTAATAATAAAAAAAAATTCTGTGGCACAATATAATTTTAATAAATTATGTATTATATATTTTTTACGTTCCTCAAGTTTCACAATAAATTTAGAATTTTTTGATTCAATTTGCCATTAAAGTTTTATTGTACCAATCTTAATGACAAAAGAATAATACTCAAAAAATACCAGAAGTAAACTAACATCACATAAAAAAGCTTATCAATAAACATTTATTTTATATTATAACCAATATTTTTAAAAAGTTGGATGACACGGTACATATAAAAACATAGATATAGCTTTGCCGGGCCGTCCCACTTTTAGTACATTATTTCAAAGTCACTTATGGGACAGACATTTACCGTATTATGTAAATAAAGGTACTTTAAGACGTATATCGCAATTACTTAAATGTCTATTGTGAATGTCTATATTCCAGGCTGAATCAAATTGAAAAAAGTTGACAGACAAATTTCGAAAACCCCACTTTCAACAAAGAAGTGTAGAAAGAAAATGCTTAGTAAAAAAATAAGTTCATATTCCCAATTCTATTTTTTCTTAACCTTTCTTCTAAATACATTATGCTCACATACAGTTTAATGACACATGTTTAAGTCACATTTTAGATTTGAGAGATACGGTATGCACCAAGCATACCGTAGTGCACTTTGATGCTAATTTTGTTATCTTTCATTTAAAGCATCATTTTGTATGATGAATTAGAAGAACTTATCATTTTCAACTATGGCTACTTTATTAACAAATGCCGTAATCACCTCCGGGCGACATGATCCCGCTCCTAAGCGTGTTCGTATAAGTCTTCGCCGGTTTCTTGGACGAGGGTACAAAGTTTCTGGAATAGAAGCAGTCTTGTAGAGATTTTAAATTAAAAAAAAAATATGTACTAACATATCCTGAATATCAGTAAGGTAACAATCTTTAGAAAATTAATAACAGTATTTCTTGTTTAATGGTATCGATAAAAGACTTTTATTATTGTATTTCAGAATTATTTTGTAAACAAGGCAACCTTATCATGTTTCTTATTTAAAGAAATTACGCCTGACTGAATAACGAGCGGCGTAAGATGAATCACATCCACTGACCTTGATCTTTCGTGCACCGCCATGATCCTCCCGTTCCCCTTGTTGATGTGCAGGTCCCGCACGTGGCGCATCAGCCTGGGCAGATTAGGAAAAGGCGCCTGTCCTTTTCGCACCCGGGCACAACTCCTCCATAGGCATGGGTACTCGCTGAGGTTGCCGCGATAATGCTGCTGGATGTGACCCGCTATAAGAAAACACAATTAGTGTAATAGTTTCATGCCTTAGTTTGGACTAGTCACAATTATTCGTCTACGATTTACAAACGAAATCGGGATCGGCACCGACGTTGAGGTCCGAGTGGGGCCGGAATCAATGGAACGGATCAGAATCGAAGACGAGAATGGTAAGAAAAGAAGATATAATTTAAACATACACAGAAATATCTGTACAAATAAAGGCACAGGCAAAATCAAAAGCTATGACAATGACTATCTTGGAATTATAACGCGCATAGCCTACGGTAAGAATTCTGAAAATGTGTGTGTACACATATAAGTATGGATTCCATCGTACATCTTATCGCAAATATACATAATCTCCTTCTTTTTAGAACAACTTTGCCAAAGTAATTATAACAAAAGTATATCATTTATAATATACTTGTAAATAATATAAAATAATACAGACACAACTCTAATAAATGCTCGGCCAGACTAAAAGTGCGGGCGCGGTTGTAGTACGGCCAAACTGGGCGCAGCGCGACGCAACGAACTCTTGTCAGTGCAAGTTCGCGACTGACAACGGCTGTGCGTTTGCAAGCGGATCATTGGTCGGTCGCGCGGCACGTACTCGGATGTGACCGAGCCCCCCTTGCCCCTGCTAAGGCGCGGTACCTACGCGTCAGCTATTCTAACGTTGTCAATACGTCATTTCTATATAAACGTTTTAAGCTATTTTTTTCAGAAACGGCTACTTCAACGACTACAATTTATTTAGTAAAATTGTTTTACAAGGGGATATTATGAATATATACGAAAAGATGAATGATAAAATACATTCTGTATATGTATATATAAGGATAAAACTTTATTATTTTTAATTTATTTATATGTATTATTCCAATGTAAAAAAAAAACCTTAAATTTGGACTAATGAAGAAAACAAAATCTTGCGTCAGAATTTTTTTTCTTTTTCCGACTTCTAATTAACTTCAGAAATGAGATAAAGATGCTTAGGGCCTGTTTTTTTTTTAAAGCATAACTGTTTCACGATTAGCGAGTAACATGCCAGGTAGTTCGTTATTTTTTGCTTGTAAAATATAGTTGTGAATAACTCATGTCAATTTCACCAAGATCTAACAAGTAACTTTATTTGCTATATAGTTACTGGCAAATTTACACAACATTACTAAAAATAATTACTATACATAATTATTATTTTTTTATGAATATTGCAAAGGGTATATATTTAGGAACTATAACTGTACAAACAGACAAGGTATCATAACCATAAACAAGGCGTATTTATTTCATAGACAATCTCATATTTATTTAAGGAATCTGGACAATTATATATCTAGTTATGGTGAAGTAAAAAAAAATCCTTGACCCTATGCCACAACCTGTTATGACAGATTCTCAGAAGAGATCTCTTCAGAAGAGATAACAGGCCAATCATATTGATCGTACAGATAACACTATTTTATTTGCCTTTTACTGAATGATTAGAATTTTATAGGGTAAATGTTGCATCCTATAGTTTATCTAATAATTTTACTTGTAAATTGTAGAATGCAATATGTCAAGTAAAGTAACCTGTAAATGAACAGTAGCTTAATTGACAATAGTTAAGTGGTGGGATAGTCCTTAATATTGTAAAAAAAAAAACTGTACAATTTTCTTATAAATATTTTTTCTCACAAATACATTTGGATGGATATATTACATTGGCTTATTAAGGTAATTCAAATATTTTTTATTATTTAACTATTTGAAACTGGTATCAAACAAATTCTTTAATGCAGGATCAACAAGATGTATAGCAAAACTTTCATAAAATAAATCTTATATACAAATTTATATCAATTGAAACTAGAATATTAACAATTCAAATAAATGTACTATGTTTTTTTTAACACAACACCATATAATTTATAACCAACACCATAATAAAAAAGATAAGCATTATAATAACAAAAAATCAGTACATGTAAGAGACGAATGGAAAAATTAATTTATTACCAAACAAATACATGTATGTCATCTGTCGATATATTACCCTACAGTTCTTAGCACTCATAAGTAATGCAAATTTCCTCTCTATTCAATGAAAATACATAATGTATATATGCATATATGCACACATAAATATGTATTTTGCTAAAATAAAGTGCTCTCTATATTATCAACACTAAGGTAAAACTTCTGATACCACAATCACCAAGTACTTAGAATTAGTTGTGGGGCAATAGTGCTCGCAAAGAGAATCGAGGTGAATATACTAGAATAATATAATAATCTAGATAAGTTGCTATGGCAACATCTGCTAAACTCATTATAGTGTAATGCTTTTCACCTTACTTTGCATACTCTAGTGTTGTAGCGATAACGAAACAAGTATTTATTTTATATCCAAAAGTGTTTGTGTGATTATAATGTTCGCCTCAACTCTCATTGCACTTATTATACATCAAATTACAAAAATTACCTTCTGACTGAAATTACATCCGCTATTAACTAAAAAAAAAAGCGTCACCGTCACCGTTAAGTTCTGCATCCATTTGGGCACGGTTAAACTACTACACTACGCACACAACTCCACACGCGCACGTCTATCGCGCTCGTTTAGCTAGTGCGCGGTCTAAATGTACGTATACTGAGCAACGCGATAATTATTTATGTATATTTCGCAAATACTATATAAATCACTAAATACACAACTAAAAATATTCTTAAGAATTCAGAAGCTTATAAAATATATTAATTGCGTTTTTTCCATAGCTTTTGATATATAAATATACCTCCACCGACAATTGCTTTTGTTTCAATATATGATCAAAAAGAAAAAAAATGTAACAAGCTACATATATACAAATAAATCGTTCTTTACTTTGATGCGTTAAATGATCAAGAAGAGATTTAATAAAAATAATGGAAAAATTACAAGTTTTACAATATGCATGATTACTTACCACTTATCGTTGCCTACCACTGAATAATAAAATTATATACATAAAAGCAGAAATATCTACATATAACATTCAAGCCCAATTCCTACAGCTTATCGCATAAAATCTTACTCACGCTCTAACTTGGGTTTCTTTGTTTCTATGTAGGTTCCGATCACTGAAGCAATGTTGAAAACACAAAACGACACATTGTTAATAAGCAATTAGTTTATTAAATATTGAAAAAACATATTTAAAAATAGCGATATTTAAACTCGTACAAAAAAATATATATAAATAATTTCAGTAAATAGTAATGAGCTATGAGAAAATTTTGATTATAGAATGTCATCTAGATTGTGATATTTTCCAGGACCATTTAATTATTACAATAGCGTTTTTTTTTACCTGATTTTGGAAGGTTATAATTTAGCAATCTATGGGTGCATATTACCATTTTCTTATGTGCTAACGTAGTTTTTTGACTATTTATCATATTTTGACAAATTATATATCATTAACTAATTTTAAAATCCTGTATGTTATAAATTGTGTGATATTATATTGAATCTAACATGGCGGATTTTACTTTCATACTCTTAAATAATTAAAAAACAATTTCAAAATGTATTAAGTTTCATATTTAAATAAAATATTTTATTTTAAGGATTCCGAAAAAATAAGTTATACATATAAATGGACCATTTATAGATACTTAGACTACCCTTTGATAGGTAAATATTTACGTATATATTTTAATCCGTCAATTCAAATTTGTTTCCATAACTCTGGAATGTCTTCCTTTATTCAGTTCCATAACACATGAATAAAAGTCGACGTCTCACAACTGAACACCACCTATGGCTTCACAGTACAATAACTATGAAACACCTAATTTGCTTCTAATATTTACAATTTATTCCGCCGCCATCATGCGACATACTCTTTAGATATTCGACATTTGGTCAACTAGAATTATTATGTATAAAAACAAGAAACTATTTTCTTTGTTGTTTGCTTATTATTTTTCAACTATATTAAATAATTTGCAATACAAATCCCAAGGGATGAACATATCGATTTTCTATCCATCTTATTTCAAAATTCGTCTTATTTTATAAATGTTTATTAGCTAATATGTCAATATGACAGGAGCAAATAAGAAAGTAAGAAGTAAAGAAAATAATATAATATTTTAAATTAGTATAGTTTAGTAACAAGATTGTAAATTTTTTCATGAATGATTTTTTTTAATTTTAGTGTTCTTTCCCTTGAATATAGAAATGTAATAAGTCAACGGTCCCAAAACACTAATACATTTTTTTTTGTTTGAGTAGAATATTCCATTTAAATATCTTTACATAAACAGCAAGCTAAAAAGTATCATGTCGCAAAACACGTCACACTTACAGTTTCCTCCCTCGCCAATGCAGTGCTCCATGCAGTCCGACAAATCTTCGAACTGGTAGTCGCAATTGTCCCACGCACATTCGTACGTCATCTCCATTGGGGTCTGTTTCAATAAATATAAAAATTATGTGATTCACGTTCTTATTTTTTAAATACTAAAAACAATTAATATGAAAAAATTTAATATATGCGTTATATTAAAAATATGTTATATCACAAATTAAAATGGACAATAAAATCGAATGTTCATATAGCCTTCGAATCAAAAAACATCATTTTGAAATTCTGACTATAGGCACATCATCAATGACTTTTCAATGCCATTTAAATTACTTGGTCCATGCCAATGAAAACACATTATACTGTCAATTCCAAACATTGAGACAGTATTCCTTGCAACTTTAACTAATAGCATCAAATTTGCCCTAAGTTAGGTTAAAGTTTAAGAGCCAAGGCTCCAAAATAAAATGATTGTAGAAAGATATGATTTTGCATTCGATTGACAAAAACTTGACAACACAAAATTGTAATTAATTCGAAGTGATAATTAACACCGTCTCAAAATAATCAATTTTACAACCTCAAATCCTTGTAGCAAGTACATTCCAATACAATTCCAAAAATATTATATTTTTAAAGGGGATCTAAAGCCTGTGCTGCGGATCTCCTTTCAAAATAGAATGTTTTTCTAAATATTAATAAATGTCATTTAGGAAATTAAACAAAAGGATAATTACGTGTTGCGCTATTTCCTTCATCTCGTCGGCCAGACGAGCAGAAGTCTCTTCGTTGCAACGCGCCGCACGTTCTTCCCAACTCTGCTTCGTAGAGGCCGGCAATGAACGCCATTCGTTGCCCACAATACGGGAGATTTCGCCTGTTAAATTCAATAACGACATGTTTTGAAGATGAAGAATGTCTGTTGTCACCTGAATTCGCTTAATCTTAAGTTACAATTTAAAATCTCAAACCATAATTGCATCTTTCTGCAAATATTCATAATCAATTTCTTTTTTAGAACAAATTTTCCAAAAAAACCAGTCATTGAAATAACCGTTTGTGAGAAAAATGGCTTAGAACATGTGCTAAAAATTTACTGGGCGCGACTGGCGGCACTTCGGCGCGCCTCCCTAGTTGATTCGTGCTACCCGCGCGCGGTCGTTGACTTTCCAAGAAACTTTAGATTAGAAGGGTTACGTTGACAATATTGAAATATTTGAAATTAAGACTATGTGATTAATATTGAAGTTTTTAATAACAACGCCTTTCACTGCTATCAAATATGCAAACATGCCTTATTATTGGGGAGTTTACAAAAATGACATTGCTGCAGCTCTAAGATTTATAGTGAAACATCCTGATATACAATAACTTGCAAGTCCGCAAGTACTATTGCGTACTGTGTGTCGTTTACACGATAACTTGCTTTAGTGTCTTGTTTGTTTAGAAGTGTAACACATTTGGAAAATCAAGAGACTAATTTAACCCTTTGAGATTGCTATTATAAAACTACCCCCTCCCTTCGCACGCGCAACTATATTCGATTATCCTTTGGAAAGAGCAACTTAACCGCAAACTTAATAAAATCAAACCAAATACTAAAATAAAATTTATCATGTTACTATATTTCTTTTCGACTTGCAATTACATTCCAGTACACATTAAATACTTTGTTACAGACTTCATATTTTAATGGGAAGATAATAGAAATTTTGTGCAAACCAACCAGAATCACATAGGTTAAATTTCGCTGCACATTAATTCGATAAAATACACTATTTTTTCACAAAAGCTAAACAACTCTGTCGTAACGTTATTATTTGTTTAATAAATTTACATATATCTTATATGTAAATATATAAATGTAGTAGAGTGTAGCTCTACTGCATTTATATATAAAGTATATATAGGGAAATCGCTAATGGCGCGCCTACATCATGCTTACTGATCGGTATTTACAAGTAAAATAAAATCATAATCGCCATTTTACACGTCAAAACTGACAAAAGAAACTTTAGAAACATTTTTCACTTAGGTATTTACTTTCGATAAATACTATAAAATTATATATTTCACTATGATACAAAGTATTTTACGTATTTTGATATGTATATCAAAACACAACACACGCAATTACTTTTGTAAACTGGATTATTATGAACACAGATACAAACAAATCGGCAACAATAGCGCCATTGCGAAGTGAACTGAACCATTAACCTTTATAAATACATTGTAAATTATCTGACGTAAGGGACGAGCAAGATATATATTTTCTGCAGCTTTATTTTTTAAAGAATACGATACAATTTCGTATAACAACCAATTATAATCCATAAATTTAAAGTGATTGTTTTTTGTGCGTCGCAAACGAGTACGAACGAGCGCGTTCCTGTGCATGGATCGCGCGCACACGATGAATTGGTATAACTGACGATTCATGCAAGGGATCCGCGCGTTTAAATTATTGAAATTACATCACTGACAATATCAAGTGTCATTTGTAAGCAAGTGACCAGGTATTTTTGTTTTTAATAATCTTTCGCTTAGTCCGAGCACGGGGCAGAATTCGAGGCCGCGCGCTGCGCAGCGTCCGGCACGGTGCTCGCAATGGCTGTCTGACCGAGCATTTAAAAGGGTTGTGTCTATATTATTTTGTATTATTTATAAATACATTTATGATATATTTTTGTTGTAGTTAGTTTGGCGAAATTGTTCTAAAAAAGGAGGCGAGTATGAACATTTGCGAAAAGTTGCATGATCGATTCCATCCTGTATTTATAAGTTTATATACTGTGACGGACCGGGTGCACGCGTATGGAACACTTAACGGCCCGTTATCGGTTTTGCTGATCAACTGACTATTCGTAGGAGCGACGCCGCGCCAATTTAAGTCGTCGAAATAATACCCTTGAACACTAGGTATCTATAGAAGTGCAGAGGTTCACTTCCGATATGCCAACACACGTGTTGGCATATCGAAATATGAGCTAGTAGACTATAGACTAAATGCAGTACTAGGATAGTGCAGTGGAGTGCAGGCAGAATGCAGCATGCAGCTGCATTCTTATTTATTGCAATTTTAGACCAATCGAATCGAAGCGGCCCGGATCTCAAAATCTGTCCTCGATCGGAAGCCGTATCGTCGGGACAGCTATACTATTTTCCGACATCAATTACGGGCCGTACCATAACGGGCGCCGCAATCTGTCGCCCCTGAACGTCTACCGTCAGCCGTCGGCAGCCCTGCCGTCCTGAGGGCCGCCAATGTCTATATGGTCAGCCCTCTGAAGGATTACTTTGGTACTATACTGCATACGTGTTTGATGCATTTTGGAAATAAAACTCATACGAACGCATATTTTTATTTATAAAGTAAGCCACTATGTTTTTATGTACATTTCACTATAAAATTGAACCGATAAAACAATGTTTTCTGTTTACGAATATCTAGTTCGAAACTCGTCTATACAAACTATATGGACTGAGATAAGACAATAAATACGTTCACGCCGTGGCACGTTGGGGTGCGCAGGAACGTTTCGTCGCGAACATATATTAATTTCACAAATGGAAATAGTTTTTTTTTTTCTGAATGTATAAATCAGTTTTTATCATATGAATTTGAAGTTACATATTAATATATTCATTTAATGATGGTAATGTCTTTTTTTATGTGCTTCTATATCAAAAGTACATAAAATTATATAAATTATAAATGCATAGGTTTAAAGCATGTGATATAATAATTTTGTAAATGGGCTAAATTTTTAATTTATCATGTGTCATAAGTATTTTAACTGATAATAAATAAATATGACTAATATCTAATTTTAAAACTACAATGAATGTACTTGAATATAAAAACTATGAAAAAACTATTAATATTATTAAAAAGATTAAAAATTATTTTTTTAGGAAACATGTTAACACTTCCGAATTCATATCGGTGCTAACTAATTAATTTGAATTTCATTCATAAACTGGCAATTTAACAGTTTCTAAATGAGATGTATTTGCATTTACTTATTTCTTATTCAGCTCATGAAATATTTTTATAAAGTATAACATTATTCACCCACCACTGGGTGAAGACAGTCGAGAGCACGGGTAGATGCTTTGTATGAAGTACGGATGTAGCAAAGGCCTTTAGGGTTTATATATGTAGGACGTAGGGTTTGGCACAGAGCATTTTTTTAGAAGCTTCCTTCCTAAAAGTTTCCCAATAAATTATACCAATAAATAGACAATTTCGTCCAGGGATGCTTCGTATCAAGACTGCAATTAACAGTACATCCTCAGATCCTAAACCCGTGAATGCCGGTGTCTCACTAGGCAGTATACTGTGCCCCACTTTATTCATTTTGCACATCAACGATTTGCTGATAATCGGTAACATTTGTTGCTATACAAATGATAGCACAATGGGTGCACTATATTCCAGCCTCACTAATACTTTTTGGGACTATGTTCATGAGTGTTGAAATCAACTTTGAAATCGAAAGACCTTTAGAGCAAATCTTGCAATAGAATAAACTTAACCATGTCGAATTTAGCCACAGAAAGACACAACTTTGCAAGTTTACCGCAAAAACCCCCTTTTGCCCCTGCTCCTCTCTCTAAGAGTACTCCTATTAGTATCACACCGAGTATCAGGATCGTTGGTGTTAACATACCGATAAGTGATCGATTTCGCAATCCTCTAGAGAGTAAAGCAAAACTAGCTTCTAAACAAGTTGAGGTGGCTCAACACAGCGCAACACTACTTCATGCCTCTTACTTTATATGGCACAGGTCCAACCACATATGCGGCAAGTTGCACTAAAAGTAAAAATGTAATTTCTAAGATTTGACCAATTGCTTGTACACTATCTGTGAAATCATAAATTACTTTAACAAATTACGTTTTTAATTTTTACGAATTACGTATAGTGTAACTCGACGTTAGAACACTGTTGTCACCTTTGGGCTGAGCAGCCCAACATTGACTTTTGTACTATAAAAAAGTATTAGCCATTTTTACTATGTTACAAACATAACACTAAAAAGAGGTAAGGATCATGACCTGCACACATAGGCTCAACTTTCGTAGAACCAAGCAAATAAAGAAAAAATAATAAAAAATAAAACTATAAAGTTATAAGCTTAAAATTAGAGTCCACACTTTATAAATTTTACATTACAAAAATATTCTTTTAATGTTTTAATTTTTTGTTGATGGATATGCCTTTTTTAAGTGTTTTAACAAATTCCTAAATTTTTACCAAAGCTCGATTCAGGATTACTGGCCGATATAGCTTTCCTGACTTCGCTCGAATACAATATGTAGCCGGTCACAATTTTCTGTTTGTCCTTCTTCTTCTTGCTGGATGCGGGCGTCGCGGTTTGATTCAGATTAGATCGCTCTTGGATAGTGGTCGTATTCATTGATGGATTGTAGGGGTTGCTGTTGCCACCTGAAATAAATTTTAACAACCCTTCTATGATTTAATAACACAAATTCCCCAACTTTCTAACACAACCTAATATAGGTTTGGCAACATTGTACTTAAATGCGGCGCAAAGAATAATTATTTAATATTACTAAATTATGTGTTCAGTATGAAAATATGAAAGCCCCGGAATGACAATCAAAATATTTTTTACACAGTATCAAGAACAATGACGACGATAATAATTTGAAAGTAAAAAGAAAATAGAAACTGTGTTCAAACTTAATATTCACCAATAGATAATGGAGTAGCAGGAGAAGCAAGAGACGAGTCATCCAAAGAATTCTCCAATATAATCTCGACATCCTGACTACCGAGTGTTGTGTTGATCAGATTTGTAAACTGTGGTTTTCCATCCTGAAAAGGCGTTTATTTTGAATGCTAAAATGTCAGATAGTAATGCATGCATAGCTAACAATCACATGTTTCGTTTCAGAGCTTCACTTCTATACTCAAAGAAATTAACAGGATTCAAGTATTTTCTTTCCATTCTTTTTACCAAACTGTCCGTGCTGCTGGGAGGATTAAACGGCTTTTGCGTGAAGGCGACGTTGGCGTTGTGTACTTCCTGCGGCGACGCCAGCGGAGGTGGCCCGATCGATTTCGGGAAGTAGTAGACCTAAAAAAATCATTTTATAAATATACTTTAATCGCTTTAATTTTTTGAGGTTTTATTTCAAAAATAAATAATACACCAATTTTAAGATAAAGCGACAAAACTTTTTTTGTTATCCGTAAGAAAAATAAACAGTTGGAAACTAAACTTCACATTTAAATATATGAATTTGCGAAGCGGTTGTCGTATCAACAACCTGAACACTCTAGTTCATAATCAGGTCATTATTGAAGTATAAATGTTTAAATCAAATATTGTGATATATGTCGAGACATGTTTCACATTCACTAGTGCCAATTTCTTTTTTTATCTATAGTTTCTAATATTATAAAACAGATGATGTTTAGAGTTTTTCTTTGATCACATAAATGTTAGTAAAATTGACTTCATCAACAAAATTTACCTCGTCGACGGTAACATCTTTGCTATGCTCAAATTTGCTTAGACCGTCTTTGAGTTTGCGCGCAATGCGGTTCGATTCGTCGTACTGGGACTCGCAGACATATACGTCACATTCAGCTATTTCTGTAGGGCGACCTGAAATATTATGTCATATTCAAACAAAAATACAAGAAATGCAAAAAAAATACAGAAATATGATATAGTTATTACAAGACTGTTGACATAAATTACAAGCCTTTTTAAATAAGAACATATAAAACATTATTCGGATGTAAGTGAGATTTAAAATAAGTGTCATACAGTGAGCAAGAAACAAATCAGAACTTACACTTCAAGTATTCGTCGTAGTCGAGCACAGCGCACTTTCCAACTATGCCCACGAGGGGGCTCGTATCTCGCATTGTAGTCAATAAAACCTCTTGCTTATAGAACGGCTGAAAATAATAATAGTTTGCGATGGGCACAAGCATTACATACGACATAACTTCCATGATTGGTCTGTACTGCTGCAACACATAAATCTTTTTTTTCTATTCTTCTAGTTCACCAGGTTAATTGAATTACAGAAATACTTTATTTATATTTTGCATTATGTTTTTCAGAAATCATGCATGGTTGTTATGAAAATAATATAACATATTAGTAAAATACCAATCGCCAATTCTTAATCACAATAATACATATTTATAACAAAAAGAAAACGTAGTCATCCACTATTCAAATGCGATTATAAGATATACGTTGAGATTTGTGAGGGTAATATCAAAATAAAATTTACCTTGTTAATGACATTCGCTACTTCTGAGGGAAAAATGAGAAACGGCCCACTGAAGTAACCCTTATTGCTAAAAGAAAAAAGAAAGTTCAGAATTCTTATAAAATGTAAACGATGGGTTAAATTTAAAAATTTTATAGAAGTAAACGTAAAAACACGAAAAAATAATGCCATAATTACATATTTAAAAATATTGTAGTTGCGAACCTAAGTGTAGGTGGCACGTGGGGCATCCAGCGTCCGTGCTTCGTCTCGCGAATATGGGTTCGCATTGTAGTCGAAATTTAATTGTCGAATATTAGAATCAGAGCGAGCGTAAAACAAGAAAATAAGTAGTAGAGAGTGTGAGGAAGAATAATGTAGACGAGGGCTCATAAATAAAAAGCCTTGATGGTGATAGGTGATTGTTACAAGTAATGTGATAAAAAGCCAGAGCTGGATTCACACTAGGGGCAGTCGAGGCTTGTACCCAGGACGTTAAAATTTGGAAAGTGAAAAAAAATTTTAGTGGTCTCAAAATTACTCAATATAATTAAATAATTTTCTTATCTTGTAATTTTTTGTTTAATGGATAATTTCAGAAATTCAACTCATGCATTATTTGTAAAATCGAAATATTGTAAATTATGATTTTGGCACTTTTGGTTAAAATTAATAATGAAAATAATTCAATTAATGTATTTTCTTGATGATTTAAAACAATAATACATATGTGATTTTTTATTTAATAATTTTAATGTGTGTAATTATAATAAATTTAGGCATCAAATCAGATGTACTTCAACATTAAGATCGTGAAGATTTAATCGACTAATTTGTAAAAGTAAGGCGTGTTTTCCTACGAAAAAAATTAACGTAATACAATTATGGGTCGCCCTTAGTGAAAAATTTATAAATCATAAAACAAAAAATTTTTTTATGTTATCAAAGTATATAATATATAATAAATTTTCAGCAATGGTTATTATAATTTTTTTAAGTAAGATATCGAAACTATTACTAAGTACAATTTCAGTGTTGGGACGGCATTTTCTAGAATGCCCAGGTACGGCACTAAGTTTAAATCCGGCCCTGTAGAGAGCGTAGTGAAATTCGTAAAATTGAAAAACCGATCAATAAACCGATTGGGGTTCGCCTCATCTTTTGTATGAATAATTGAACTCCTGTCACAGTGATAACCCCCAGAGTAACGCTCCACAATATATATATATATATATATAAATGTTACCTTGTATTAATAAAATAAAAAACATTAAAAAAAAATATGTTTAAATCGAAATAATTACATATTATTTGTCAGTGTAAGCCGTTATTGCAATCCAATAAAAATGACTTTTCATTACATAATAAGGCAAAAATATCTCAAAATACTCTAAGTATTGCCAATAAAGGTATTTCTTAACGTTGTGCATTTAATTATTGAATTAACTAACATAAATAACATTATAACCATAACACATCAATATTTAATATACTAAATATAATATTAGCCTTTCAAATATGTGTATGGAATATATCTTGATTCTTCTACATTTAGTGCACAGTGAAAGTATAATACGTTACCATTTAAACAAAAATCAAAAAAAATATCAAAACCATGCAAAGGGTCTTGATTTTTTACAGTCTAAAATCTGTCCATAATGCACAATTTCTAAATTACTTATAAAACAATTATTTCATTTAAATGTGGTCATAAATGAAAGTTACCACAAATAAGGAAATAAGTTGTTACATCTGTGTTAGACAACAATAAGAAAGAAAATATATGTACTTCAATTTTTAAATAAATTGTTAGGATTCTGTATACTCATAGAATTATATACATATAAGAAAATATTGCAAAAATGTAGATAACATTGTAATGACTATAAAACAATCAATAGATTTTGGTAGATCAATATGTATGTAGCAACATACTAAACAATATTGATACATGTCAATCGAGCAGAATTTACTATGGATGTAAAACATGTGTATATTTCTTCATTTTACTGTCATGTTGCTCTTGTTCACAATGTAATAATTTTATATTTATAAGACATTCATTATGTTTGAAATACAAAACAAAATATTAAATAGTAACAAAAAAATCATATCATGTGGAAAACAGTAGACATAAAAACTAAATGGTAAAATGTTATCTACCATGACGTTTTTTATTTAATCTCATAGCAAAGATGGAACTGTGTTACCAATTATTTATTACAACAATAATGTTATTATATTATTACTGAAATGTGTAAAGCATCCTAGCTGATTGAATTATAAAAGCAAAGTGTAAGCTGTAATGTTTATATAAAAATTCGATATTCAAATAACTTTTTCCAAGATGGGAACCATGTTGAGAAAAGTTATTTGAAAATTAAATTATTAGAAAATGAGATAATCTATATATTTACATTGAAATAAAATCATTAGCCAAGATAAAGTGGCATTATTTCTCTATGATTCTCGATAACATAAGAGCAGGTTGTTATACGAAATGAAAACGGTCTATGCGGTCTATGGCCATAATCAGGATTCTGTGACTGGGTTATCAGTATGGTACATTACTTATCACACTACTCACTCTCCCGTCTCCCAGATGGTATCCACCTGGGCGATCATCTGCTTGCCGCCATCAGTCACTACGTACACGTAGTCGCCCCGCTTGATCACGCCCGAGCACACAGTGTTGTACTGCTCGTAGTAAGTGTTCTCATCATCTGTACCCAGTGGATTGTACATCACTATGTCCTGAAATGAATCGTTTAGTAACCTCAGACCCCCAATAGAGTAGAAATTATGCAATATTTTAAATGTCTAATATACTATTTATTTTCATTAAAAATAAAACATAATTTGTTGAGTATGAGGTATACATTTAAGAATTACATTACAAAATATTACATTGCAGCATCAAAAGAACATGGTTGCATGGGTATTCTGCCAAAAGACACCATAGCACAAAAATAATATATATGTATGCACTTCAAAGTTAAATATAAGGATGAAGGAAAGTTTTAATTTGAATAATAATCTTTCCACATATATTCATAATCTCCTTTTTTTAGAACAACTTTGCCAAAGAAACCACAGTCATTGAAATGGCCATTTATGATAAAAATAGTTTACAACATGCACTAAAAATTCACAAACTCACAACCGTAGGTACAAACAGCTGCCCCCCTAACCCCTCTCCACAGCTCTACGTTACTAAACATGAGGCGCGGCCCGTGGTTACGGGGGGGTCGCGCAGCTACCGCTGGTCGCAAACTTGCACGAAAGCTGTATTCGCTATTTTTATATTTATTATGATAGAGATGTTTTTTGTAATCATAGTATAGAATTAGTGTCAGGTTACAATTATAGTATACGTGTTCCGTTTACGATATTAACGTTTTTTGAAACTAAGATTGTGTGTGATTACTATGAAGTGTTTGATAACAATGCCTTTCACTGCTGTCTAATATGCAGACATGATTTATTTTTGGAGAGTTTACAGAGGTGACATTGCTGTCTGCGAGTTCGTAAGTTGCGTGAAGTATCGTTTACGCGATAATCTGCCTTGTTTGTTTAGCGGTGAATGGAATACATGTAGAAAATCAGAGAATAAGGTAATAATATCTTCTGGTGATATATTTTTGTTATATTTACTTTGGTAAACTTGTTCTAATAAAGAAGGAGATTATAAATATTTGCGGAAAGATGCATGACCGATTCCATCTTGTGTATTGCATGCAATCTTCATATTTCTGACACTAAATATTCTAGTAATCCTTTCAATCATAGAAAGCTACACTATCCTCGAGTGATATAGCCCAAAGTTTATTTGATAATACTCTTGTATTAGCTGCGTCTTCATCTAAATCAGAACCGTGACCGGTATAAGAATCGAAATTTTACACAGCACGAAAAATAGATTTGAAAATCCAGACCGGGATCGAAATCGAGAATGATAAAATCGAGTGAGAAATCAAAATTAGAATCAAGATCGTGACCGAAATCATAATAAGAAACAATACTAAAAGCATAATTTATAGCGGGACCAGTATCGATAATGAAACCGAAATCTCCTTAGATCAATACTGGAATCGGAATCAAAACCGGGACCGCAAAAGGAATTGAGAATGAAAGAAATGGACATCGAGCGCAGGACCATGAACGATCAGCATCGAGAACGGGATAGCGATCGGGTTCTTGATTTCGTGATGGAATGACGTACAAGATAACGGAATTCATGTTATGTCTACACCGACGGGAACGCGGGCGAGAGCTAGTTTATACATATGAGGATACTAATTTTCCGTCTTCTTTCTGATAGGTGTACTATTAAATAAATACATACAAAATATTTTCAAACTGACTCACAGGTCTAGGTTTCTCTAGAATGTTCTCCATTATTTCCAATTCTGCTAATTCATCTTTATGCTTTTCCACTCTTTCTCTAAACACTGACACTGTACGACTGGGCTCCAAAGGTATCTGTAATAAAATATGTGTATATACTGGATATTCCAAAATTCGTCCGCTTTTGGATTGTCACACACAACTGTCTGTGACAATTTAAAATCTTTAATAAGAGCTTCATCAAATACAATTTTTTTTTGTTTTGGTACCACATGGCAACTGTGCATAGTTTTCAAAAATATCAACACCAAGTTTGGGGAGAAAACTTATTTATCATTATTTATTTTCCATATTGATGTATTTTGCAATAGTAAACTAGATTCCGTCAATAAATAATTTTAAGTTTATTAATTACAATGAAATCATAATAACTTGTCCCAGCCTGTCCAATTTACAATACCTATATGCAATTTACTGTTGATTCTGAAATCTCAGCTGATTTTGTTATTTAAGGTCTATGGCCAAGTTACATTATAAAAACCTAAAAATAAAAATGAAGCCGGCGAATGCAAAACGTCAAGAGCTCGCAAAACCCGTGCCAAACTTCTAGCTCACTCTGAAGTTGCGATGCGCAAGTATACAGTTAACAACATTGTAATTATAGTGTTATAATTATAATACAACATAAAATTATAATTTAAGTGTTTCATTTAGCTTTTAATACCCAAAGTCAACCAATATAAATTAATAACAACAATTAAATTATAAGCATAACATATATTATGTAAAAAAAATAACATTTTAAAGAATCCCTGCATTATTGTTCAACATTACACTGGTTTTACACCTTCTATATAGTCTGTTAATGATATGCTTAGGCAATGCAAGACTTCGCTGTCATCGTCGTCAGTTTCTTGGCTATCATCGGTCTCACTCCTACGTCTCCCTCGCTTTCTCCGTCACATTCAGATTCACTACCCCCAACATGAATGATCATTTAGTTGATCAATGAGTCAATGACGTGATCATTACTTTTTGTACTCTTCTATTTTTTAATTTTCAATTACAAATCCATCCATTCTGTTCTAGTCACCATCTTGGCTTTTTCCCTCACTAGTACCATGACCTGGTTGGTATTCCAATTTATATATTTCTTAGCTACATAGCCTTTCGATAGCTGAACAGGCCTATCCCTGTAGGATTTAAGTCCGGATATGGTTAGTTTTAAAACCATGTGATCGTTCTCTTCTAGAACACGATCAGTATGATATTATTTGTGCGGTTCTTTTAATTTATAAAGTTGGAGCTTTAACATCGCTGGACTAAAAGGTATTCTTTTTCAGGAAAACACGACTCCATGTCACATTTTCGTGAATTGGATGTTCGGGCGTGATCTTGAATTGTATTATAATAGAAGGCATTGTTGACGACTACTCCAGAGTTTGCAAAAAGACTTGGCATCAATTGTGTTCGTAACCATTTCTCATAGTTCATATAGTTGCATGTTATCATGATAGTCGCCTGATTTTGTGCCAGCCTTATACATAGAGCATTGGACTCAAAACGGGCTTCTGAATTCACATCTACTATGACTACTCGTTGCTCCTTAGAAAAGTTTTTCTTGTTCTTTTTTCGTACCATCGCCCCAAGCTTTTGAGCTGGTATGCATCGAGTCGACCTACGACTCATCAGTATACATAATTGGCCTCTGCTCTGTGTGATAAGCCGTTATTTTTTCCGAAAATTATATACGTTTTTAGCATATATTTGTTTGTTCAATCAGAAGCTTTCTATTATCTTCTGTTCTTTTGCTGGCAAATCCTAATTTTTATAATATTCTTCTCAAACTGGTAATGGAACTTTTAAAACTTATGTCTGCTTGTAATTTCTTTACAATAACCTTTTGGTAGGGGAGCCCAAGTGAGGATTTCGGGATTTACTCGAGCGCGGCAGATTAACATAAGGGGGTATCCTTGTACCCTGTTGAGTATCTCCAGCAAATATGAGCCCCATATATATCGCCGCCCGTCAAGGATAAGGAATCAGATTAGTAAAAACAAAATTGATCATCTGAAATTCTCGAGCGCGTCAGATTAAGGTAGGGCGAGTTATTTACATGCTAAAAAGTGTATATTCCAGTAATCTGATAATTTGCGAGTTACGTAAAGAAGTGGGAAGGTTACAAACTTGTAAAAGAAAAACGTCATCTCGACATTCTCGGGCGTAGCTAAATTTTTTTTTATTTTGTAGGCAATAATTCAAGGATGACGAAAAACATATAATACGACGATTTTCACAAACCGAAGTAACAAAAATTCATCGATAAAGTTTAATGCGTGCAGCTGCGTATTGCATGTATTCCCCTCTGAGGATGAAATAAATAAAAGTATTCTACTTAAAAAAACAACTTAAAAAAACATACACTTTTTTATTTGCATGCTATTCCTTGATCTTTCCAATAGTTCAATGATTTAAAAAAAATATTTTTTTTTGTCAGATTAGGCGAATTCCACCAGATAATCGTCAGATTATGAGACAGCACATCTAGGATATAAAGATGAACCATATATATATATTAATCTGACGCACTTGGGTATTTCAAAATGGCGAATTTTTTGCACATTCTAATAATGGCCGCGAGTTTGCGTCATATCGAAATCGTCAGATTAGTATATAAGAGCTTTTTTTAGGTTCACTTAACATCCCCTTAGAAAATCTGACGCACTCGATAATTTTTTTTTCATTTTCAACCCTTACGTACGATCACCCCCACCATGGAAACAGTCAGATTAATATACTTACATTTTTATAAATACGTAGGACATGGATGCTATCAATAGCTGACGCGCTCGAGTATGTTCACGCAAGTTTTTTTTTTTTTTAATTTTTGAAAATCTATAGCCGCTTCCTCTACCGATTAAAAGATATGTACTATATGGTATTTTTTTCTTTTTATCATCTAAGCTTCGCAACCCAATAGGTCTCTATGATAGATCTCTATGACACTCGAGTAAATCCCGATTTAGCATCGTGGGCTCCCCTTCTATTTAGCGTTGGCAATTATTTTTGTGTGATGTAAAAATTGTGAAAGTATTTTTTTATCACGCCTTGATCAGTTATCAATGCCCGTTATCTTTTTTTTTCTTAACCTCTTCTTACTAGAAGTACGAAAAACTGTACAAAAATCCCACTTATTTGCTTTTGTATTAATTCTACCCACCGTCTATACTGAAGCTCCATTAGCAGCCGAAATCCTATTTCGTAAATGTTTAAGGTCAATGTGTACACCTTTTCCAGCTTCTTTTTTATAAACTCCGATACGTAGGCATTTTAGCAGGTTTTTCAAAATCAAAACAGTACTCTTAAAACAACATAGTAACAAAAAACATAAATCAACAACTTAAAACACTAACGTAATGACAAACAATCACAAAAAATTAATAACGCGACGCGACCAAATAAAATATACACGCGAGTGTACTTTCCACAGCTAAATTAAACGTGTGTCGCGTAGGCTTCGGCGCGCACTGACGCACGAACAAACATGACGACCGCGGTACAGCGCACGAGTGAGCGGCGGCCTTATTATCTAAAACAAATCGATTTCTGATTTGGCATGATTTTAAAATTATTTTAGCCCTTCTCAACTTGATATTTCGAAATGCTAAATGTTTTTCTATTAACAGTGTTGCATCTACAGTGAAATCACTAAATCATAAAAATGAAATTTAAGGGCATATTTAGGATATGATATTAAGGATACGATATAGTAAGGATACGATACGCATATTAAGGATACGTTTTTGCGATTATTCTAAAATTACACTCTCAAAACGAAAACTGGCCTACAGCGATTCTCAAGCGATTTTGCATCGTTGATATAAAGTGTGCAAATGTGCAAAGACTTAATTTAACAATTTACATAAAGATTTTTTTTTTATGTAAATTGTTAAATTAAGTCTTTGCACATTTATCGAGGACCGATGACATTACAATAATATGGTATAATTGATGATGGAGACACAAGGTAGACACAGGAACTACACGAAATAACATATCCTAGTCGTGTTTAAGAACTTGTAGAGTTGTCTTGAGATGTACTCTCACCACGAATAATTTTCAGTCAGGGATGGAGTCGAACAGTAAGCACTATCACTCCATAATAGAAGTAGCCTAGCGGTGTTTGTGCTTAATGGAATTTTCTTTAAATGCACTTTGACCATAATTAGCTTTCAAAGTCTGATGATGGAGCCCGAAGGTAAGCACTAGTACTCCATAATAGAACAATTTATCCGAGCCGTGTTTGAGCTGGTTGGAATTCTCTTGCAATACACTTTGACTGTGATTGGTTTCCAGGGTATGATAATGAAGTCGAAAGGTAGACACTAGTACTCCATAATAAAACAACGTAACTTAGCCGTGTTTGGTCTTGTTAGTATTGTTGTAGAATACTCTTTGACGACGATTGACTTTCAGGGTCTGATAATTGAGCTGGAAGTTTAGTATTGGAACTCCACATTGAGACAATGTTTCCTAGACTGTTTGAACTTGCTGGATTGTTTTGAGATACACTATTACGATCGATTTTCAAGATCTGATGACGGAATCGGAAAGTCGCGAGGAGTGGAAAGACACCATTAGAACTTCATAACAGAACAACTTATTTTAGTCGTGTTTTGACTTATTTTAGTTGCCTTGTACTCGTGAAGTAGTGGTGAAGTACAAGGTCGGATATAATAAGTTGATCCGTTATAGAGTTCCAGCGTCAATCGTCCGGCTCCATCATCAAACCCTGAAAATCGCTCATGGTCGAAGTGCATCTTAAGACAATTCCTACAAGCCCAAACATGGCTAGGATACGGTTTTTCATTATGGAATTCCAGTGCTACCATCATCAGACCCTGAAAGTATATTATGGTCAAAATACATTTCAGAGCAATTCCAGCAAGTCCAAATACGATTACGATATGTTGTTCCGTTACGTAATTCCGGTGCCAACCGTTCGGTTCCATTATCAGACCCAGAAAGCCAATCATGACCAAAATGCATTTGAAGAAAATTCCATCAAGCTCAAACATGGCTAGGCTTTAGTGTTTACCTTCCGGCTCCATCATCAGACCCTGAAAATCGCTCATAGTGAGAGTACATCTCAAGACAACTCTAACAAGCTCAAACACAACTAAGATGTTTTATTCCGTTTTGGAGTTCCTGTGCCTACCTTCTGGATCCATCATCAAATAAGTCCAATTATACCAATTTATTGTATAGTCACCGGTCCTCGATAAATTTGCAAAATTTATAATTAATCTAATGGTTTATAGTTGCCCAAAATTGCATATAATAATAACATTTTTTATAACCAATAAGTTAAACTCGCAAATCGATTCTAGAATCGCAATCGATTTCTGCTTTTACGTAATAAGGCCGGGGGTTGTCGCTCTGTCGTCCTTAACCGCTTACGTCCCGCAGATACCCATATCGTGGTATTGCGACGCGAACCGCCTCGTATTCAGAGCGAGCTAGAAGTTTGTCAAGGGCTTGTAGCAGTAAGCATAGTCACAATTTATATTGAGCCCTAAGTTAATTATCAACAAATCTACTTTCTTACAATACGCGATGCCTTTACAAATGCCGAAAGTTATTTTTATAAATTACATGTTAACTAATTGAACTTTATCGTATTAATTTTCAAAGCAATGCGGTGCGGTCAAAGATTTTTTTTTGTTACGACCGTTGCGCCGCCGCCACGAAGAATAGATGACAAAACACGACAACAAGTTTTATAAATCTATTGATAATAAATATTTATTTTAAGATTTTTGAAAATAAAAACAATTTGAAACGCTAAGTTTAATGCAGTCGCTAGTAAAAGAAAGTAACTAAGATCTTTACATCTTTCTGAGGACGCAAAAACTAAGAATAGCCTGTTCTTCGTCTTCTGTTATTTGTTTTTCGTGGCCACGCCTACCCAACCGAATTGTTTTAGGTAAAATTACTTTTAATAACTCAATTATTTGGACACTTTGTGAATGAGATAGACAGAACGGTCATATGAACATCAAACGGTCAATAAGTCATCGTTCATTCGTTCGCGGTAAATAATCTAAATGTTATCTATTTACTAGTGTTCCGTTGTAATGTAGTGCGTGTTTCGTTTATCAATAGTTATTATTTGATAGTATTTTAATTACACAGCCGACAGAATCAAGTCGACTCTCTGACCTAGAAATCAGAATATACTTTTCTGAAGGTTTTTGGTGTGCTAAATCCGAATTCGAGGTCCAAATTTCTGATTTAACTCTGGTTTCAGAGATATTCTAATCTAAAAGTGCAAAAATCGCGATTTTTGGCTATATTTGAAATTGTGCAACATCGCGATCTTCTTTTGAGAAAAAAACTAAAAGAAGCATCATAAAGTAAAACTTCTTGCCCTTTCGAACGGTGTTGAGTTTACTAAAATAGTTTATTTCTATTTTGAGATATTTAATTTCGAATTTTTTTATTTTCATGTATTCGATCCTCCGAAAGTTCATATGATTCTGAATCTTTTGAAGTAGTTTTGTTATTTATGAGTTTAAGGTAAAGTAAATAATATACACCACGATTTTCTGTCCAAAATCCTTATTAAGTTCCTTAAAAAACCGTACAAAAAAGCTAAATACGATCTAAAAATTGTATACCCATTAAATTTTCACATATTTCGTTATAGTTTTTTTAAATGAGTTTATCAAATTGACAAAATAATAATTTCGTTGTCCGGAATTTCTAAAGTAACCACCTAAACCCAAAGTACACAATTTTCCAAACCTATAAGCCCCAATTCAACAAATCCCGAGACCTCAAATAATCAGTAAGATATTTGAGTACACTTAACGTCATTCAAAAGTGCTAGGGTTCTAATTTAAGAAACTTCTTAGTTTTTTTTTTTCTCAAAAAAGAAAATCGCAATACTACATAACTTCAAATATACCCAAAAATCATGATTTTCGTCCTTTTAGTTTAAGATATCTCGGAAACCAGAGCCAATTCAGAAATTTGGACCTCGGATTCGGATTTAGCACACCAAAACCCTTCAGAAAAGTATATTCTGGTATTTGGGTAAAAATCTTGTCGGCCTGTGTTACCTGACTGGCAAATTATTTGATTTAGTAGAATTTGACAAAGCTAAAAATGTCCAAGCCGCGGTAATGCAGCCCAGACGTTGCGTTTATACTGTGCATCTAACCACAATTACAAGAACAGAAAAATAGCTAGCAGTTGGGAAGACAATTCGAACATCTCACATAATAAATAATATCTCATAACTGACTTTTAATTGTCACTAACTAAAATCCAAAATTATCGAGTAATATTGAATTAGGTAGAAAAAGAAATCGCATCATACTTATATCCACACCGAGTGGAGTGACCATGAATTCTGAATATTAAATAGTATAGAAATAAATAAATGATTAAATTTTAATCGTAACATATGTTCCATGTATCATCAAAACAAGTGTTGTATTTAATGAGAGCTATGTGTGATAATTCAAATGCAAAAGAATTTTCGAACATCCAGTAATTTAATTCTTTGTAATTTTCTTCATATTACAACAAATATTAATTTTGTATTACATGTATACAGTAATATTTTTTATCGTACAGCAGAAAAAAAATAATGTAAAATAAATCCAAATAAATATGTTTTAAAAATTGGACTCACAAAAGAACGTTTTTCTCAAACTTATTAAATACAATCAAAGGTCAATATTAAAAAAAAAAAAAAATTTCACAAGCTTATCACAGCATATCTTTTTGTATTAGAACATTTCTAAGTAAATATTATATTTTGCATGGACAGTTCATAAATAAAAGAATTTTGACAAATTCTTACCTCTCTTGATACAAGAGTGATTTCTCTTTCAGAACTCTCCCAACCCTTTATTTTCTTGAATGTACGATATCTAGTGCTGTATCGACTCTCACATACATACACATCTTTATCAGCAAAGCCTATAATACATTTTAACAGATAAATATATTTTATACATTAATTTATGTATAATAGAACTTTACGTAACGGATAAAATTTAATGTGCGTAGGTTTATAAATAAAGACTAAAATATTATAGACCAAATAGGTATGATTTATATTAATTTCAATGTAGATCGAATAATTACCTCAAAAGATTAATGATTTTGCTGTGCCTTTCTTAAATAAAAAGGTACGATTTTAGTCAAAATTTAAGTAACCCATGAAAAAAAATTATCATGCCTAAAGATTTAAAAACACGTACATCTATAAGTCATCCTAATGTGAATTATATTGTTTTATTAATTAAATCTTGGATTACTATTAATAAGTCAGAAATACAATTAATTACCTTCGGGTTTACATTTGAAATATTCCTTCACATTCATGACATAACAATGGCCTATGATTTGATCTAGTTGCGCAGTACGGTGAGTGTCAGTCTTGAAAACCTCTTGCTCCAGAAATTTGCGCGTGCGCAGGTGAAAGGTTTCGTGTGGTCTGTAATATTGCGATTTCATCTTTTTTCTATATGTTCTTATTATAAACTTTAAAAAATAAATGTCTTATGGCACCACGCGCCATTTCTTCCCCACTGTTGCAAACATTACAGTTTTTGAATGTTATTTTTGACACATTATTATTCATTATTGTATAATTTAGAAGTACATTATAAATTATATAATATTTTCGTTACAACATTTGTGATGGATGAATTTTTTTTTTAATTTTATGTAGCAGTTCAACTAATAGATTATTGACCTTTTTAAGATGGAATATATAATTATAATAATAATATAAACTCACACCTATTTCCCAGAAGGATAGGCAGAAACTATAGACTTCCACATGGTTGCAATCTTTTCATATCTCTCTTGATTCGCTGATATCCATCCATCAATCTTTTCATGCAAACTTGTCGGTTTTCAGTACTTATAATTTTTAATATACCAACTATTTGATCTACATAGGATTTTCTAATACGACCCTTGTCGACTTTACCTCACACACATTCGCTCTATAGATTTTTTTTGTCCATCTACTTTCATTCATCCTTTCCAGGTGGCCAAACCACCACAACATACAATTTTTACTCTAGTCACTACATCTTTTAAGCCTTAGGGTCACACAGCCGATATTAACACAATTTTCGTGCTGCAAAAACGAGCTATTCGTGCTATTTATAATTTGAAAACAATGGCATTTTTCAGTGAAAAAATTAAAAAGAATTGATATCTTAAACTAGCATCACAATACATATCTACATAAAAACTTCAATATCGAGAGGAATATAGAATCGTTCCGAAAAATGGACGACATCCAACATTAACAATAGACATAAGTACGAACTTATTGCTCATAAAACCCAACTCAGTAAAATTAATAAATCATTGAAGCGGCAATGTGTATACTTTCGTAATAAGCTGCCAGCTGAAATCCAAAATTTTCCATTTTATGAATTTAAATGTTTCAATAAAGGAAAGTTATATGGCAAGGGTGTTTATACCGCGTCTGAATATTTTAAGTGTGAAAATTCCATTGAATTGAACGGCTCAGCTATCAAGTTGATTTATGTTATTTCTAAGTATTGTACTAATTCTATTCATCATTCAATATTTTGCACCCATAAGCAAAAAAACAAGGAACCCTCAAGTTTCTTGCCCATTCTTTTAAAGGTGAATCGGAATTTTAAATTGATGGTAATGTCAAAAAACAATTCATTAATGACATATTTCAAATATAATTCAATTACCTACAAAATAAAGATATTTTTGCTATGATTTGTTTATCTCTCAAAGGCACATATCATGAAGAAATCGCATTGTCCACCGCATTGATTCTACTTTAATTATTCCTCTGCCATACCTAACTTTCACTACCATACATAAAAGCATAGGGATCAAAAACCCATTGTGTATAGCCAAATGAGCTTCGCGCTTGTCGTGAGACACTTTTACTATTCATAACAGCATGCAAGGCCCCATTCACTTTATTTTCCGCATCCACTCTCCTTTCAATATCATTATCACTACCTAAGTATAGGAACTCTTTCATTTGTTCGTAAATCTTACCTGTATTTATATATCATACAAGAGAAAAGATTGTGAATAGTTTTTGCGTTTTGCAATATAGTATTACAATATTTTAGAAAATGCAAAAATTGAAGTAAGAATAAATAGAGTAAATTAAAAATAACTCTGCTACTAACGAGTTTGTTTTGAAACCCATTTAGATTGAGAAATTCTGAGCCCTAGCAAAAAGCTGGCACATGTGTTATATGTGCAAGCTTTTCAATATGCATGATCCTTGGCGTCAAACTCACCTGAAATAAACGTTGCCATACATCATAGCCACGCCTTCGGCATTAGTCCAAACCCTTTCAACTTGCACTATACAAATATCTTTTTTCCCTTTCTCCGGTTGAACATACACGAAGTCACCTTTGTTATAACGGGTTTGATGTAACGGTGCACCGCCCGACGGCATCGAGTCATCAGTACTGGATCTGTTTGAAAAAGTTCTAAAACATTCATGGAAAATAAGCGAGTTCCACTCTAATTCTAATTCAATATAAGCAAATTCAACAATTGGGATGTTGACTATTTTTGAGAAAGTGTATTAAATTGCGCTTAAGTACTTTATATAACACCGAATATGAATTATTATTTTTAAAACCGTTCAAAAGCTTTAAAAATTATGTTTTAAATTTCATTTCAAATTTTGCTCCAAAATGCCAATACCTTGTCACGTGAACGCTGTAATGTCAAATGTTTACAAACAGGTGTAAACTGATAAGGTGATTTAAAATTTTTTCACATTTGTTGCTGTATAATATGAATTCTAAAGTTTTTAAGGGTTGGGCGGTGTTTCAATGTGCAAGTACTGCAATCAGACGCCAGAAAAGATATTTATTCATGTTTTACGTTCGGCGAATAGCAAGAAAATATGGCTTCAGCGTGCCCATAGGAATACGGCATCTGTAGCATACAAACAAAAATGTGTTTTTGTGAAGATCATTTTGATATAAGTTCTGACAATACTATTTATTTTTCATATATTTATGTAGTTATCAAAAAACAAAATATTGTAATTTTAAGATTAGAAATAAAGTTGAAAATGTTTATTTCAGTTGAAAGTTGAAAATGATACAATCTTTTGAATCATTTAGTTTAATATTTTGAGCTTATAAATACCTGTAATTACTGTAATATATTTTATTTACAGAAACAACAAAAATATTGGTATATTACTTACATAGTTTACTTATATTTCCGAATTTATTTATATTTCCGAAATAGAAATCACTCTTTGTTGCGAAGAAAATTACCACTGCTAAACAGTCAATTTTCGACAAATTTGAACTATTTACCTTAATAAATCCAATTTCCATGTTATAAAAGCACCTTTCAAACACTTCCAAAGGGAATCTCGAACAAATTATTCATAAATTACAAATTTATTGTGCCCAAACAATGGAGCCTATTGACCGCGTAAATGATGTTTATGAACAAGTGAGTTATGCACCTCTGATTGGTGTTAGTTGTCACGTGAGTTGAGTGATTTCATTACATTTTATTTGTAAAATATTATGCAAATTATGTAAAAATAAGGAAATATATTGTGATTTTAAGCATTTCTGTCATAGAAACCATCACTTTACACTCAAATTATTATTTGAATATAATCAACATCCCTATTGTACGCATTTAATATTTATTTTGAGAAGATAGACAACATTTGACACAGCAAAATTCAAAAGTCAAATGCTTTTAGTGCATGCTTAATATCAACTTCATAAAGAAATACTTTTATGCTTTTCACAAAATATATCAGTAGCAAAAACTAGCAAGTGGTTTTGATAATTATATCACATAACACTTAGGTCAGATTAAAAACATATAATAAAGTACCTAGTTTCATCTTCCTCAGCATTTTCCTGCAGAAGTTTACACTGTTTCACAAGTTCCACACTAGTAATCATCATCTCCTTGGTGAAATCAAGAGCCGGGGAATCGAGGGTGCGTTTACATAGTATATCACGCTGTTCAATGTAGTACGACTGGAGTTCCACGGCGTCTTCGAATACTTGACTATCGGTTCGGGACAAACGTCGAGCTCTATGAAAAACAAATAACAATATATGTAAACATGTATACTGGATGGACACAATATTGTTTTACAACAAACATGAAACAAAAACTGCAATACCTAAAGCCAAACAGATGAATTTTCCAATTTAAATACTTCAATTTCATAATTATTCTGAACAATAAATTGTTACTGTGAAAAGTAATTGTTTTCTTGGCCAAAGCCAGCAAAATTGATTAGCTAATTAATATATCATTATATAAAATTATCTGTAAATCAGTAGTAAAAATATTGATTGCATAGAATTTTAACGTTTATTTCTATTAAATATTTTAATTATATGTGAACACTTGCCTTTCGAACACGGCGAACATGTCTTGCTGAAAGTAGTCCAGCCTCTTGTAAAGTCCCTTGTCCAATCTTCTCTTCACTAAATCAAAGGAAATCGCTCGTACTTTCTCACCATTAGCATTCTCATCATGCTCTGGCAATTCTGCCATGCTGTCTGAATAACATCTGAAATAAAATATCAGATTACTAAGCTTTCAAATACATATGACTTTTCTGTTCAGACTACTAATATTCATTTTGTTTAAGATGATTTTTCATTCTCATATATAAGAAACAGAACACAAGTGATTCCATTAAAAAAAAACAATGGATTTAAAATAAATGAATTGGATACTATATTTGAACTTTTGTATTAACTACATTAATGCACTAAATGACAAATATTAAGTAGAAAATACACCTTACCTTCCTTCTTCGTCTTGATGGTTATAAACTGTGGTGAAGAGGTTTAACAACAACTCTTGTACAGCAGCTGCTACATCAGGTGCTGCATCATCGTCTTCCCTGTATAATATGATGCTTAATACAATGTTGAGTTTTAATGAAATGTAGCTTAAAATCATAGAAGGAATATCTCTCTTCATATTGAATATTTTAAAAATATATTAAGAATAGTAATATGTTTATCAACATTTATTAGATTGATAGCTGGTAGTTTTAAATAAAATATGCATTTTCTATTACATTATAATTCTTTTACAGTTGGACATATACTGTCTAATTCAGAAACAACAGTTTAACTTTAACACCGATTTTAGTCCGACGGTTGACAATAGACTAACGAAAACTCTATTCAGAAACGCATACTAACGTTAATACTGGTACTTGGGTGGGACTAGCGACCATTGTTTTATTAAACCACCTCGAACCAGGTTTAAATGAGTTAGTACAGGATTTGTGTGACAGGTTAAAAACAATTGTATACGCGAAATAATTTCAAATTTGTAATTATGGAAGTAAATGAGTGTGATAATATTATAGAATAAAAAGAAATTTATAAAATACCAATTGAACAACCGAGGATTTATCGCAAAAGGATCGATCCATTCGAAATTTTTACTTTGTACTTGTAATTTTCTTTTGTGATTATTGATGTCTGTTTGTTTACTTCAATTATCTTATTTTTGGAATCAATTAAGTTAACTAAAAAAACATTATCTTGTTCACTCCAGTTCTCTTCCTTTTTTTGTCGTAATACAAAAGGTATATTAAATAAATAATTAAAGCCGAAATTAAAACCTCGTATGCCAATAGTGCCATATTATCGACCGCTGTCAAAATAATCCCTTGTTAAAGCGACTAATTACAATAGTACCGGTGCTTACAAATACCGCGCTTAAGGACGACTGTGAATTGAATTGACGTAGGTTAGTTAATCTGGCCTTAGTACCGGTTTAGTTAGAAGCTCCTTAGTACTGGTTTTAAGACAACGTTTCTGAATTGGACAGATAGTTGAGAATGTAGACTACTCATTTAATGACATAAAAATAAACATATGATATTTGTTAAAAGCCTCATATTAATCCCCTTATTTTGAGTATTGGAAAGAAACCAAATATCCATATCTTACCTTAATATTTGCTTAGTTTGCAAACAGACCCTTTGCAAAGTTAATGCATCTTTATATATTTGCGAATCGGGTTCATTATACTTGCAGGCATTGTCGAACATCAATATAAAATCTGAAGCTAGTTCATTGACTGAATTATATATGCCCAATTTCAATTTCTGTGCTATCTTCTCCATATCAATAGGGTGTTTTATTAATTCATAATAATCGGGGTAGTCATTTTTGTTTGGTAATTTCATAAATATTAATGCAAGTTGACGGTTGGCTAAAACAAAACATTTTTTTAAAAAAGAAACAAAGTATCACTATACTTTTTCAAATAAATATTGGTTTGTTATTTTACCACCTTTAAAATAGAGAAAGCCATTTCACCAGTGTCATATATCTCATCAGTATATTTATTATCTGTATACAAATGAATATTTGTATATACACAATTATATATATTATATATCTCCAACATCATTTGACACATCACCATGAAAATGTATATATATATATATATATTTCTAAGGAGGTTTTTGTGCTATCCGCTTTGTTGTAACTCTCCAGCAGGTGACGCTGCAGCATATTAACTTTTATACTGTTCAAAGGATTACCATAACAATTGGCATATATATGCATTTTTTATGGAAAAATTTGTTTGTGCTAACCCTATTATGGCAAGTTTCTACCAGATGGCGCTGCAACATATCAACTATATCGCTTAACTGATCACTACGGAAATTGGCAGGTTTTGCCTTTGCAAGGCTTGCTTGCCTTTAGAACACGATCTATTTCGCACTTTTTCTCGTAAGTAATCCACTTTTCATCACCAGTGATCACTCTTCAAAAATGGTCCAATTTTATGACATTTCAATAGATAGCAACAAATGAGTACATGATTCATTAAATTTCTTTCAGTGAGCTCGTGTGGGACCCCAAATATCAAACTTTTCCTTTATATCCAGCTTTTCACAAATAGGTCAAAACTGTTTTTAGTCAATCCCCAGCTTTTTAGCTATGACATAAGAACTAATGTGCCGATCTTGCTATACTTCTTACAAAATGGCATCGACTTTATCAATAACTAGAGTAGAACAAGGTTCATTTTTAACATCAAAATTATCGGACTGAAAACGCTAGAACCAGTTTTGTGCTATCCTTACAGAGATTGCATTAGGTTCATAAGCGTCACAAATTATTTCGTGACTTGTGTCGCATTTTTCCCTTTTTAATAAAAAAAACTCCAACTTTATAAGATTTTCTACATTAGATTAACTCATTTTGGTAGACCAAAAACAATAGTAAAATGGCAGGACACCGTTTTCAATTTTTTTTTTAATCATCTATTTAATGGCATCAAAACTAGCCTGATACAAACAGTACAAGCAGAAATTTTACAGCAACTTTTTACTTATAATATACAAAAAAAAATATTTTTTTCCTAAGCTAATATATTCTCTTTAGAACATCCTGGTATGCACAGTGGATATTTAAAAGAAAAGGCAAAAATTAAACATTGTGAATCTTAAAATACATAAAAAACGATAAAATAAAACCTCACCTTTTGGATCCCTAAAATCTCTTATCGCATCATAAAGAGTTCTTAATTTTTGGTCCACGGGTGTAAGTTGTTTTGATTTGACAGCTTTGAATGTTTTCACCGGAGTCCTCCTCTCGCTGCTGCTCAACTCTTTAAGTTTCTCATTCATAACTTTTTCTAAAAGGTTCGCGTCGTCATATATCATAGAACCTTCTTCATTAAACTGCCTACAGTTTGAGAACATGAGACGAAAATCATTTACCATCTCCTCCAAAGAATTGTAGCGTTCACTCTGTAAAAAATGTATATATAAATAACTTTCGTTTTCATACAATAAAAGCAGTGATAGCATTTCATAGACATTAGTATGACACACATTCAAATCACTTAGAATATTTATATGATTTATTATCAAAAATATAATAAAATTTATTAGGAAAATATGTTAGAATCTATCAAACAATTGTTTTTCTACTAAATATTTATTTCATTAACACTATAAAATTACACTAAAACAACAAACTTTTGACCTTTTTCAGGTTTCATTTCTGTAATTATATATATTTCGTATGTCTCACTGATTATTACGTACCATGATTATTTCAAAAGTAATACTACCTTAATATTTGCTTCAATGGTTAACATATCTATAGGTTTATCAATCACATTATAGTACTCAGGATACAACTTCTTGGATGGCTTCTCCATAAACAATAACATTGGTTGTCTTCCATCGGAACATGTAAACTCCAATAAATGTTTTGATACTATATGCAATTTCTTCTTTAGTGGCAAATTTATTCTCGGTATGTGGGTATTTGGAGTTACTACTGATGCCGGCAAAGGATTTACTCTAGGACGTCCTAGAATAACATTAAAATTGAAAGAACTGACATCCATGCAAAACGATAATTAGAACTCCATTAAAAAGAACACTTCTAACAGCTTAATTGGAATTAATATGATGTTAAAGAAGAGTTTATAAACACAGAAGTATATTAACTTCATGGAAGTCACTGACAGATGGTGTCTCAGTGGATAAAAACGTTGCTTTTGAACCAAATATTGCAGAGTTCGGTGCTGACCATGAGCTAATTGACCAATTAGTTTTTGACTTAGGTTATATCAAACCACTCACGACGTGCTTTAGAAAGCAGTACATCAACTCATCAGTCTCGGACTTTGCCATCTTTTTTGTGACAATGATCAGAAACAGCCCTCAATCTACACTGGGCCAGCATAGAGAACTTAACATATACGCACTTTAATTTGAAATATAAAAGTGTGACAGCATGCACTTCAACAGTGTAATACTCAAAACCTGTCGCAAGTTACTATCAACATGTAATATATTAAACTTCAAATCATAGAGAATACAACAAGAACCAATACATAGAATCACAATATACATCGAATAACATACCAAAGGTGGCTGACTCATTAGTGGCTTGTAAGCATAAAACATGACAATCTTTGAAAATATATATGATATATATGTTTTATTTGCAGCTTATTTGCAATTAATTGCTAATAACTATCGATTAAGAGCTTAGAAGACAAAATTATGGAAAAAGAATGTCTCATCGGTTAGTGTTTGCATACTTCAAGGTATCTATCTGTCCACCAGTTACAAATCATCTCAAAGCTTACAATCAATAAAATCGATTTAAATTACCGTTTTTATTTTAATTACTAATTACATATATTTTCTATTTAAAGGATCAATAAAAAACAATTGAGACATCACTAAAAGACTTTTTCCTTTGAATCTCACCTCTTGGCCGCGGAGTGTTGACTTGTGCCTGACTCTTCACAGAAGACAAACTCTCGTCGTCACTTGACGAGCTTTGGACAATATCTAATAACTCTTGAACTCTTTGTTGCATTAATCTGTGTCAGAAGACGATCAATTGTTATTGTTTTTAGAAATCTTTGTGCATGCTACTGTTCACTACAAATTCCAGGTCTCTGTTAAATAAAATAGCTACACAAAAGATAAATTCACAAACTTGATTTGAGCAGGTTTCAGTTAAAATTTGTGCAAATAATAATACTAGAATCATCACTTATAATATAAAATTGTATAACTTAAGTTATACAAGTAAATAATGATATTCAAAGTTTGCAAAATAAATAGATATTGTGACTTATGTTTTAAAAACAAAGCCCTTAAACATTTGAATTATATATATTTTGGTAGATAATATTAGACAATATTGTTCAAAAAAAAATTCTAATTAGAGTCAACTATATTATGTGACTTATTCAAAGAAAATCTTAAAAGTACTTTTGATATCAAAAAAGAGCATTCTTAAAGTATTAGCATTATTTAATATTGAAATTAGAATACCAAGGATCATCATCAATTATGACCAGTTTTACCTTTGCAATTTCACAGCGTCCTTGTATAATCGAGATGTAGGAAGATTATATTGTTTGGCGTTTTCAAACATTATATTCATATCGCCAGCCACTTCCGACAGAGTACCGTAGTTACCTTTCCTGATTTTGTTCCGAATTTGATTCAAAGAGACCGGATTCTTTATTTCTTTATAATAGTCTGGGTAAAACCGTCGCGACGGAAGCTTCCAGAAGGGATCCGCCATTGGTGTGCCTGTTCGAAACAGACTATTAAAAACATAATTTTTAAACATTACAGACAACGAAATGGCTCTAATTTTGATTTTTTTAAAACCTACCCCATGAATTATCAAGATCTATAACTTTATTTGCATCACATGATGGAAGAAAATTGAACTGTGGCATATGCATGTTACAAGTTAAAAATTTTTTGGATATGAAAAAAACCTAAGAATTAACAACTATTCATACAAATAAAACGATAATATATTATATGTAATGTACTAAGTAATGTATCTTATATTTATACACAACTAAATAACACTAACCAAGAAAAGTTGCGTTCTTTTCTACATGTAAGTGCCTGATAGTGACTATCCAGCCATTTTCAGTTTCTTTTAGAATTTTCTACATTAAATTACTCAAGAAAAACCAATCATTTGTAAAATAAGTAATTTAACTATAAATGGCACATTGGATTGTTTATCTGAATGCATCACATAAATCATTTTTGATGTCTAAGTAAGTGTTACATTTTGTTGGATGCCATCTGTGTTATTCATTTAAACAAATTTTGTTTTTAAAGCATTAAAGAATTATAACATGTAATATATTATGTAATTGATACATTTAGTTGACAATCTTTCTCCACATTGGTTATATTATTTTCTAGTGAATAATGCTCAACATATTATGACCTTAACAGTTTAGGGGTCATATAAGCTTATCTGGAAAAACAAGATAAAAAAAATTTCAAACATGGCTTTTTTTGTGCTATTTAATGGAATATTGAGATAATTGCATTGCTGCTGTGTTATTGGTTCCCAACAACAAACAGCACTACATGATATAAACTACAAATGGCACTATATTATGTTATAATATATCAACATATTCATTATTGAAAATGAACATAAGCTACTTTATCCAGGGGTTATTATCATTTTCCCATGGCAAACTCAAAAGAAACCAAGCAAGTTTTGGTTGCCCAGGTACTAGCATATTATTCATTACACCACGATGTAAGTAAAAAATGCCAGTGAGTCAGCATCTTTAATCACACAGAAACCACAAGAATCCAGCAATTCTAAGCTGCCATGGTATGAATAAAGTAAATATTTATCAAGAAATGCGGGAGTGTAACATGAAGCTTTTAATGAAAAATGAAACAACATAGAAAATTCACAAGTATAAAAAGTAGGGATGCATCGATACGCCTTTTGGCCGATACGATACCGATACCGATACTTTTACTAAAATATCGCCGATACCGATACCGATACCGATATCGATCCGCCTAGAAAATTCAAATAAATGATAAGGTAATAAAATATGAAACTTCTAGCTACAAATAAAATACGCTTTGGGTTATTTTCTTTTATTAAATAAGTAGTAGCATTGACATTAAAAGATTAAACATTTAAAAAAAATATGGTGGATTTATTACATACTTAACATAGTAATAATTAAAATTAACATTTATAAGATTTTTGTTTAAAAAGCCAAGTATTCTCAAATTTTGTGGAGAAAGGCGGTTTCGCAAGTCTGTTTGAATGAGACCTGCGGTGGAAAATAGCCTCTCGGATGCAACAGAGCTCATTTGGAAACTGAAGTACTTCTGCGCCAGTTTTTCAAATGTGGGTATAAGACGTCATTGTGCCAGAAAAGTAGGATCTGCGTCTCTGGGTATATTGGGAGATCTTAGGTACTTCTCGACTTCTTCTTTGAGAGAGTTATTGCTCAGAGTTGACAGGGGATCATCTTCTTCGGACTCTCTAATAATATTTTCACAAACGCTCCAAAGGCCACCACTAGCAGTCATCTCAGAACTTGTGCTCGGTGTAGGTGCGACCATGTCCGAAGCATTTTCGGAATATAAATCTTCGTTAAGATTGATGATTAACTCCACAAGACGCTTTTGCTGTAGATGTTGTAGAGTGTAGTTGAAATATCCGTGTTTTATATCGAGGATCAAGCGTTGTGGCTAAGCAATAGATCTCTTCATTTTCCAAGTCTTCGAAACGTTCATTAAGAGCCATTAACAAGTCACCCGCTAATTTTGCGATATATTCTCCTCTTCTCTCGGCGACGAACCTCTCATATTTTCTAATAATTTTCGAAGACTGTTAATTAATGGAATGGCGTCAGACAACGTAGCAGTGGATTTGATTGACTTTGTGGCTTCAAAATACCGCAAAATATTCACCACCTTCTCCATCATTATCCATTCTTCAGTTGTAAGTTCTGCTTTGCAAGTTATACGAGGTAGACAAGCTTGCACTGCAACTCGTTGTAGCAAACGCCTCAATGCCTGTAGTGTCGAGTCCCAACGTGTAGATATATCCTGTATTAAGACATGGTTGGCAATATTATGTGTATCTTGCATTTCTTTTAATACCTTATTGCTGCTCGTGGAATGATTAAAATGTCCTATAATAGACCTTGCTTTGGTTATCATTTCTTTGACTTTATCATCTTTAAAAAGCCTGGCTTTGATTACCAGTTGCAATGAGTGAGCCAAACACTTTACAGGTACAACATTATGTGTTTCTTGAATATCTCTTATAACGACACTAATGTTTGCTGCGTTGTCAGAAACTATAGCTCGAACTCGGTCTTGTATATTCCAATCATGAAAAACCTTGTTGAGGTTGCTTGCAATGTTTGTACCTGTGTGCGATCCATCGAATGGCAAAATTTCAAGACAGTAACTTTTGTACTCAAAAGTTGCAGTGATTCCATGTGCTGTCAAGCTAATAAAATCATTGGATTGCGAAGAAGAGTCACTTGTCCAGATGTCGGTGGTTATCACAATATGCGGCAGGTCTTTTAATAGTTCTAGTACTTTAGCTCTCACTCGCTGATACATTTCTGGTATGACTTTTTCTGTAATGTGGAACCGCGAAACCATTTTATATTTTGGACACAGTTTTTTTATCAATCTTTGGAAGCCTATTTTGTTTACTAAATCAAAAGGCTCCATATCCACGCATATTTGCTCCAATAGTAGAGTTATATCTTTGTCCGAACGTCGTCGTCGACATAAAGTGATTTCTTATCGATTATCTCTGACAAAGTTGCTTGTCTCTTTGGTTGTGGTTGTAGACCGCCCTCCTCGTCTCGCTTGGTTTTCTGAGTAGTTGTTTTGAGGTCGAAGCGGTGTCCAATTCACTATTATGGTGCCTCTTCATGTGGATCCATAAGTTTGACGTGTTATAACTTTAGAGGTGGTACCTCGAGACACATTTACAATATAGGCATGTTGCTTTGGAATTATCCAACGTCGAAATTTCAAAATGGCTCCAAATAGTGCTTTTGTGTTTTGAAGTTGACAATTTTCGTAGGCACTGTAGACAGGTCTTTGAAATGTTTAAATATTCACCACACAATTATTTAATTATGATGTGTCAACTGTAATTCTGTATTTTATAATTTCTAACATAACCAACAAAAATCGCTATAGCGCAATGGTATGCACAAAGCAGCACGAGTGAGCGAAAGTACAAAGAGTGTGTGAGACAAAACTCGCGGGGGAATTCCCCGAGCATTGACCGTTCGTTTCGTGCCTCGTTTGCAGTGAAGCAAGCGCGCACGTTTACATTTAGTAATTTAAAGCGCGCGGAATTTGAAATGTTGTTGGATCGGTATCGGCTATCAAAATATCCCCGATACCGATATATCGGTAAATCGGATATATCGCCGATATATCGGTATCGGTATCGGTATCGGATGCATCCCTAATAAAAAGTTACATTATAAATATGTCATCAATATCATTTATGTGGAATGGAATAATAGCATTAATATTATGCATGTATTTTGAAAATAGTATGGATTGTGAGAGAAAACACAATATTAAGTTGTATAAAATACAACAATTTACTATTTACAAGAAAACGATACATTCTACTAACAATAAACTTATGTAAGTATCACGGCGATGTCCACAAATTAAATAAATCAATAAGAATAATATCGCTGGCTATAAATAATAAAATGGAACCCGACCAGTCAATATAAAAATGTTATATTATTGATGATTGATGATACATATACAATATGAATCGATGTATTATCAATTCATATTGATAATACATCATTTTGATTTAGGTCTTTCTCAATTTTTATATATGTAATGCTATTTACAACCAAAGATGACAATGATAAAATAGTTAATAATTCTAGAACCAGGAATTTCAAATAATAAAATTCACAAATGGTGGAATCAATCAATTTTCTTCTGGCAATCATTGAGTTATGCAGTAAAAGAAGATAAATTTCAAAGCATTCTATGGTTCTGCAATATGTCTTCACATCAGCGAGTTGTGTAATAATTCAAATATACACTTTCTTTTTTTTTAATATTCATCTTTTCATTTCAATACTTTAACCACAATTGTAGTAGAAAATAACGGCATTAGTATTCTATTCATATACATGTATATTTACATAGAAACAAGTTTTCTACAATAAAATTTCTGACTATTTTCATTAATAACTATTAACAACACATTTTTCTATTTAATATATTACCAAAATAGTTCTATGAAATGACTCGGTTGAATATCTATTGGATAGTAATCCAATCATTTTTAAAGAAAGTCAATTGCATATTTCCTCAAAAGAGGTAGTTATGGCTGCTATTTATTATTCACTACTGATCCCTGTTCAGCACTGAGGAAATCACGTTATGCCTCTTTCATAGAATTTGGGCTTACAGAATACAAAAAGGTTTACAGAGGAAATACACCTTTGAAAAATTTGGTAAATTCTTACTTCAATATTAATGCACAAACTCCATTCCATGTATTTCCACTAAAATTGGTTAGAATTGGTGATGGCAAGTCAAAAATTAATTGGTATTATTGACAGAATTATATTTCACATAATCAAAAATAAGATAACTGAATCAAAAAATAAGTAATTAATCATAAATTATGCTTATATAAAGCATATGTTATTATGTCTTTGAACTACAAAAAACTAATTACCATTAGGCCCTAAGTGGTTCCTTACAGTGTCCAATAACTTCCACTGTGGTGAATCTTCATTTATTTTATCCTCGGTATCACTGTCGTCGCCCTTGTCGCTGTCTTCGGAGTGCTAAGAGAATAGAAAGACACATTAAAAAAAACTGCGATTTCACAGACTCAAAGTTTATTCGACTTGAAAATATTCAGCATTACTCAAATTATGAGCACTATTTAAAACTATGTATGCATAAAAAATTATTCTAATATTTGTCAGGATATGTAAAGTATGGCTGAAAGTGGATTAAATTTAATTTGAAACTAGAAATTAAAAATGCATACCCGCCTCCGATTGTTTTTAGAGTACTCCATTTTTGAAAAAAAAAACTAAAGAGAAACAGAATAAGTTTTTCTAGTGAAAGGATTAAGATCTGGACTATAGTAGAAATTAAAATGGGCATTGTGATTGAGGAAAGGATGAAAATTTAACTAGTTATGATAGAAGGACCACACGTCCAGAAAAACAAAATCTTCCGAAAATGCCTAAATTGAGTTAGTAATATTGGAACAAAATTCAAAATATTTGATGATAAATAAGTAAAAAAAGTCGTTTTAAAACATATAATAAAAGTACAGACTATTAACAAATTGTTTAGTGATGTGTTTATATTTGTTACTCATATACCCTATTTTAGCAATTTAAAAAAATATATATCGCCTCCTTGAATAAGTTCTTATTGTTTCTTTTACAAAATAAAAGCTATATTTAAATTATAAGGAACAAAAACATTTCATTCAAAGTATTGCCCATCACTTGCAACTACTTTCTCCCATCTTTCTGGCAGTATATGAATTCCGCGTCGGAAGAACGACATGTCTTTGGAGGCTATCCAAGAATCGATCCATTTTTTAGCTTCTTCATAAGAATGAAAGCGCTGGGCAGCTAGGCCATGTGCAATAGAACGTAATAGGTGAAAATCAGAAGGGACTATGTCAGGTGAATATGGCGGGTGGAGTAGAACTTCCGATTGAAGCATTTCCAGGTAAGTTTTCACTGGTTTTGCAACATGAAGCCAAGCGTCGTCATGTAGCAAAATCACTTTTTGTCGTGTCTCTGCTTGTATAGCGGCCGTTTTTCTTTTAAGGATCAACTGAAACGCATCAATTGAAATCGATATCGATCCCCCGTGATAGTCTCATTCAGTTTGAGCAGCTCATAATAAATTACACCCTGCTGATCCCACCAAATACAGAGAAGAAGCTTCGAACCATGGATATTTGGTTTTGCAAATGATGTAAATGCATGGCCGGGCTTACCCCACTATTTTCTACGCTTTAGATTATCGTAATGTATCCACTTTTCATCGCCAGTCACGACGCGGTCAAAAAAACCTTTTCTTTTCTGCCGTTGAAGCAGTAGTTCACACGTGAGAAAACGCCATTCGACGTCTCTCGGCTTCAATTCATACGATACCCAATGTCCTTGCTTCTGGATCATTCCTAAAACTTTTAAATGTTTTGAAACAGTTGACTCATCTATTGGTAATGTTTTTCCAAGTTCTGTTAGCGTCTGACATCGGTTTTGATTGAGTAATTCCTCCAACTTTACGTCTTCAAATTTTTTCCGTGCACCAGAACATTCTTTATCCTCAAGTTCAAAATCACATTTTTGAAGCTTCAAAACCAGTCTCTGCATGTCGTATCCAACAAAGCATTATCACCATAAGTCTCAAAAGGAAAATTGTATGTGCTTCAGCGGCAGATTTCTTTTGAATAAAGTAGTGCAATAAAATTCCCCGCAAATACACTTTATTTGGCAAAAAAGTAGACATTTTCAGAACTAAGAAAAATTACTTTGTTTACACTTAAGTGAACTGCCATACACTGAAATTTAAGGTTAGATAGACTACTGCCTTGCATGCGTGTTACCATTCGAAATTCCATGAATGGGGTACTGCTACTGCCATCTTTGAAGAAACAGGGAGAACTTATTCAATGTCGCAATACATATTTATTTTAAACCTGTTTATTTCTTGTGTTGTACACACGTTCTTTTCTTAATTACCCATTCCAAGACAAAATGTCTGAAAAACAAATATAACAGTATTCTCATAATATGCACAGAATCCAAGCAAACTTCTTTTTATTACTTTTTTAATTTTTTATTAATATTTAAGTTGAACCATTACCACTACACTAATAAACATTCAGTGTGAATTCCTATAACTTATAAATTTGTAAGAAGCATCTAATGGATGGAGGAACAAACATGTATTCAATACGAACCTTTTAACCCTGTGGGTATAAAACCTTAGAAAAATTGTAAGTAAACCAATATGCTATTTATACATGTGTAAAAAATGGCAAAATAGATAGCTATTTATTTTGTATATATATGTAATACATACATATCTGTGATGCATGCATCACAGTTATTTAAAATATTGAAATGCATTTTATTTATTTTATCACAATTAAACATGTTAGGAATGAAACAGATGCATAAATGATATACCTTCATATCAGATCTCCCATCACTTTCATTTTCAGAACCAGGTGGCTCCATGATAGCCATTGTGGCGCTGGTAGGTACGGGACCAATGCGAGAAGTGCGTTTGCTGCGTATGCGTTCTGAAGTCTTACATGGAGTACGGCCATGTTGTTCTATTTCTTGCTTTTTGACTTGTATCACCTGTAACAACCAAATTGAGAAATTAGACTGAAATCGATAAAAGGAATAATGCAAAAAATGTTTTTTGCATCAGTAATAAAATATCATTGCTTAAAAACTGAAGACAAAACCTTTTTAAGAGTTTTTGCATCTTTGTATATCCGACTTCCGGGTTCGTTGAAATGACAGGCATTTCTAACCATAAGCAACATATCTCTTTCAAGTTCATTCAAATTAGTGTACTCTCCACCTTGGATTTTTTGCGCTATAGTTTTCAAATCTATAGGGGAATCAATCACATTATAATATTCAGGGTATCTACGCTTGGATGGCAGAAACTGAAATTCAGGATATAATGGCCTGTTGTCTGTTGTTGCAGTCATAACCTGTATGAAAATATAATAAAAAAGTCGTAAAATATTTTTTTTTATATGCATATATTGACATAACAGTAACACTAGGTAATAAATATAACTAAATACTATTACATTAAAACTCATAATAATCGTTTCATGCATTCTGATTGTATAATCAGAATGCATGATACTTCATGATAAGTGAAAAGTATTTTTCACTTTACAATACTGTAATTTGAAATCAGAATGTGTAAGCATAATAGATCAATAAATATCTAAATGATATCAAACATCAAGATGATTATATAAATATGTTTACTCACAGCATTGAACAACTCTTCAAACACATTATCTTCATCATTATTTGTTGAGGTCTCAGAAAGATCCTCGGTTACATCTGATCGCCTTGAAGATGAACCGTTGCGGGACAACTTTGCTATTTTCAATTCATCGCCTGACAAATAAAAGTTAATTTCAAAACTATGCAATTCCTCAACATCTTTGTTACATTTGTTCAAACTTTATATCTCATATTATCCAACAATACTGAAAACATTCTTTATTTTTTTCTTTACTTAGAACCAGCATTACAAAATTATTTCTTTATATTACTAGCTCTAACACTATATTCGAAAAAAGTTAAACAGCTTTCTCCGAATATGTGGACATAGAAAAAATTACTTAATATTCTTGGTTACAAGGAGTATACAAGTCTCTAGTAGATGATTTTTTTTATTAAAAAAAATAGATAAGGTCTAGTAGGTACACATAAGAATACAAATTTTTGCTGTAATTAACAATAATCTATGAAATGTAAAAATATTCTTTATATATTATTGTGCTCCAAATTATGCATCTCCCACCTTTAGCATAATTGTTTCATAGTCATAGTATATAATAAATACAGCAGGAACTACACCTACAATAACATAAAAAACAGTTTAATATGCACATTATTTAATATTTACAGAATAACTATTCTCGAACTATTGGGGTCCATTGACCCCACGCGACCAACGACCTAAGTGTATTGTTGATACGTAAAAATGAATTTGGCACAAGAGGAACTTATAACGAGATGGTTGCAAGAACCAGATGAACAGGTGATGCGGGATAAAATGAGGGTGAGGAGACAGCTAAAATAAGTGAGCTGGATAAGAGACATTTAAACTATTTACTGATTATATAAGATATATTATCTATCCAATCGTATATATAGAAACAAAAAATATCACAGATGTCAACTCTCATTATTCTTCAAAATCGAATACTAAATGTAAATATAAAATAAATATTATCACAAATTCCAGAGAAATACCAAAGATCGAAATAAGAGCATTGTTAGGGTTATTATATCTTATTGGTCTCTATAAATCATCACATGTGCATGTTAATGACATTTTCAGCACTGATGGCACAGGATTGGGCATTTGTAGAGCTGTAATGTCAGTCCAAAGATTCAATTTTCTTATGTGGCATCTGAGATTCGACGACTTGAATACGCGTGATGAGCGAAAGGCTGTTGTTAAACGGGCACCTGTAAGAGAATTGATAGAAGAGTTCGTCCAGGCATCCCAACAATCTTATTCTGTCGGCGAGTATGTGACGCTAGATGAAATGCTTGATGCTTTCAGAGGGAAATGTACTTTTACACAATACAGTTAAACCTCGATAAGTTAAAGTCCAAGGGAAACGCAAAATATTTTAAATTATAGAGGTTTTAAGTTATCAAGGGTCTATGTTAGGGATAGGTTAATATAGAGGTAGGTATGTACATATGTATGTATGTACCCTTGTTCCACCCTTTATCAGCATATGTGAATGTTGTTAGTTTTCTTTTTGAACTCATTTTAAGACAGTTTTATCACACAGTAAGTAAAGCGATGTTTCCAGGACAATGATCAAAAATTTATGATCCAAGGCTTACTTATGTCTTAAGGCTAACCGCCGCAAAGCTTTAAAGAATTTCAAAGAAGTAAACAATATGTGACATATGTATTGTTTACGTTAACAATTTAACTAGTGAACATGTGTAAGCAATAAATACCGGAACTTTTTGTTTTGCACATGTTAACAATTTAACTAGCGTACACGTGCAAGCAATAAATACCGAAACCTTTTGTTTTGTACACTCTTTCAAAATGACTCATTGACAAACAATTTTATGTTATAGAGGTTGTGGAAACATTTCTTTAAGTTACTGAGGACCAATACAGAGATTACTTATTTAAGTTATTCTATAACTTGTGCATTTTAAGTTATAGAGGTTTTGGGCTCTGATGGGAAGGGAACATATTATTTTTTGAAGTTATAGAGGTTTTTAAGTTACCGAGGTTTGAATTATCGAGGTTCAACTGTATATACAATAAACCCGCAAATTATAGGATAAAAATACAAGCACAGGTGGATGTTAGTTTATTCTACACCACAAATTTGGAGTTTTATGTGGGGATTCAACCAGCAGGGTCGTATGCTGCGGATAATTCAACAACTGCCGGCACAAAGAGAATGATACAACCAATATCTGGCACTGGTCGCAACATTACCATGGACAATTAGTATTAGTGTACCGTTTAGTGTACCAACTATTGTTGGTACACTAAAAAAAATAAACCAGAAATACTTGACAACTTCAAGAAAAAGAGCCTAGAAGTTTCCTCATCTTTATTTGGATTGGCAAGAACTACAGTACTCTTATGTCATATTGTCCCAAAAAAAAATAAAGTAGTTCTGCTACTTTCAACCATGCATAATGATGCTTCAGTAAATAAAGGAACCTCGAAAAGATTGCCAGAAATTATATCATTTTATAATTCGGCAAAAGGTGGTGTTGATGTTGTGGATCGCCTAAAACTGAATTACTCTGTAGCACGCACTGGTTACAGATGGCCATTATGTCTATTTTTTAGTTTACTCGATATAGGAGTTGTAAACTCGCATGTAATCTTCGATGGCATAAACCCTTCTTCTAACACTATGCGCAGAAATTTTATAAAATCTTTGGCTTTTTCATTATTTGAAACTCAATTGAAAAACCGAAGTACAATGAAAAACATACCTCGCAAACTGTCTAACACAATATCACGCTTTGTAAGAACTCCACTACAAGAACACGAGGAAACTGAAAAAAACTGAACCAATGAAGCATCGCTGTGTGCACTGTCCTCGAAAGATGGACAGAAAGTATTTTGAAAGAAGTAATCTGTTACAAATGCAAAAAAAATGTGTGCCCAAGGCACTGCAAAAACATTTTTCATGATTGTGCCTGCGCATAATTGTAACTTTTTAGTTTGATATTTTTTTTAATTTTTTTCATGAATACTTATAACTATTAAGATCTCACAGTGTTGATTAGTTCACAAAGATTTAATTAAATTAAAGAAAAATGTTTAAGCTATGTTTTCTTTTTATGTTTTAATAACAATAATTCGAGGCTGCCATAAAAGTTGCTCAAAAGTTCCTATCTAGTTTATAAGATCTCAAAATGAAAAATAAATATTTTCTATGCTATTATTTGTGTTATTTTATCTCTTAACACTCTAAATTAATAATTAAACTATATTTCACATTTATTAATTTCTGGATTTCTTTATAAAACTCATTTAATTTTGGGGACACTGGTTAGTCCCAGGTGACACCCAGTTACAAAACTAGAGCGTGACCTATGGCGGGTTAAGCAATAAAAAAGTAGTTCAGAAATGTCCAAAGTTTGGTATCAAATGAAAAGTTTCATAAGCAATTTCTTTTAATTATTCATTGAACCCTTATCCATATCCTTAAAAAATATATATATATATTATTAGGGTGCTTTTTGAACTATTTTTTTAGGTCCCATGGTGAAATTTTGTTGGAAGTACCGTAAAAAATCCCTGAAAGTTGAGCCCTAATATTAATATTAAGTACTAGACAAAGTGTAAAGATTTCCCATTTGAAATACACGTAAGACTTGATTTTTGCTTTTAAATTTTATAACTCAGAGACATTTAATGGGATTATCTCCTTAAAGACAGGTTTTCTTCAGAATTTAACGCTCAACAAAGTCTCTATTACAGTAAAGTCATAACTTCCACCTACGAGTGTACAGGCCTAAACCTAATTTTTCCATAAAATTCGCGTTTTTGTATTCACCTCGTAAACAACACTAGCTAGGAAAAATTGTAATGACAAACTTGTAGGAAATTTTATTTCCTACAAAAAGTCTTCACCAAATCGTTAATATTAATACTTTTTGAGATACAGGAATTTTAAGTTAAAGTGGTATGGAATTTCTATGGATTTCTGAGCTTAATTGTTAAATTATCAACTTTTTATTATAAATTGTAAATTTTCATCAAAATAAATAGTTGCTAATACAAAATGACTATATTCAAGTTCAATTTTTATTAAAAAAAACAATTCATTTAATGATGTTTTCAATGAATTACAAAATGTTGGAAACAACAAAAATCTAATTTTAAGTAAAGTCTCATCTATAAACACAATTATTGTACTTTATAAAACATTTTTCCTCGAGTAAGTTGATTTTGTGCACAATGGATACTGTGGCGATGATTTTGTACTGTTTGAAAAATTTTTTGTCTTTCATCTTTATTATGAGTTAAAGCTTCATTGAATTTTTGAGTAAGGGCGACTCCTCGTTCAGCAATATCATTTACCACTTTCAAGTTTTTAAATGTGTTAAGACATTTTTGGTAATCAGGATTTGATTCCCATGTATGTTGTTCAGTATTTATAAATTCATAAGAAAGGTCAAACTGTTTAAAAATTAATGTTGAGTTTGGAGTCACAAAGTCACTGATGTTGTTGTCAGCAAATGAAGAAATTAGGTTGTAAGGCACTGAAAAATCAATCGTTTGTAATGTAAAATATAAATAATCGGTGATTTAAATGACAATTTATAGTAAAATTAATTTAACAATTTAACTTAAGAATTCCATACCACTTTAACTTAAAATCTCTATATCTCAAAAAGTATTAATATTAACGATTTGGTGCCAAAGACTTTCTTGCAGGAAATAAAATTTCCTACAAGTTTGTCATTTACAATTTTTCTGTAGCTAGTGTTGTTTATGAGGTGAATTCAAAAAAACGCGAATTTTATGGAAAAATTAGGTTTAGGGCCTGTACTACCCGTGGTGGAAGTTATGACTTTACTGTAATGGAGACTTTTGTAGAGCGTTAAATTCTGAAGAAGCCTGTCTTTGGGCGAGATAATCCCATTAAATGTCTGTGAGTTATAAAATTTAAAAGCAAAAATCAAGTCTTACATGTATTTTCTGGAAGGAAAATCTTTACGCCTTGGTCTAGTACTAATAATAATATTAGGCTCAAACTTTCAGGATTTTTTTTCTGGTACTTCCAACAAAATTTCACCATGGGACCGAAAAAAAAAATAGTTCAAAAAAAAAGCACCCTAATATATTATATACAAAAATTTAAATTTACATACCACTATCAAGTGCATGTTTGTGTTGTATAAATAATTTCCATAAATCAGAAGCATCTTTGTATTCTATTGTATCGGGCTTGTAGAAGGCTTTTGCATTATTGACAAGCAATTCAATGTCTGCTGATAATTCCTCTATGTCTTCATATGTATCGGTTTTTAATTTTTGTTGGACCTAAAAAAAACACATTGTTCCATTTTATAGATTCATAATCGGTACTGTATTATTATTTCATCTTCAGGAAACTCATTTGCCCATTAACCCTAGATAGATAACCTACGTCGAATCGACGTAGTCGATTTTGACAAATCGATATAACTCCTTAGTTTTTCGCGTCACAAAACTGGCCGTTCCTGCCAACTCAGCCATCCCTTGGAGCTTGCAGGACGCACATGTATCGCTCCGGTAAGTGCAAAACTTTTGTAAATTTTTGCCTACCGTACGTCAGGGTGACGTATGGTTATCTTTAGTGTTAGTTTTGGAAAAGTGTGTTATTGTGACTTTTTGTGAATAAATGTAGATATTTTTTATTAGTTTTTTTACTTGTTATAGGCCACGATAAGAACAACATAATGACATCACGAATTTCTGTAGACGATGCAAAAATTAGTCTGCAGTGGCCTATGGCTATGTTTTATAGAATCTTGAATATGGCATTTATAAATGCATATTTTATTTGCTGTGATAATGTCCTATCAAAGAAAGAAAAGCCACTGGGCCGTAGAAATTTCATGAAAAACTAAGCAATGACTTGATGACCCCGTGGATGGAGACAAGGCAGAAAATGGTTGCCGATCAATATAAAAGAAAAAATTGGTGTTATATTGCCAAAAAGATACGCCGAACCTCCCACACAAATTGAAGGTGTACCTTAGCCAAAAAAAGAAAATATTGTGCCTTTTGTCCATCAAAAATTAGAAGGATGACAAAGCAACAGCTGCAAAAATCCCATTTGTGGAGAGTACAAGTCCATCGCATGCCCTAAATGCCTTTGAGGTAAAAAAGGAATAAAAAGTAAGATTTACTTAGTTTTTTATAATATAGAGGTTACAAAAAGTTGATTTTGAAAAGTGTATATAGTAAATTATAAGACTGACACAGAGATTCCTAAATGTTTAATTTTTGTAAAGTAAAAAGTACCATGATTTGTTTTTTCATTTTTTTTTAATAATAAAAATATAAATAAACTCTAAATGTTTTTTATTTACTCAGACCACAATTACATATATTAAGACATAATATCACATTTGTGAACATAGTACATATATGTAGTACATATATGAACATACATATATGTGATCCAAAATATGCTCACTCAAACATTCGCATGTCGAGTCAACATATGGTTATCTTTAGTGTTCAGTGAAATATGGTTATCTATCTAGGGTTAAAAAAAATGAAAGTAAATGTAACTACATCATCTTAACGGTGAAATATATTTTAATTATTAAAATATTATTTAAACAAATCGTAGATGATTGATTTGGAAAACTGTATACACATAAGCAAAAAAATAGGTGGACAGCACAGAAAATGTCATATTTGTTGATATAACATATAAATCAACTAGATGATATAATAAATTGACTAGGTATATTTGACAAAAAATTATACAATGAATAAAAAAATAGCAAAATGATATTAATGGCACTAAATATTCTTCGATATCAGTTTCTTGAAAATTTAAGTTTATATATATACATATACATAAATAGTAATGAATATATATATATATATATTCATTACTATTTAGACGTGGGGTTACAACTCAGTAATTAATGCTTTCTGTATCCAATTAATAATTAAAAACATCCATCTCTTAAGCATTTTTACAGATTTAGATCTCATCATCATTTCAGGTTACAGCCGACAAATAAACAGCCGACTATAATCCTATGACGCTTGCTGAGCAGCAAAGAAACCTATATTCTCACTTTTTTCATTTTCATTCCTTTTAGTTTGTGGGGAGGCATTGAAAATGAATATTATAAAAAAATTACAAATAAAATAAAAAATATATCATTTAAATAAAAATAAGTCACAAGTCCCATTACTTATTTTAAGACTTGCAGAGGTACAACAATTGCAGCAGTTTTGGATACCAAAGCTACTTTTTTTTTGCATTGGAAATTGAAATAAGCTTTTTTGAGAAACATTTTAAACAAAATGATTAATCCCTATAATAATATACTTGCCACCATACTTCATTTTCAATTCTGAGATTTTTAAAATTTATGCGGATTGCTCACATAGAACAAAGCGATTCTTTATGTTATAAATTTTATGTCCACCATTAAGAATCTGAAGAACTTGTTCTTACTCGTAAAAGATCAATGGGCTGAGAAACAACTTCATAATACTGAGGCTCTTGACGCCTTTTTGGCGCTCTAATAAATGAATCACAAAGCAGTGTTCCATCTTCTTTTTTGTATGAACGAATTGTATCATACAACTGTTGACATATTTCACTCTGTAATAAATGCAATATTTTATTAAATATTCTATAGCACAAGATAATTGGCTCCACTTTACTTTAAATTGATATATATATATGTCGAGATACAAGAATCTATAATTTAGTACTTAGATACTTGATTGCTACATACACAAGTTGAACTGTTATCTTATAATTTCCCACAACTTTGTATGGAAAAACTAAAAAATATGAATGATAATGTAATTACTTATTAAATTATTGCTACAAACTTATTCTACAAATAATATTCCAGTATTTATTATAATAATATAAGGATACGCTAACATCATTTTTTAATACCCTCTTTATAGAAAAAGATATACACCAAGTATTGAAATTATATATTATGTGTAAAATATATACAAATTAAAGAATATATAGGGTACATTACACTGAAGTATAATATTGAACAAAAAGCTAATTTAAATCAATAAAAAGAAATATAACAGTAACCGGATCCATTTTCTTCTTCTTACGGCCAGAAGGAGGAGGAACAGGATTACTCGATTCCATTCCATCGTCGCTATCATCATCAGCACCGCGACTAGCGACCGACGAAGTGCGTCGCCTTTTACTCATCTTTCATGTGAATTACAGTAGAAAAAATTAAGTGTCCGTCAAATTGATAAATAAATTAAAATCGAAAGAGGCCGCTTGAGGATTTGTAACAGTAATAACAACTAACCTCGAAACTAACTGGCCTGTGTCTATATACAAACCTTGTGTTTAAATTTAAAAGAAAACTGTGTATCTACTTTGTCTAATTAAGAAGAACATAGCGTCTTAATCCATATCTTATTCAGAATCAATTGTATATATTTTGCAGCTCTAATATCCACAAAAGCGTCTATTTGTATAGCCGAATACACAGAACAGTAATATGCTAACATATGTCGAATTTATAAAGCACAGGGCAATAATTATACAATATAAAGCACAGAATAATAACATACATAGACCAAATTCTTTACAATTTTTACTTATATGTAATATTATTAACCCACAGAACATTGTGAACAACTAGTAATAATCAGTAGACATATATAATTGTATGTTTATGGATTGTGCATATTGTACATGTTTTAAATATTGTAAATATAGTAACAGGTTGTGTATTGTTCAATATTAGCGATAAGAAAAAATGTACCATTTTAAAAAAGAATTTAAATCATTTTGTTCATATTTTTTATAACAATTTAACATTGGCTTTTATAGGTAAGCTGTTTAACGGTTGTGTCTTAGATTTCATATTTTTCACAAGAAAAACTCTTTTCCATAACTATACTAAATAGTTTACATTTATTTATAATATACTAACAAAGAAAAGCGCTTAGTATGTCGCTGTAAATATAAATACGGGCTTAACCTTTTTATATAAGAAAAAATTAACAAGGAATCTTTACTTCGTTATCAAAGAATTCCGTCACCAGCATTTTATGAAATATAATTGATTAATACTTTAATGTCCAATTGTTTTTACGTCACAATATTACAATAAATCAAAAGTATAAGTCATTGTTTTGTATTCGACTTCTCTTATGTTTAATGTTTCAATTGTTGCAAATTTACGAAAATTTAAAAACATCTGACACATCACTCAAGAAGTATATTTAACAATTTTGCTTATTATTCTCTTCTGTACACCTATATTCGTCATCAATACTATTTTTTTTAATATATTGCTTTTTTTTAATTTGCTCGATATGAGCAAATATAAAATGGTAATATGTAAAATTGAAAGTCAAAGCAATGTTGCCAACTCTACTGTTTTAACAAAAATAGAATGGCTGTTTTATTTTCCTTGAAGTACCTGTTGTTTACTTCCATATTTTTAGTGTTTTTCAATTGGCGTCATTAACTCCATGCAAACATTAATTGAAACTGTTTTCTTCTAAAGAAAAAAATCGTTGAGTATTCAAATATCTTTGAAAATGTTAATTCCTAAAGCAATTCTGGATCCCAAAATAAAAAATGGATTCCGTTTCTATTGCAGATTTACTATATTTTTTTCAGAAATATTTGTCCAAACAATTGAAGTGCATAAAAATTAAAAAATTTTAAGAAATGTCAACTCACCTTTTGACTAAAACGATTATTTATCGAGTGTTAGTAACACATAGAAAAAACTGAAACATTTAAATGGGTCGCGTACATGTTCCACATTGTAGCAGCGCTATGTGGAAAGACTGTTTTCATTATAAATATAATGAAAGTACAATTATAGCTGTATTATTAGTATTTACTGATTATTTGCCAGCCAGCTACAAACTAATCAGTCCCCTAAGTAGTTTAGGTAAACTTTTTGAGAAAGTCCTAAAACCTCACATAAGCTATCACTTCTTCGGGAAAAGCCTCTTTATAGACAAATATTTAGGTTTCTATCCCATGCACTCATCAGACCCTCATCAAACTCTCAACAAACACTTTGTTTAGTTGCACATATTACGGAAGGTGTCAACCAAGTAAAAAACTGTAGCTGTTCTTATTGATGTAGCTGAAGCCATCGATAGGGTAAGACGCATAGGATTCATACAAAAACTTCATGCTCTCGAAACCTCAGACCAATTCACATGCGTTATTCACGGACACATTGGCAATATACATTTTGTACTTCATCACGAAAACACATACTCGACTATCAGAGTGAGAGTATCGTCCAATTTGCGTTCTTCGCAGACGACACCGCGATGTACATATATGCAATAAAGACAACTCAACAACATTTGGCCCTAGTTTTTAACCTGGAGGATAGAGGTTAACCCAGAGTAACCAGCAGCTATTCATTTGAAACGTAGCCAGAATAGAAGTTGACTTACAGTCGTCCGAAACACTCCTCCTCTTCGCATGTTAAATGCGGTCATTTTGTGGCAATTTAAATACAAATGTCTAGAAATCACGCTCGATAGAAATCCTCATTTCGGGGATTATATCAAATAAAACAATAATTTTCTAAAGAGTACACCTCAATGGCATGTTAGGTAGAAATAGAAAACTTTAATTACGCAATTAGCTTGTTATATAATAAAGAAACTATGGTTTATGCATATTGTATGTCATGACCTACATTATGGTCGACCATGACATAAGCGCGTCGTCTTTTCTTACTTCACCCTACTGAACATTAAAAACTTTAAGTAGTTCAAAATAAATTCTTACTGAATTGCCACAGTCGTCCCTTGGTGCGTCACGCACTCAGTTCTCCGCAGACATTTAGAATTTCCTTCTGTCTCAAAATACATCAGCAATGCTTCCAAGCGTTTATTCACTACCGCTGAATTTCACCATAACGCCCCTCTCTCTTCGACAGTCTTCTACAAGGTGCCGCCCCGTTATCATATTACTTGTAAGCAACGAAATGTATTAACAGATCCGCCTGACACTCTTAGAGCCGAGGTGGAAAGGTTTATCGAAGTTAACCAAATCAATGTCTGAAAATTAAAAGTAGACCCACCACAATCACTAAGGTTTAAATATGTCATTTTTTAGCACTTTCAGAAACGCTACATGAAGTGTTTCAGTGAATACTTATGCTAAGGTGGTGTCTTTAAGGTATTTTTTAGTAAATTGCAGCCCTACAATCCTTGAGCGTACGGGCGGGCGGACGTGTCTTATTTATTTTTTACCTCCTGTTCGTCGCAAGGGGAACAAAAGTCGATTACTACTCAAATAACTCAACAAAATACCAACAACACTTATTAAAGATGCACTAAATACAAAATCTGAAATATCCGATTGCTACTATTTTAATACCACAGAAAAACATATAAAGTGTAATAAAAGTATATACAATCTAAAGAGGAATCTGAAAACGCTGACAATAAAACAATTGCGGATGAAAACGAAAAATATTTTTTTTAACTTAATCATTTTTATTTATTAACATAAAAGTTTTGTACTTATAATGTGTAGTAAACTAACATTATAAATGAGTTTTCTTGACGCTTTTTTAAATTATATTTAAAAAGTATGAAGTCTAGCTATGTTCCTTTTTTATTAGTGAATTGCTGCTTTTCATTCTTGTGTGGTTGGCAGCACTGATTTCAAATCTGTTGGGCTCTGTAGTGTTATGATGATGTTATGTATTATGCATAGAGAATAATAGTAGTAGATTAAACTAGATTAGCCTAATAATAATGAATATACAGTTGATCAAGAAAATAATTAAACTAAATGAAACATCTATCCCAGAATTCACTTATGAAAATCCGTTCCTTGATAAAAACGTAGCTCGCTCTTTTTCAAAAAGTGTTGTTAAAGTCTTGAATAGTGAAAATTCAAACGTAAATAACAAACTTCGTAATTTTATGATAGAAAACTTACGGAAGCTCTGTAGGTTTGAACCAGATGGTCATGCGAAAGTGAATGAAAAAGCATTGGGTATCATTTCAAAATCATATGAAAAATTATATTGTGGAAAAAGTTTACACGAAGACATTTCATGTAAAAGTTTGGAAGCTTTTTTGATCCGAACTTTTAACAGTTTAAGTTTGAATTCTAGTTACTCATCGTTTAATTGTGAAATTGTTCAGGCATTGATTAATATCGGTGAATGTGGCAATGAACAGTTTCTAAAAAATATTATAATACATTTGAATGAAAATGACATTCAGGGTTATGCACTGTTAACTAATGTCTGGTATACATTAGAACTCAATGACACAAATTTAGTGAATGACTTATCAATGAAATTGAAGCAAGTTATCGAGCAAGAAATTATTGATATTTGCTTTGAAGCAATAAACTTCGAAAGTCGAGAAGTAACATGCAAGTTACTTTCTAGTAAAAGTTTTACTCGATTAATCAAAAGAAGTTCCATATCATCAAATTGTTTTCAAACTTGTTGTTTTATTCTAAATTGTTTGTTCATAAGATCCAATTTTAATGTTTATTTGAAATGTATAATTGAAGTTTTCATAAGCAATGTTAAGGTAACAACCAAACCCACAGAATTTTTTTTTGTATTATATCCTAAACATTTGCAATCATTAGTCTTAATGTTATTTGATGATTTAGATTTAATATTATTTAAACATCATCACATTTTAATAAAATCTATTTTAGATTCTTTGAATAAAATATCATATACAGAGTTAATTATGTTATTAAGTCATAATCAAAATTTGTTTGATTTGTATGTAAAAGAAATTTTTGAGGGTCAGTCATCAAACAGTATTTCTGTAATAAGTCAGTAAAAACAAAATGTATTCTGTTTTATTTTAAATCCCATGCATTTATGAATTTCCATCTTAATGTTAATTTATAAATAGCTGCGCAAAATAAATTAAATATATGAAGTCAATTTACATATTGAGATATAGTTCATTACTCTTCAAGAAGAGAAAGAAAAGTAGGGTGGGGCAAAATATTTTTTTTGCTGTCATTTTTACAGTAATCTTTGTAATACAAGATAAATTAAAAAATTAATCTCGTCTACTCTATGAATTTGCAAAATACGTAATTGTCTAATTTGCAGTATTTTCTTGAAAATGGTTTAAATTATCTTATTCGTTTGAGCTTATGGTGTTGCTTTATACGTGATTGAATCTTACTTTAGAATGTATGTGCACGTACAAATAAACACTAGAAAGAAACTATCTTGGGCATACATGAAATTGGATTCAGAAGCCATATTCTTAGCTACTCCTTTTAAGCTGTATACATGTTCCAAAGGTCTACATTATCCTGAAGGGGTTATATGTTTGTCAAATTATGATCTATAAAAAAATAATTTGTTTCCAAGTGAATGTTACTTATGACTTAAAAGTCAGTAGCTTAAAAATTTTATTTTCTTAAATTCTAATTTTAGTATACAACCTTCGATGACGATGATATTGATCACAATTTAAAATAAAACGAAGCTAGTACCATTCTAAAAAAATTCTCTCATTCACAAGTCATTATTATGTTCATAAATATTACATACAAAATAAATAACTAAATATGTCTGTATATACTGTAAGAAAATGTACTATAATAATATGCTAAGTTAATTTCTGCTTACAAAAACAGTGCTTTGTAAATAAATTCCAACACGTTATGATAAAGATGATATTTGTGAAATGAACTTCATGAGCACTGGTTAAGTGAAAACAATAGTGTGCTGGGCCAGCAATATAGATTTTAAGAAGTTGAAAGTAGAAGTTTAATGACAAATAGCATGATCTTACTGTTTGCTATATCAATTGGAAATTGACTGATCATAAGTCGTTTTAGTTAGGTAGAAGCTGCAGCATCAAGATTGACGAGTTGAAATTTCAAATTCAATGACAAGAGTCAACCCACAATATTAATTTAGAATCGGCAGAACAACAGTCCTCACGGTTTGAGTATTGATCTATAGAAAAAAGAAGATACACAGTCTCACGTTCAAAAATGAGTGCTAAAACGGACAGTTAGCACTCATTGCATTCAGTCTAGTTTCGTCGTACCTTCCATTCTGACGTCGAAGTGTTTTGTTAAAAAGTGCAAAAATAACACGTAAAAAGCTATGAAAAATGATGGTATTTCTTATTTTCGATAACCAAAATTTAATTTTGCATCATAATGAGTATTTGATTAGTATTTTGAATTTCTTCATTTAAAGTAGCATCAAAAGCCACGATATAAACCGACTTAAAAGAAGTAAACCTATGCAACTCGGTTTCGTACTTCGTACGTTGTCACATTATTCAGTCACTTAACAATAGAAACTGTTCTTATATTAATGGAATCACCTTTTTATTATTATTTTTATATTTTAAAATTACCTTTATGGGTAAATCATACAATAGATTAAACCTATTCCAAAAAATATATAATTTATTACATGTATTTGAATTTGTTTTTTTACAAATTATGTATAGCTATTATATCCATCAAAAATATGATAATATTTAGTGAATAATCATTTTCTTTTAATACATATACATTTCTTTTAATACAATACATAAATAATAAGAACCTTTTATATTACTATATTATATACACTTTAAAAATTTTGAAGTTCATTCATGTATGTTTTCACCAATATTATAAATTAAGTGCTCGTATTAACTTTAATCGTAGGTGATTACTACATTAAGCTTATTATAAAGAAAAATATACTGTACGTACCTCTTTTCTTAGATTCAACTAAAAAACAATAGAAAGCATTTAAAATAATATTAAACCACTTCACTGATGTCTTATTTTAAAACAGGTGTAAGTAAAAAATAGGGCCTATTGTCTTTCAATAAAAAAATGATCGTTACTAGTTTTCTTTGCATTTAAAAATGTACCTTGTGACATTTCGGTTGAAATGTAAGATGATAATTAATGTCCTCTCCTTTTTCTCTGGCACTGCAAATTGATGTCATAAAATGTGAGACTGAGACGAAAAGTAACATTTTGAGCCATTTTTCGCCTTCGCATGTACGCGACTTTGCATCTTCTCTTTTTAACATATCTATGGGTTTGAGTTACAACTGTTGACTCTCAGATACACCCTAATCGTAGATAATACGCTACGTTAGGACGTATATAGTATGAACTAGGGTTTATACCTACTGTATTCTACTGGACTGGGCGCAAAACATCGCAACTCATGTATTATTACATTTTTTTTGGAATATTGTATTGATAACAAGCATTCCAACAGTGACAGAAATTGTTCAATTTAATTTTTTTAATTTGAATGGATTTATTAGATCACCACTTTGTCGTGACAAAAATATTTTTAATTTTGCATCGAAATCATTAAAAAACCGACTTACGTTATCATTTATACAAATTAGTTTTATTTATATATTTAGATTTTTAAAACGTTCGCTTATGTTTTGACAACGTCACCTAGCAGCAATAAGTCGAAACTTATATTGACACTAACAAATACTAGATGGATTAAAATCTAATATTCTTTTTGCTATCTCATAGCAGGTGGCAGTACACACATTAAAATTTTTTTCAAATTTTATTCATTTAAAATAATTCAACAGTTATATTTATAAATTAATAACAAGAATTTTTGTAAACTTATAAAATATATTTAAAATCATGTAACCTTTGATAACCGTTTTGCAACTAACTCAATTTCTTAAAACCAATGTTCTATTCAAAACCTAAAATGCTCCTTGTTCGTACTTTCATTAAAAACTAGGTTTTGCCCCCGTTCTGCCCGTGTACAATTTTTTTTTTTTTGGATAGGATTTGTATTTTTAGTGAACGTCTACGTCCCGAAAGAGGAACTATGCTAAAGTTCAAATCAATCGGACGTACAGTTTCGGAGATTTCGTGATGACTCAGTCAGTCCGTGATATCTCGCTTATAAATGTAAAGATATATATAAAATAATACTAATAAAAAGAACTTAAAAATGAAGGAAACTCCCTCTCAGTTCGGTATTTTTTACCACTGTCCGTTTGTAAGCGCATCGGTGTAATACTTTTTATGGTTAGAAATTGAAGTCCTAAATAACCGATATCACAAAAAAAAAATAAAAGGCCTAGCTCCGACTTAGAAAGATTAAAGATTATTATTCCAACAGAAATCAATGTAAATTAGGATTAAAAATTGTTAAATGTGCGTGCGACCGACAACGGGAAAATATTTAAATTCTAATATCAAAGTTGTCGATTTTCTTGGAATTTAAAATGAGTTTGAAAATATGCGTTTTTTTTAATGACAGATTTTTGGTTTTATTTTTAAACGGCGACTAGTTAAAAAATATAATTTTAGTGATCTAATAAATAATATGGTATAAATTCGTTGGACAGTTGTATATGTTTCTTTAAATAGGCAAGTACCTAGTGGCGTAGCTAGCATAGGTGGCATCTGGGGCGCATATCGTTGTGTCACCTCAAAATATTCAAGCAGCACTTACGCAATGTACTACAGTTTTACTACGAATTTTTATAGGTAGAAGAACTGATGTGTGGTTAAGATTCTTTTACTGTGTATTTTTGTGAATTCACAATTCAAAATCGGGTGAAGTCGGGTTGACGGCCGCCCCCGCCGACAACCCTTAGCTGCGCCACTGTAAGTACCTATCCTACTTATAGAATTTATTATATATATATCTCAGTAATGATTAAATATATATATATATATATATATATATATGTATATATTATAGGTGTAAATGGAAGGTCAGTTTGGTCTGAAGAAAAAGTTTTAATTAACATATCATCTTTTTTTTAGAATATTCTAGAGGGAAACGAGCAGGGAAGCCATCAGAGAATAAATGGTCACGGCCGCACATGCATGGACACTTATAACCTCAGGAGTCACCAATGCGATGCCGACCTTTTGGAAAGGAATAGGATATCTAATGGAGGGGCATCGGGCTGATGGAGGGAGGATAGGGAAGTGAGCCACTGGAACTCTCACTCACTGAACGAAATACAACAGCGGAAGTTGCTACTTCGCGCCCGTATTCTGTGAGTGTGGTATTTGACTGATCGAGCCGGCCATTTTTGTGCCGCAGCAAAGTTATGCGCGGTATGGATGTACTGCAAGAACGTGGTATTAATCAAAGGAGCACTCTAAGCATTTTAAAAATGTTTTCTTTTTATGTACATAATTTTTGATATAGCGGTCTTAATGATGTAGTCCAAAACAAGAAGGTAGCGTTTCTCCTCTGCGTCTCCAATGTTTCTAAAGCTAAAATTATGATTTTGAAAGAATTAGTACCTAGTGTGGGTTTTATTGGAAAACTACAGGTTTTTTCGACTTAATACAGTAGATACAAAAAAAAATGCTTCATAAAAATATATTTTTACTTACGAAAGCTTTTTGCCTTTCGACCTATATAATTTTGATCGCTATTTTATTATTATCAGCACTTTGGATTAGCAAAGTAATCTTATAGCATTATAGTTATAAGAGCAAAAATCGGTGCTAGATATATTCATATTCATCTCTGAGCAAAATTATTACAATTATTTAGAAAAAAATTAAAAAATAATCATTTCAATGTTACTCACAAGGACTCCCTACAAGAAATTTTAACTTGTTTAAAAAGCTTTTATTTTTACAATTCAGTCTCGAAATTACGTCACTTTTTAATGCGACTACAATAAAATTTTTTAGTTACTCTTATAGGAATGGATTGGTTTATATTTTAGCCATATAGTTAATATTTAAAAGTGTTTAAGGGCATTCATGAAGACTGATCCATTCTAATAAAAGTAATGCAAGAGATAATTATGATACGATTAAATGTGCATAATCATTTCATAAGACGTCCTTATATGTACCAAATTAATAACTAGGCGTTCGTACAGTTTTTATAAGGATCATTTAAAGTAATCGATCATCACAAATACATTATAAAACTTATATATGTAAATATATACAAATGGATCGCCAAAACGTATGTACGCGCATCATTTCCGAACGACTGCGTCGAATTGGATAATTCTTTTTTTTTGTTGTGTCCGTTAGTGTGAGGACGAGGTTTATATGAAATAAAATAACCTTTTGTCTGTTTATCTGGAGTATTTTCGGTACACCTGAACAGATTACGATGCGACTTTTACTGAAACGTACAGAAGCTTACTAGGCTATTTTTTATAGGGATAATTTTTAGTGTTCCTTCTTTTAAAAAACCCTTGAGAATTTATTGAAATGGATTAAAAAATGAAACCGGAATCGAGATTAGGAGCATAATCGAAATCGGAATTAGATCGAGACGATAGGATAAATCAAGGACGAGGAGCAGGGACGGCATTGTGACGGACACGGCGTCATCGGTCGATAGAAATCATTTTATGTTCACAAGGGTGGCGCCGCGGGCACTAGCTCCCTATATACATAAAAATAACAAGCTATCTATGTAAATAAAATTGAGCCTTTAATTGAAGACAAACTATGACAAAATTAGTTCCTCTAAGAATCTCTAAGAAGCGTTGTATTTTTTTAACACAAAGTATTATAGTATTTTGAAATAGGACGAGATAGACTTATTATTAACACGATGGCCCACTCGATTTTGATATATATATTGTTTTATAAAACAAACGTATAAAATTGGGCCATGAAAATAAGAAGGTAGAAAAATTTTTATAAAAAAATAATTTGTTAAAAACTGAATGTACATTGGATAAATATTTTATTAAATATTATATGTTTCCGAAGATGTAGCGACTAGAGTAGAAAAAGGTGTGTTGCGGTGGTTTGGCCACATGTAAAGGATGAATTAAAGTAGACTGACAAAACAAATATGTATATAGAACGAATGTGGGTGATGGAAAGGTCGGCAGGGGTCGCCCTAGAACATTCTAAGCGGACCAAATTAGTGGGCATATTAAAATAGGGCCAAGTTTTAATCTCCGAAGTCGACGAGCTTGCATGAAAAGGTTGATGTAGGTATGCCAACGAAGCAAGAGAGATATGTAAAGATTGTACCACGGCGAAATCTATAGTCTCTGTCTATAGTCTTCTGGAAAATAGAAGTAAGTTTATATTGTAGTAGTGGACCTAGGTGTAGGCGGCATGTGAGGCTTCCAACGTCCGTGCTTAGTCTTGCGAATGTGGGTCCGTATTATAGTTGAAATTTGATTATACATTTATATGAAAATGGGAGTGGCGAAACAGTTGAGAGTCAGTGGGAAATAGGAAAAGAGTTGATGACGGCTCACGCCCAAGTACAAAGACCTCGATAGTAATACAGAGAGGATTGTTAAACATACGATATCTTACATTGAGCATACAAGAGATTCATAAACAGAGAAAGTGAAGAACTGATTAAATAAAAATAGCAAACGTCCTATTACCTTGAACTGAAAAATTGAAGTACCCGATACCTTCAACGCTCACGAGGGGTACCGTTCGAGCTATAATATTATTATATTTTATGTATGATAGTAGGTTTATCGCGTAATATACAAAATAGAAAGAACTACAGAAAATCAAAATTTGAAGCTATATACCTAGTGCATAAAAAATTAACGTAAACTGCAGATTTTGAGAGTATTCTAAAATCTTGAAAATTATGAAAACTGTACGATTTTTACGAAAGTTAAGTTCAGTCATTCCGATCAGTTCCGAGATAAGCTTCATCTCGCTGCTGTTTGGATGTTTAATTAAGGAAAAGATTGTACATGTAGTAAAAGCTTTTTCGTGTTTTATATACAATATCAATATAATTTTTCATCATATTTTATTTATTATACATTTAATTATTATATATATATAAATATATACCATTTCGTAGGTAGTGACCCCATTCTGTTTCTCTAAAATTTTCAGATTCCGCTCAAAAAGCTGGAACAAGTAGTTTTAACAGTCCTCTTTTGATGAACCTAACCTAACCGAACACTACCTAAAGAATTCTGAAGAGATCAAAGCAGGTGAAAATCTGAAGGTGCTAGGTCACGGCTACATGGTGGATGCATCAACACTTCCCACCCAAATTCTTTCAATATTAGCAGAATGGTTTAAGTTGTATGTGGTCTGGCGTTAGCAGGGTGAAAAACTACACCCTTTCTGTTGATCAATTCCGTCCGTTTTTTCTCTACTTCTTCTTAAAGTCTCATCCGCTGTTGGTAAAAGAGATCCGAATTGATGGTTTTGTCCGGCGGTAAAAGCTAATATTGAAGAATGCCCTTCTAATTCCACAATACACATGCCATCAATTTATTGCGAGTTCGTCCGGGTTTCACTATAGTCCGCGGAGCTTTCTTACCTTTTAATCATAATCTTTTTCGCAAGTTCTTGTCGTAGCTATTCCATTTTTACCACCAGTGACCAATATTTTCAAAAACGGTTCGATTTTATTACTTTTCAATAAAGAATCGCAATTGAATACACGATTAATTAGATGTGTTTCAGTGAGCTCGTGTGGGATTCAAGTTACGAGCTTTTTTGTATATCCAGATTTTTTTAATGGGTCAAAACTATTTTGTGATCATCGCCTATGTCTTCAGCTACGTTGTAAGAAATAAAATGCCGATTTTGCTTTACTTTTTCCAAAATGGCATCGAATTTATCAGTAACAAGTCGACCAGAACGAAGTCCATTTTGACTTCAAAATTACCGGACTGAAAACCCTTGAACCAGTGTTGTCTTAAGGTTATCGACCCTTCATAAACCTTAAGAATTTTTTTGGGGTTTGTCTTCTATTTTTCCCTTTTTCGCAATAAAACTTCAGAATGTATCGAATTTCTTTTATTAGATTCACTCATTTTGGTGAACGGAAAAACAATAGAAAAATGTTTTCTATTTATTTATCTTTTTTTTAAAATGTCATCTATATAATGGTATCAAAACTAGCCAGATATAAACAGCACAACTCAAAAGATTTTACTGCAATTTTTACTTATAAAATACGAAAAAAAATTTTCTCTGACCTAATATAAAAGTAACAGCAATACAGGCTGAGTACATAGCACTTAAAACGTTCAAAATGTGTAGTTAAGGTAGAAAATACTTCTAATCATAACAAAAAAATAAATCTTTATTTCATGGGTAATAGAATAACACTTGAAATAGGTCAATATTAAATTCTTTTAATATTAATCTTACTACACATTTCAATTCTATTTCACCGTAAGGAGAATACGCAAAAAATTCAAGAGTTATTTTTTTTACTCAAATTTACAAAATATAGTGAATAGTTAATAATAGTAGTAGTACAAAACCTAGAAATAACATGGGACAATCTGATAGCCCAGCGATTCAAGCTCATGTTTATTTTTTTCTTTAATATATATACATTCAGTTTTCCATATGTTTTCCATATCACAGTTTTAATGACAATTGTAAATTGATGTAATGGCAAATTTTGAATGTCAGGTATCCATCTAGAAGGAAGCGTACGCACTACATGCGGCTACTTGAATGATTTGCTAATTTTGCTGAGTCAGATTTTATGAGCGACAAAATTATTTTTTGTTATATTGCAGTATTAATATAGAAGTATTAATTGTACGCTTATACAATTTTTACAAGCGTACAAAGCCATAACGAGACCTTCTCACTATAGACAATTATGAACATTTTGATTGAATGTATGGAAAGTTAATGTAAGTTATTGGCATTTATTTAATGCAATGTGTGTGATTTTCAGTCTATCCTAACTGTGCAAACTCGTCACAAACGGATATGAAGTGGCAAACTTATTAACAGAGCACATAAAAACACATTCCTTATTTTCTTTTGAAGTGCATGCACTACATAAAAAATGTATTGCATTTGTTTGATGGTGATAGACGCATTAAAAAAAAAACAAAAATAAATTTCAGGAGTGCCAAGGTTCACTTTTTGTAAGACTTTGTCACCGTATATAATGAGTACAATTCTCAAAAAGAAATCAAATTTGGCTAAACTCATTAAGCTCGTTAATAATTGTTGAAAAGTTACAATGCCTAGGTACCTAACTTCATGATATAAGGCACTATTCATTGTGACACATTACACAAATTTGTTTCTCTACATTACAACTAGTTCTAAATAAATGGCAAAGGATGGTTAGTTGTTGCAATTGCATAGTACTTATAATATGTACATCAATATTTACATCAAAATATTTTGCAGTGTTGTCTAATGTTCAATGCTGAATAAAATTCTGAATTAGCTTAAAGATGTTGGCTTTAGTTTTTGTGGTATTAATTCAACTTTTATGTACCTAATTCTGAGCTCTTATGTGAAAATAACACTCTTAAACAATTTGATAATGAAATTTACGTTGTCTAAAACGTGTTGCGTAAAGAAGTTGTGTCAAAATAAAATTTTACTGATAATGAAAACTTCCGTTTACAATAGAATCAGAATTTTCGATTTAAACATCTATAATAACTAATCTAACTTGTTTTATGATTTAATTCGATGGATTCCAATCATACATAATAACCATTTCATATAAATACTGTATAGTAGCAAGACTACATTATCATACATTGATCTTATAACTCAATTCGCCAACAAATTCTACTACTCTGGTCACTGTAGATCTGAAGTTAAAGTCTATTTAACCATTTTGTTAGACAAGTACTCATATAGGTAGCTGCGTGCATCCTTTGTGCGACGCACAGACGGGTCATCACGATAAATAACAAAAACATCTATTTTCATACATATAATACATTCACAATGGAATACGACGTTGACATTCATACATGAAGTGTGTACATTCACTCCTGAGCTGACGTGATGAGCTTACATATACTTTATTCAAGTACCTACATTATTACATATTTTTGACAACATTACATAATTTATTCAAAAGGACTTATACATTTCTGTTTAAATTGATCATCCTGTAAATACGATCATCCTGTAAGTGTAATAAATGCATTTCTTCTTCATTTTGAAACCCAGTATAGTCAATATATCAAAGTATCAAATATAAGATTTACGATCCTACGTAAAATATCAGCGTTTTTGTGGCTTCTGTCTATATAACAGCTTTATTCAAAAGCTCTTTCTTTACATAAAGCACTTCAAACGAGATTCCTGATTTATATTGTAAGAATACATAATAACAAACTATTATTTTCATCAATATAATTAACCAAATCGAACCAAAGATTATTTTTCCAAGTTTTAAGAACAATATTTCTGATAGTTACTTACGCTCACAGTTACAAAATATACATTTAAATTAAACATAATCTAATTTATATCACATCCTCGAATATTGCGCCTTTGTTAATGTCGTTAAACACAACGCTGACCAGTACGTAGGGATATTAACAATATGTCTAACAGAGTATGTCGCAGGTTAAGCGTTTACAGTCCCCATACACGTTCTTTATGCACGTATTCCCACATCGACACCTTATTATTTTATTGTCATCCATTGCGCAGCCGTAAAACCGCGGTCCATCACAGAACTCGCCCGGCCCCCGGCGGGGCGTCACCCGCGGCCGGCTCACGATCCATTACGCGAAACACAACAGTTTCCGACTGCGGGCAAACGAAAACTTTCTAAACGATTCCCCGGAATGGCGCGCGAGGGTGATGTCGGTAAATTACGCCGGGCGCCGGCGCCGACGTCACGACTAAGCAATAAAAACCGTAGGTACACCATCGGCCGTGTTTGCCCATCGGATAACTAATAGGCGAAAGTCGAGAATACTGAGCCGTAATAAAAATCCGTTTATAAATCGCCGAAAATGAGATCGGCGACGGGCGGGCGGCCGCGGACGGCGCGGCCATCTTAATTAGCGTGGATTTACACCGTTACGTTGCGACAGTGAAAAAAATAACGACGCACGTGAACGTCTTAATAATATTTCATAAGGTTTATATCGTTGCATCAATGGTGTGTTTCGAAAGCGGCCTCTATTTGTGGGGCCCGGTTAATAAATTACCGCCGGACCTCACAGATGGCGCGGCGCCCCGCCCGCCCGGACCGCGGCGCCGGCACCGCCCTCCCCGCTCCGCTAGCGCCGCCTGCGCCGGCGCACCGCACGCGTTTGCATGTACTTATAGGTATTGTGATTGAAATATTCCCATGGATTAGAAAAAATAATCGTAAACTCGTGCTTAAATATTTTGTTATTAGGCAATCTAATACCTACTATAATAATCTAATAATTAAGCACTTAATCTGGAAATCTAACTAGTGAGAATTCTTTTTCGTCTAATTAATGTTAGTTTACAATGATTTCTAATTAACTGATATCAAAATTTAAAAAGGAGGAGATTTTCAATTCGACTGTATTTTTTAAATATTTGTTATCTCAGAACTTTCGACTGGGTGAACCAATTATGATAATTTTTTTTTATTTGGAAGCTAGTGCTTCCCGTGTGGTCCCATTTTAATTTGGTTTAGTTCTGACAATGGCATCCATGAGAAAATCGTCTATTGCTAGATATATTGTACTGTTTCCTTGGCTGACACCGACTCCAAAAATAATAATAATTGTAACTATATTATATTATCGTAATAATTTGATTGATTTTTAAGTACTCTAATATTTTTTATTTAATTTTACTCAGGAAAACTCTAAAAATATTTTGATCATTATTTATTATTCATAGATATGTGTTGAGTTTTTGAAGTGGATAGGTACCTATCTACCTTCTTTTATTATTTGGCTGCATAGATCGTGCCTATATTGATTAGTAGAAAAGTAAGTTAATTATTAAGTTATAGAAGAAATGCGCAATTATTTTTTTTTTTACTTTTAAGTGCATATTAATTTGTTTTGGAATAGGTTTTGTTTTGAAGTCGGTTTTTTTTTTGTTAAAATTCTTATTTTGTACACGTTTATACAAACATGATGAAATTTAAAAAAATATTACATCTACAAATTGAATATTTAATATAGGACTAAGATGAAATGTATCAGTTGAACTCCATCGATCATGGAAGTATATAGTACTAGCTGTCCCGCCCGCTTCGCTGGGTAATTTTTATTATAAATAAAATGGCGAAGGATTTACGTAATTCAAAAAATGAGTAGCCTAGAACCATCTACAAATCATCCCGCATCGAATGGTCCCAGTCCCATGTCTATACGTTTAGTAGTTTTTACGTGATTGGCGAACAAAGACAACCTATTTTCAATGTGTAGAAGATGATAGGTACTGGGGATATTACGTTATTAAATTTTTTAAATTCCTATAAAATTATTATTTACTGGTCTTTCGTAGTGCTTTACCAGCTATATACTAGAACCGTTTAGACACAAAGCTATTTTATAAATAAACGGGGATTTAACACTAAAAAAGCGTTATGGAAGCTTTTGCCCAATAATAAATTGGTCGACGTAAGTTCAGGAGATTCCTTGCAATTGTGCTGCTACTTGACGGTCTATACTACTAATGTGGTTTTGTAATATGCTATTTAGATTATTTACTCGGATATATGGGAGAAGCCAATTTTACACATTTTTCCCGTAAAAACTTACAACCAATAGATACAGATATGATTTATACTTGCATCAATATAGTTGTAACCGTCTGTTCCTCGAAAATGCAAGGTTTTTAGGGTCCTATATCTCCAAACGAAAAACACAACCCTTATAAGATCACTCGTGCGTCTGTCTGCCCGTATGTCACAGCCAATTTGCTCTGAATCTATTGGATCGATTAAGTTTGCATTTCGCATACATATGTACGTCTGTGATTCAATACGGACGTGTAAAGTAAATAAATGAATTTAATTTATGATAGTTAACCTACTTTAAATATTTGTGTTCTAGGGATCAAATAAACTTCAAGTATTTAATTTTACCATAGCCCATTTTAAAGTCTCTTGTTGTTAGCTCTCGTAGTATCAGCACTCGTAGTGCTGATAATTCTCATACTCATACAGCCCCGGATCCGGGGGAGGCACCCGCACCGGGTGGCACTTTCAGAAGGCTCCATTAATTTCAAAATGCGCTGCGAGCAGCTGCAGCACAGTATATTACTGGCAACATCGTGGCGGGATTTTTAATTTCACAAATTTATTAATTTTATAGATAATTAAAGATAAAAAATATTTAAATGATATTTGTAATGGTTTTTCTTTTCAAGAGATACATATTATGATTTTTTTTTTCTACAAAGATAAATATAATATTTTTGGAAAAAAATACAGAAGTTTCTATATAATTGTGAAAAATGGTAGTTACATAGCATCGGGACTTCACCTACTAACTTTGAGAAGTCCATAAATAAAAAAATAACTGGTCAAAAGAGTGTATATAGGAAACATAATAATCATAACACGAATTGTTATGATATGCTTCCTGTATACAATTTTATGAAAAAGTTATTAGATAAAAGATAATAAAGAGTGCAAAATTATTAAATTCATCTTATTGTTCTGATCATAAATAATGCCAATTTGTGAGTTTCCTTCTAACCGCTTATCTCAAAACACTGGAGAGGGGGCGCCACTATCAGGTTACCGCCCCGGTTCGAAAAAATTGTAGATCCGAGGCTGTATTAATAACATACCCATGCAGAAACAGGTTGGAATCCAGGTCAAAATCGAGAACAGCATAGCAATCGAGTTGATGATTGCAAGTGTGATCGGTCGACACGCAAGACGAAGGAGTTCATTCTATGTTCATGGGTGAACAAATCTTCAAGAATCATAGTTAAGAACAATTTCGATAGAGTCATCTTTCGAAGCAAAAAATACTAAATCGAAATTAGTTTCGCTATTTGGAAGCTACGATGACACAGACAGACGTATCGCCCAATTTCTTATTTCCCAAAAAACAGTGCAAAATTTTGAGAAAACTATTTAAATTAAATGAAACATGTTTCTCCATTAGAGTGTGGCTGAATCCTACACAATAATATTTATCAAGGTACTTAGTATCTGTGTGCAAGCGACAACGGCCTAGAGTGGCTAAATGAGCGAGACTGAAGGAGCAGACGGTTTTAATGAAAAATCACATGGACGTGTTGTTCCAGCAGTCACTCTTGACACCACGCACGAGTTCCCGTGGACTGAATTAGAATAACTATTCTTTTAAGAACTTCAGTGGTTCCTACTTAAATACTGTATTGTTTGATTTTCTGACTGAGATTCCCGACTACGTTTTTAGTAGTCTTAAATACTAGTCTTTATTAGTCTAATAATAAAATTATGCAAATTATGTTTTTTGTTGATAAACCCAACATATTCAAGCACGAATTGACGTATTTATACTAATAATACGCATTGAAAAAAATCTCAATTCAGATTAAGGGCGGGGGGCAGGATTTAACCAAATCTCACCAAGGGGGGGTCGAAAATCCCCCTTAAGTCCCCCTGTTTACGTTTATAGGGGGCTTATATACGAAATAGAATATTATCCAAGGAACATGATTTTGTTTTGGGCAACAGCAAATCGCACAATGGTGAAACGTAAATATCGAAATGTAAAAGTCAATTGCAAACGTTACTTAGTATACTCATATAATTAGTCGAAGAAAACTTTGCTGAACCCGCTAACAGGCAAGCCGATTTTCGGATGGAACTACATCTGTCGGTTCGGCTAGTTCTTTGTATTGCTTTAAATTGAGAGATTTGATCGTTAAGCCTCCAGTGCTGGACTGAAGGTTGTTGCTAAATACGATGGCCACGCTCGATACTGAGGGGTTATCGGATTTTTCAAGGACAGAGCGATTTATTTAAATAAACTTAAATTCGCCCGCACACATTCCTATGTCTGTGCACCTGACCTCGTAACAGTACTAATCTGATCTTATTTGAAGGCAATGCCCTAACAATTAGGCTGTTAGTACTTATTATGTCAGTTATATAACACCTGTGTAGATATCTGAGACACGACAAATAGGTATTTCTATATATTTCAAGGGGGCGAAATCGTCGCCATATACATTTACAGTGTTCTCTTCATTTGCGATGGTATTCTGGTACCATCTGATGGTAGCTCATTTACCTTTGATTAATCATATTAAACTAACGAATGAGTGAACGCGATCAAGTTTATTTGATTTTTTAATTGCAGGTAATGCAAAATTTTAGTTAGTGATTGGAAATGTTAGTGATAGTCTGCCGGCACCCAATTATTTACTACCTTATTCGTCAGCGTACTCCGACAACCAACTTCAGTTAAAAGTTGACAAACGTATGAATGCATTTTATCGTTTAGTTATAAGAAAAATGTGATGACTTTATAATCAAAACATGTTATTATGAATGCTAGCGTGAGTTGGATCTAGTGCCTAGTTATAAAATAATCTTGTATTGCATCTGTATACAATAAAAGAAATGAAACTTTTTAAAATATGTAATTTTTGGTAGTCTATATTATTATAAAATGTATATATATATATATATATATATATATATATATATATATATATGTGTGTGTGTGTGTGTGTGTGTGTGTGTGTTTTTTAATATAATGCTATATAATCAAAATTTCGGGTATGTTTACTTTTCTTTTAATGGTGGGTACTTAACGCAAAAATTGCACATAGCAACTGCAATGCAATGCGTGGAGTTGTTACGAGAAAATTTTTGTGTTATAATCTATTATGACTTTCGTTACCTATTCAATGCATAGAAAAGCCAGTCATATTCAGTTAGTATCCGATGACAGGTCTCTCCTTTGCATACATGTATAATTGATAAAGCGAGTTCTAAGCGTAGTCAGTCTAAACTCTATTATGGTCTTATGAAGGTTGTCCTTCTACAGCTGTCACCGAGTTTGACCTTTAGATGGATGAGCCGCAGCCTATTAATAATACTGAAGTCACTCGCTCGTTAATAGAAGAAGAAAGAAGAATTGCACACGATAACAAAAAGGCAAATCTTGGAATAATCCAAATACAAAAGATCTTACACTATAACCTGTGAGTGATGAAACCTTAGTAGCTTCTTCGTCGTTTTCCCATTCGAAGGGAATAGATTGGATTGGTTGAGTCGGTTGGATTGATTGTGAGAAGATGGATTGACCATTATTTACCTGAAATTTAAAAAAAAACAGTGTGACTTGTATATATTGTTGCGATTCGGAAACAAAGTAATAGTCTTCAACGGGTGTAATTTTGAGAGGAGCTCTCCATTGGAATTAAAGCGAAGCAGAAACGTTGCATAGAAAATGATCACATTTGGTAAAATTTTGTAAGAATCCATTTATAATAGAAAGAAGAATAATGGTAAGACCGGCCACGTAAGGAACTCTTGAATTAATTAAATGGTAAGAAAACAAGCAATGTATAATGATTCACATTTTTTTTTTCGTCTGCTATGTGTTAGGAGTGAAAATAATAAGACCTAGAAGTAAATCACCCTTTACCACGACGTCGCTTTCACTCACACGGTTCATATTACTATGGCGATTTTGAGCCCACTCAAAATTTGATTGAGTTACTCGTCCACCTTACTTATGTACCTGTATTTTCCCATCCTATATATATAAAGAAGGATGTGTATATTATGAAATCGATAGACTCAGAAACTATTTGACCGATCATTATGAAAATTGGTTTGTATATGTATTTTTTTAAAGAGAAGGTTTTTATGCTATCCCCATTTACGTAGGTCGCCACCAGGCGGAGCTCCGCTGCATCGACTTTTCCTTCCTTCAACCGATTATCATGAAAATCATTATGTATATATATATTTTTACGGAGAAAATGATTATGCTATCCCCATTGACGTAACTCACCGCCAGGTGGCGCTGCAATGTACCGACTTCCGTATCGTTTAATTGATTGTTATGAAAATTAGTATGTACATGTTACCGCATCACACAAACACGGCTAAACAGATTTTGATAAAAAATTCCACAGTTTCGTAGTTTGGGATCCCACTTAACATCTAAGCTATGTATCATCTGATTAAAATTTGGTTGTGTAGAACCAGATATACAGTTTAATCTCTAAATAATAGAGAGGTCATTTAAAATGATCGTGTGAGAAAAATATGAATAAACGCCACGAACGCTTCTAAAACGGTCTAAATATCGTAGTCCACGCGGGCGGAGCTGCGGGCAAAAGCTAGTTTTACATATATTCAATATCAATCAAGTAGCTATTTTTACTTATCTTTAAGAATCAAGTGAAAGCTGCAGTGTAGTAGATTTAGAAACGCTCAACATGAGTTGCACACACCATGACCAAGCGATTGGAGACATTCCTTCTTAAAAATCACGATTATTATGCTTCGAGCAATGGGTCTTCCCTGATCCATTAATATCAAGGCTGCGGTGAAACAAACATTGAAAAGAAATTAATGTCTTTTTTTGTTTTTTATTTAAGAAGTTCCAAAAAAATTTCTAAGTGCCCTACACTAAATATAACGTCATTTTTCAAACTAAATTAAAACTAATAATCATTTGCGATTCGTTTACGTCCACTGAAATAAAGGTGCCATTTTTAAAAATGCCTCAAGAGTAATGTTAATTTAATACGGCAACAAAGAATTGAAGCAGACCTTAAAGATTTCTTGCCTACACAAAAAAAAAACTCTTTTTTACATCATCTCTTTAATTATTATTTCAAACTTATTAACGTGAACGTAATTAGCCAGCCGGGGTATTTAGTGGCTTCGTCCATTATGTCTCGGAGAGGTTTCTCACAAACAGAATAGAGCTATAACATTTAATTGAACAGTGTCAGGGAGTTTAAAGTGACGGATGTAGGTGTGCATTTTGAATTAATGGCCGTCCGGATTGCCGAATAAATCATTGGCGCGCCTGTTTAAAAGCGTAACGATTTTTTTTCCTCTTTCCGTACACGTTAATAATTATTTGAATAATATTTTGAAAGCAGTTCCGCCACCCAGATTGAAAATTACAACTTAATTTCATATGTCGGTGCTTACGTGTACAGATCGATCTATGGATGCTAAATTTATTCACCTAATAGGTCGATATTAAACTTGAGTATTGTATAATGCACGCGACGTAAAGCGTTTTTAGGGTTCCGCGCCGAAATGGCAGAAACTGAACCGTTATAGTTTCGTCATGTCCGTCCGTCTGTATGTCACAGGTGTGTTGTTCCAAAATTACAAAACGTATATTGATGATATTTATAGTGTAGGTGTCTTGTATAAGCCGTTACTTAGTTTGGTGGTTAAATAACAAATATAAATATTTCCAGAGGGGGCACTCCATACATGTAAAAGAAGCTGAAAAAATTTTTTTCAACAAACAGCAACGAGTGGCACATATTTCGATATATTTTTTAAAAACACTAACATTTCTAAGCAATTTTTCTAATTACGAGATTAATTTTGAAAATAATCGTTCCGAAAGTTGCAGAAATAATGTATGTCCCCTTTATTGTCTAAATCGTGTGATCAAAAATATGAAAAAAAAAAATAACTAAGGAAACGCTTAATAAATACTTTCAATGAAAATTATTTTGAACACGGTTAGATATACTGTTTTTGAGTTATTGCTGAACAACTGCTCTTCTCAATTGTAGGACGTAAGTGCCATGAAGATACGCTCTTTTATTGATGCACTTTAGTTTACACTAGTTTAATAGTAATAGGCGACTAAAGTGCTTACAACTATTTTCTACGGGAAACATGGAAAAATGTGTAACAATGTACTTTTTTTATCTGTAGTACATTTCTCCGAAATAATAGCTTCGAAACCCTATAATGAGCATGGTCCGACATGCACTTGGCCATTTTTTTTATTTGGTTACGAGTTTAATTTAACTAACAGATTCGCGAATAGTAATAACGGAACAGATATATTTAAGTCAACGAATGAATTCGACCTCAATTTTATACTAGCCTTTGCCAGCAGCTTCGCTCGTTTGAACAAAGAAAAATCATTAATTTCTCGACGTTCATACCAGTCGACAGCCTTGCACCCAAATTCGATTGAGATCCGATCTGAGAGACGATATCGGTCTTGCTCTAGATTTCAATCCCTGTCTCGCTTTCGGTTACTATAGCATTCGCGTCATTAAAGATCAATAAATAGTATGGTACAGAAATGACTTGTACAAACAACTCATTATTTTTCATTATTTTATTAGGTTGTAAAAGAGAAAAATACACGATGTGCACGCATAAGCGTGGATATCCTTAAATGGAATGGAAGCATATAAAAAATCGTTGTCTGTAAAGTCGGTTTACGGACGGTAGTTTGACGTGACAACGTCAAACATTACAGTAATATAATATACAGAACGACACAAGGAGAAAAGTTAATTGTTTATACTATCAATTATATGAATGTTCATTATTTTTTCAGTCAATTGTAACATAACCTATCATTACTGCTCGCCGACCGAGGGCTACTTTTTAAATAATAAAAAATAAAAATATTAATGAAAAGATTAAACACAAAAGCTTGAACAATGAGATTTTTAAATGCAAAATTACTTACCATTATTGTCGCAATATTAAACACACATGAAAATCACAATAACATTTCACTTCACTTTATAAACATTTGACGAAAACAGTTCACGTGTATCTTTTGTGCTAGGCTGATCGAGAAGAGGGGAGACAGATGCAGCACGAAACGAACTGAGCCGACCGCTCGAGCCTCGCTTACGGAACGGGACATCGAGCGTAACGGGACAATGACGTCAACTTTGTCGTGCACGCAGCCCGTAATATCGAGTTATTAGACGTTGTCACGTCAAAAATAATCTCGACTTTGACCACACGTGTGCGAAGATGATACTGCATGGCCACAAACTGGCCGATACGGGGCCGTATTTTCGGTGCATACGTTTTTATATATATATATATATATATATATATATATATATATATATATATATATATATATAAATACAAGCATTCGTTTATTTGTCGTGTTGGATTTCTATTCGGCGTCTGTTTGTTTGGAACATGTCGCAAGTGAAAGTGATATGTTCGAAATTGAGTATCGAGCTGTCAATGAATTTTGTCACCAAAGATAAACATTTACCATCGGACAATCGCTGACCACGCAACGTATGTCGAATGTATTCGACGAGTCTCGCCTGTGCAAATTTCGACATGGTGTTTTAGTTGAAGCCGTTCGAATAAAGCCGCGAGGGGGCGACGACGACGCCACCTGGCTGGTGACCCGTTCCGGCCGTCGCCGACGAAAATTTAGCAAGAGGAAGAAATTAGTATCAGAAGACGTATTAAAATACGAGAAATCACTAAAAACCTAGTTAAGAGACGCGCGAACGGAATAATTCACAAGTATTTAGGCAAGTACAAAGTCAGTGCGCGTTGCGATTCTAAAATGTTGACGTGTGATGCGTTACGAGGCGTTTTTAAACGTAAGTAGATTTAATTAGATGGAAATTATTTCTAGAATAACGACCTGTAATAAGACCTGGAGCCGAAAACGGTATTTCAAGGGGAAACGAGAACGATTACATTGGAAATTCAGGAATGAGAAGCCTCCTAGGAAGTTTAACACTTCGGCATCAGCAGGGACAACTAATGACTATCTATATACATATATTAATCAGTTACACCATTTACGAAAGTCATTACAAAAAAGAATAGGAAAAGTTCAGAATAGGCATTTTCAATTTACTCGATGATATCTGTGAGAGTTGTTTTCAGTATATATATATATATATATATATACTCTACGATACATTTCCGTTTTAGAATTGGGAAGAAAGAATGACAAGGGGAAGACGATTTTCAGCAGATGACGATAGAAGCCGTAAATAAGCACTCTAACAAACTGAAGGAATATTTTTCACGATTGCAAAAGGGATTATTGTGAGTAGCTGGTACTCCAACTCGGGTGACCACATGCTAAGACCCTTGAACAGTCATTTCAGTGTGCGATTCTATGTTCAGAAACTGATCGATTCAAAATGACGGCTCTTCTCATAGAAACAATATTAATTATAAGTATCAATGTAATTACAAATTTTCCTTGATAGATATCAATTTTAAATTCGCGTATTCAATAGAGAAGTATTGTCTCATCGGCGGAAAGGAGTACCCTGCGCCCTTGTACGAGTTCGTAATTAACTAACTACATAACTTATTTTGTTAATCTTATAACTCATGATCTATAAAATCGCAGTAAGTGAATATTTACCACGGCTGAACCAGTCGATATAAAATTCATCAAAAGGCGATTTATTCGGTTTTTCCAATAAGCTATCAATACTAAAAAAAAAAAAGAAATAAGAACGCCGAACAAAAGAATTGCCAAATTATCAAAGGCGAGATGTTAGGTTCGTGACAAACTCGTAATAGTCTCATAATGATAACTTGATGCAACATGTATGCGAGTTTCATAACTATTTAATTGCGTGTGCGCACAAACACACACACAATGCATACTTATATTTAGATGTTTTTTTTATTTTTGTTTTCGTGCCGGAAATCGGGAGTCGCGTATAGGCTCGATTACGGCGGCTAGGTTCGCCACCCGACGTACCTGGTTCTTCGGAGGGGCAATAAGCGTATGGAGAGATAGATGTTAAGAATGGTGAACTGTGCGAACTGATGAAAGACAGACGACTGAATATTTTATACGTGAGACTAAAAGGAAAGGTGGGGCCACCAAATACGGGTCTTTCGGTTTTTCGCACCGCAGAAATCTGTGATAGGTATATGCCCATCCTTCTGGAGAATAGGTGTGAGTTTATAATAATACTTATAACGTAAATGTGATTTTTTTATTATTTTACGTATTTTATTTATTACCCGCGATTTGGCTAATAAAATCGAGAGACCTATAGAATAAACTTGAGTGTGTTTCATTTTGGTTTGTTGTCGATTTTTTATATATAATTCATTATATTGTTTTGATACCGCAAAAAGATTTTATGTATGTATTGTAATCATGTACAAAATTTGGGCGAAAAATTATTCAAACCGTTGTTATTGTTGACTGGAGTCTGAAACATATACATAACAACCTATATGTATTCCTAAAGACTTCCTTAAATATTCAACTCGAATCAAATTAAAATTAATGCAATTTGGTACTGTCCCATCCATTAAGAGTAGCGGGATGAGCGAGATTTATTGAAAATGTCGCAGTCACTGTTCGATATCAGGATGAATGCAAAAATTCTGAGCTTAAATTCAATGCGCTTAAAAATTATTTGCTTTGTTGACACAAGTTTGTATTTGGGTATTTTATTACTTATTTATTTAATCTTTTCTTTTTGTGTAAAAATTTTTATTTCGGCTTGACAAATAAACCCGACAAAGGATTTTTCTGTTAAATTTGATCGAATAATATTAAGAAGTAAATTATCTAGTATTAGAGAGAACCCGACGTTCACTGAAACATTATAAACAGATTAAAGCCCAAGCATTTAAATCTTAATCAAGATCGCGGGAGAGTCAAGTTCAGCAGTGGGGTGACAAAAATCTGTCTCAATAATAATTATTGGAAAAAATATTTTAGATTTACAACCTCATTATTTGTAATTAGTAACAATTAAGATTCTAAAAAAGAGTGACTTATGACTGATATGTTTTGTCGATTTCCTTTGACATGAGCTATAAGTAAAAGGAAATATATACCAAACGACGTCATTTACTATGAGCGTCATTTAAAATTGTGTTGAAAACACTTATTAAACAATATGAAACGCGCTTTCATTTAAGCTCTTGCCGTTATAAATATTTATATATAAAGTTAGTATTTTTCATAAAAACACGACTTTTTCATTCTGCCGTAACGTACTCAGAATTAATAACTTAAAAAATGAGCGTACATTCACCCCCCTCTATAAGTGGTGCTGGTTACGGACCACCAGGCGCTGTGTGACAAGGATGGCCTGTATCGAATTACAGTAAGAGAGAAAGAGATAGCTAGCGCTCTGGGTGGGCCCCGTAATAGTCGGGTCGATATCGAAGGAAATCTGCCCGATTCGAAGCACCAATAAATTGCGCAAAAACTGTAACCGTAGAAGATCGTAGGCGATTTGTATATCACGAGCTTCGAGCTCGTGTCCAAGTTATTTACGTCTATTCACGTATTTGTTATCGGCGGATAGTACTTATGTATGGATGTGTGCATACGGCATAGAAGCAACTTAATTCTACGTTGGGTACAGTCAACTTCATAAATTTCACAACATAAATAAATATAACGAAGAGAAATAAACTGTACCTGCGCTTTTTACAATTATTGCCATAATCACCTCATCAGCTATGGCGGGGTGGAATGAATGATATTAATAAATCTAATTAAGAATCTCAAGTTCATTACATATAATAGAAATCAAATAAAAAAAATAGGTCATCTAAGAATTGTCACACTAATACTAAATGAAAACGTCCGTTGAAAACAATATTGAAAACAATAATGTAATAGTCCCATAATTTTATGCACGTATAAAAGTCTTAAAAGAGGATTTTTGTGTCATACACAACAAATTTTTCGTTAATTAATTTAATACAATTAGTCCAAGATTTTCCATATATAGTTATAGATTTAAATTCATAGATTTTTTTATTTATTTATGAACTCATGCACGCTTATTTCATAGAAATATAGACATAGACCGTAGATCGCCATATATATGAGGTACGATCCTTACATACTTTTCCTGCTTCACTCACATTAGTTATTCTTTTCAATGCAAGCTTGTTGGTTGTGGATGCTAAAAATGAAACCCTTCTTTAATATGCTACCAATTCAGCCGCATAAAATTTTATAGAGCGACCCTTGTCGACCCTTCCATAGCATACATCCGCTCTATACATTTGTTTTTGTCAGTCTACTTTCATTCAATCTTTCCAGATGACCAAACCACCCGGAATACACCTTTTCCTACTCCAGCCACTGTATTTTCTTTCGGCTGCTAATAAAAATTTAAGATGTGGTTGAAATACGTGGCGCATACCGAAAGTACCTGGAATAAACCATTTGTAATAGAAATATAAAAAAAAATACAATTTTTGAAAATACAACTTTCTGGGAGTAGTATACGATTTACTTTGTGTGGATTATCATTCATTTATCTTTTCATTGCAACATCGTTTTGATAAATTTGTATTGGTATAGGGACCAAAAGCGAAATATAGAGTCAGCACCATCGCCGAAGTAAGCGGTCTCTAGTGTTTTATTGCCGAAAAAAAATTCGAACAAAAAATTCATTTGTAATGTTGTAGATATTAATAAAAATGGGAAAAGACGATAACAGTTTTAACCGGCTGTTAGCAATATTTTACATGGACAATATATTAGAAAAAGTAAAAAAAGAGTGTGTGTACTTATGTACACGCGTTAGAAGTTATACTTCTTTGGCGTATGAATAATATTTAAAATAACTCAAATGCAGTAGTAATCGACAATAAATATTAAAATCAATCAAAACGATTTTGTTTAATTGAAAATGTTTTATTAACGTAACAATATAACAATACAGTACAAATATATAATCATTATTCATTATGTGAATGAGTCAAATACATTTAAAAAAAGAGTGTGTGTACTTATTATTCAATTATTTGTTAGAAAAATAATAAGTTCGTTAGAAATATATCTATATATTATACTTACATGGTTAACCTCTAATATTTAAAAACACTTCAAATTTTCACAATTGTTCACAACACAATGTTAAAAGTTTACAAATAATGTTTATATATATAATAAATTGAACAAAAAATAATTATTATAATTATAGAAAATTAATACTCAAAATTGATTATTCATATGAATACTATATTTTGCAAGAACTGGGTTATGAATATAAGTACTATGTAATATATAGCATGAACACTCTGTACTATGTACTATATAGTATGAACACTCAGTATTGTAACTATATTCAGTGTTGAAAGTATATTTTGACGTGACAACGTCTTATAAATTGGTTTGCCGGGTGACACTTCAAAGAAACTGCGTTACGCTCCGCTCACGTTATGCGCTCACAATGAGAGCGAGTGAGAGGCACGCGTCCCTTCCACTCGGGCATGGTTAGCCCGCCTAAGAGCGAGAGACAGACATAAAAGTGAAAGGCACGCGTCCCTTCCACTCAGATAGGAACAAGTTAAGTTGTAGTAAACGCTGTTTCATTGTACGCAAATGTATTGCAAGTTATTGTATGTATATTTGTATATAAATACGTATGTATGTGTAAAGGTAAAAATAAAATTTTGTTAATATGAAATTCAGTGCGAGATTCTTTGTATAAATTAATGTTTTAAATATAACTCTTTGTATAAATAAATGTTTTAAATTGTTACTATTATTTCATCCTTCTTTCTACTATACGAATGAATATTCACATTAAAATGATTTTACCACTCAGAGTCGTTGTCACGTAAAACTTTCGCCCGTATACCGACTTTACAGGCAACCAATTTTTTTTATTATTTCTATTCTGTGGCTAACTTCATCATGTCGTTTGTGTGCGCGCAGCTCACAAATTCACTCTCATCCAAACGCACCAAAAGAAGTATAACTTCAAAAAAAATATTCAAATTAAAACAAGTGCAGCTAAAAAAAAATACAACCGCAAAACAGTCGTAATCGGTGAAATTGTTCCACAAACGAGTGTGTCAAATGTCTGTCTATGATGTAAAATTAGTGGTACGTTTATATAAAAAACACACAAAAAAATTATTATTCCGACTCAATCCAAAAAATCATAAATTTATACATATGGTTATGAATAATTATAAAAATATCGTTTATCAGCTTGACAAGAATCGAAACGTCAGATTCAAACGTTTCAATTCTCACAGGAACCTGTAAAACTGGTATTGTGCTTTGATTAATTGCATTTTGATTCATTGTATATTTTTTAACTTTCCTCTATCTAAAATTGAAAATTTTCATAAAATTGAAAAGTTACTGTTTTCACCACGATTTTCAAAAATCTAGTTGTCACCAGATCGCAACGTTTTAGGTTCCTAGGAATCTATTTTAACAATTTTCCGTGTGATGTCTGTATTTACATGTGTGTGGATGTGTTTAACTGTGTGCAATGTGCATGTGTGTGCGCGTTGTGAGTGTGCATGCGCGTGAGTGCGGGTGTGCCTGGCTGATATATAAACAATTATCAGCAATGAGGTGCTTCTCATCATTAGTGCTCTTGCATTGTGTTGGTGTTTAAAATTTTGATTGTTTTCGACGACCAGTAATTGACCTATGGATCGTAAAACATGATATGTAAAAAGGAGATGTACAGTCCTGCGCTCAAAAACGGCCGCAGTAAATGAGTGCTAAAACGAACAGTTTAGCACTCATTGAATTCCGTGTAGTTTCGTCGCACCTTTCGTTACGACGTCGAGATGTTCTATTAAAAATTACAAAAATATCAAGTAAAAAGCAATAAAAAAGGATATTTTTTATTTTCGATAAAATTTCGTTTATTCATAATAAATGCTCAATCATGTATTATGATGAGCATTAATTACAAAATGATCGTTACATGTTCTCTTTGCATAGAAAACTGAACCTTATGTTCATGAACATTTCGATTAAAATGTGAGATGATAAATAGTGTTTCTTCCCTTCTTTTTCGTTGGCACTGCAAAATGGTATCGTAAAATGTGAGTAAAAAGTGTACATCATGGACATTTTGAGCCATTTTTCGCCGTCGAAATATTAAGGATCATGCATGTTCTTTTATATACATTTATGGACAATCAAACATATTTCTGAATTAGCGGTAACATATGGAATTTAACTTTAATACAATTATGTACTTTTTTGTGATCATTTCCAGTTTGATTGATTGTTATTTAAATCTATATTTAAATTGCTTCAGATGAAAAACCTTCGTTCGGAAGTAGCTAAGTTCAGATTACTTCGAAGCCTTAATTTTGAATTATTATTTATAGTTGCGTGATAAAAAAAATCATTTCTCAATTTTGTATGAAATAGTCGTAAATGACAAAAACTACAGATAAACGACGATTTCTTTAATATTTACGTTTACTCTATTTAAAAAGTGATTTTCCTGATTGAATGCCGATTCGAAATACATTTAAGTATGAATTGTGATGTTTGTTATCTGTAAAGGGTGTTTTATTTAAGTTTTCTATCTGAGAATAAAGTATACTCAATTCTTCGACGATGAAATCTTAATTATTAAATTTGATGTAAAACTATAGTCTACATATGACAACTTTTGCCTGTAGTATATGTCTTTCGCTATATGCATATTATGCTATATCAACAAAAGGCTGTGCAATACTCTTTACTGTTGATGTTATAGCTCAGTAAAGGCTTTGACAACATTAAGAGAAGACTTTAACGCCTTGAACGAAGTCGCCATTTTTTTCTTGGTCAATTTAACCTGCAAATCGTTAAAATAAATAACTTTTACTCAACAAAATATACAATTTTTCTATTATATCACATTTTTTCATGAACGATAGTCACTAAACTTAATCAATATTTGAAAATCAACTTCTAAGTCCTATTGAATAGTAATATTACTATTTATAATTTATACTACTTTTTTTCAATTGAAATGTTATTGAAGGGACATTAAAATTGAAATGAGAAAATTTGATACAATTCACATAAAATGTATAATATAAGCGCAACATGCAATCTGATACTTAATCAATATTATATATATTTTGAAAATTTAAATAATGTTTCTTCAACCATTTCTTGTCACATTATCACACATCTTTTCTATAGCATTTAGGTATATATAAAAAAAATCGTATTTATATAAAACAAAAAATACTTTTTAGCTTTACCTATCTACCTTTGACACTTAAAATACTTGAGTTATATAATATCCAATAGTAATTACAAATCTATTTAACGCCCTCATAGATGTACTGCATAACTCAAAGTTTCGACATATAAACCTTTACCTATAGGTGTAATAAGTGCTTAAGCGGCAAGCCGCTGTTACTCAGCGACTTAGTAAAGTAACTTAATTGTTTAATTCAAATCTTCAATATTAACTTTGAAGGACGTAAACTATGTTCTATAACTGTTATACAACCTAAATAGCTATTAGTGCTTTAATAACGCTTTTCTTTCGTAATACTAGTGAGTATATACAACCTTAATATAGGATTTATACAGGTTTTACCTACTCGTGAGCCAAAATCAAACATATAAGGGTGTTATAGCATGATATAACCATTATCTTATAAAAACTTGCGATAACACTTACAAGACCTGTATATAGATTCTGCTTAGATCTAAATCCAAGCACAACCTATATACAGATCTTGTTGGGTACATGTTTCTACCAACTGCAGTATTTTATCGGCCTGGCCTATCGACCTAGTGGAAAACGTATTTTATCATATAATTTATAATGGACGCAGGAGTTATGGCAACACCTCTCCTGTCCCCTTTATAACATCACTTATTAAATGTTGCTGTATTTACGTATTTTTTATCATTATACTATATAAAGTATATATAATATCTTACTATGAATATTTACTATATAATAATAATCGGCTTGCGCCTAAAAACAGTTTCTCGCAAATGTAGTAAGTGTAAAAGACTAGCTAAGAGCATGTCGGACCATGTTTATTATAAGGTTCCGAAGCCCTTATTACAGAGAAATGGACTACAGATGAAAAAAGTACTACGTTGTTATACATTTTTCGATATTTCCCGTAGAAAATAGTTATAAGCACTTTAGTCGCCTGTAATTAGAAAAAAAACATGTAGGCATGTCGACTATTACTATTAAACTAGTTTTAATTAAAGTGCATCAGTAAAAGAGCGTATCTTTATGGCACTTATGTCCTTTTGTTGAGAAATGCAGTTTTTCGGCAATAACTCAAAAAAAGTATATTCGATCATCTTCAAAATAATTTTTCTTGAAATTATTTAAGCCTTCGTTTTTCTTTTATATATTTTGGACGTACGGTTTAGAAAATAAAGGGGAGGGACACAATTTCTGCTAATTTCGGAGCGATTATTTCCGGACTTATTCACGTAATCAGAAAAAATGTTTAGAAATTTTAAAGTATTTACAAAAGAACTGTCGCAATATGTACCACACTTTGAGAATGGATAAATTTTTTTTCTGTTCCTGTTACATGTACGAAGTTCCCTTCCTAGAAATATTTATTTTTGTTGTTTAATTACCAAACTAAGTAGCGGCTTATACAATACATCTACACTATAAACGTCATCAACATACGTTTTGTAGTTTTTGAACAAAATGCCTATGACATACGGACGCACGGACGGACACGACGAAACTCTAAGCGTTCCCTTTCGCCATTTCGGCTCGGAACCCTAAAAAGAATTAAAGCCCCTCAACGCTAAGCTAAGGTACCTCCACTATTCCCCGCCAGTGTACGGCCCGCCTAACATTAAGTTATCCGCCGTGAGCTCCCCAGTGTTACCCGCCCCTTGTTGCGTGCAATGATTTCATCTCACGAGATAATTGGAGACGGATGTGTGAGTTTTTAATGCGCGACGCGTGTGGTTTCGGAGTCGATGACTGTTTGATTCTCCTTTGCGGTAGGTATAGACACGCGTTCGGGAAGAAATCGGAGTTTACTTTTTTTTGATTTCGTCTAAGTACTAATACTTTCACGTAACTTGGATACCGTTTCTAATAATTCAGCTTAAAATATTGAAGTTCGTAGTCCGAGTCTATTCATATAAGGATACGAATCGGACTTGAGTGCATGATTAGAGACTCTTAAGTTAATGCAGTAAAGATTATTGAATGACGATTTAAATATTATATTTCTTCATAAAATAGAAAGTTTTGTCACGTGCAATAACAAAAATTGAAAACAAAATTAAAATTGGTCACATGGGGAACTTTACGTGTACCTTTATATGGACACTGAGATTACGTTTGATATAAATGTTTTGTAGAGCTTTCACAGATTAGTCGATACCGATTAAAAAAAAACATGTGTGCGTCTCGGGACGCCCTACAGAAATGATAACTTAAACGAATCTGAGTTGAACTGTTTAATATTAAAATTGTTTAACTTAAGAAAAGCTTACATTATTACTTAAATTTTATGTACATTAATATGATAATATAAAGAAACGTTGTTTATTAATAAAATATTTTATTGATTATAATTTATTCTTAGTTACAACTCTTGAATATGTACATTTCAATTTTGTGTATGTACATTATTAATATCATTATTTAATCATATAAATGTAATAATTGGCTTATGGTAGCTATAATAAGCAACGAAACTTGTACACGTAAATACGTGAGACAGAGAGAGAAAGCTGCTCGCTGGTTACATTTTTATAATAATCACAAAGCACTATATATACGCGCGTCCATAGAGCCGTTGCGTGTTTTGACGTGACAACGTCTTATAAATTGGTTTGCCGGGTGACACTTCAAGAAACTGCGTTACGCTCCGCTCACGTTATGCGCTCACAATGAGAGCGAGTGAGAGGCACGCGTCCCTTCCACTCGGGCATGGTTAGCCCGCCTAAGAGCGGAGAGACAGACATAAAAGTGAAAGGCACGCGTCCCTTCCACTCAGATAGGAACAAGTTAAGTTGTAGTAAACGCTGTTTCATTGTACGCAAATGTATTGCAAGTTATTGTATGTATATTTGTATATTAATACGTATGTATGTGTAAAGGTAAAAATAAAATTTTGTTAATATGAAATTCAGTGCGAGATTCTTTGTATAAATTAATGTTTTAAATATAATTCTTTGTATAAATAAATGTTTTAAATTGTTACTATTATTTCATCCTTCTTCCTACTATACGAATGAATATTCACATTAAAATGATTTTACCACTCAAAGTCGTTGTCACGTAAAACTTTCGCCCGTATACCGACTTTACAGGCAACCAATTTTTTTTGAATATTTTTAAGCTATTCGACGATTCCAAATCGAACTATCTCTTCTGCTTAAAAAACCATGTCGACCGTTGCATACTTCATCAAAACCGACAGGTTCGTTCAAAACGTAGCGTTAAAATATTTTTTGAACAAACCAAAAATTCAAAAAAAAAAGGCTTTATCAAAATACCTAAATATGTGAAATTCTCAAAGGATTGATGTTTGATACTCAGTCGTCTATTTCTATTTCAAAACCTGAATGATGTAAGCGTAAAGCAGATCAAAATCGTAAAACGCGTACGAAATTATTCCCGATAATGCTATTCAGCGATAATGTAAATTACAACCTTATATAGTTTCCATGGCATGTGAGTGCAATAATTTTCTTATGGAAATAAAGATTTTCTAAACTGAAAAACTGAAATTATAAACTGAAAGATATTGCAAAAAAAAAGGTTTTTTTTGTGTACATAGACTTTTAAACTCGATGAGCTTAGAACGTATTAAAGCTATATTCTAGAGCTCAGAAAACTAGAATCAACTCTAAAATCGATCTTTTGAACGTATTAAACTCAATGATTTACTGCTACATAAAAAAATTGTTTAAAATCATAAAAACAGTTGTTTAAAATTATTTTATTATATAATTTAAAAATAGCCAAATACGAAAGAACATATACTAATATATTAAACGTAAAGTTTTTCATGTGGAGGATGTGTATGCCTCTACAACAGAAAACCTGTAACATTAAATATGTATGCTCAACAACAATATTACAACAAAAAGACGAATGGGTGTGACATGCAACTTCATCTTAGGAATTGGATCGTATATTTTCCACAGAGTAGTACCTACTGCGCTCCGCGCTTAGGTCATAAATGTAACATACCTATGCCTCCTAAGGTTTATTTGCCACGTCTGTCTAGACTATGGTGTTAGTTCGTGTTGCAGAATATGATTTTATTCTCAGACCATTATTTAAATTAAGTTCGACATGTCTACTCGTTCTAGTGTTCTACAACGAAATTGTCAACAGCCACACTTCACAGCATTCCTCTGTTAGTCGATTTTCACTGAAACCGGTTCACTTAAGTAGACAATTAAAATACAATAAAAGGTAGTAAGTATACATTTATTAGGTGGGTCAATAACAATATGCGTATTATTGAAAAAAGTATTAACAAAAAAAAATAAACCTTTAAAATATATTGAACACACTACAAATTAAAAGATTTAGCTAGAATACGGAATTACAATAATTAAATAAATAATTACCGTGTTAATATGTATCAAACAAGTATATATTTCATTATAAACTGATGTTAGGTACTTATTTTTTAAACTATTCCAAAACACTTTCTGTACCCACCGTGGATTACAACTCAAATTCTATCAGAGTGGATGTCGGTCGATATCACGCAAAAAATGTGGCGCTGAATACTTCACGTCTGTCCTATAAGCTCATATATGTTATATCGCTAGATAATATGATCTGTCAGCAAATCAGCGTCATTAGAAGTGTTTATTTTAATTAGGTTTAGTAAAATGTCTCTCCATACTTATCTCACAACCGGAATTACACTTATTTTATATTGACCCGATTTTCCTTTAGGCCGCTCCTTATACCGCGCTCATTTAGTGTGGTAATAAACCGTTTTTGACATATCCGTGGCAAAATCCCTAACTGATATGACTGAGCGGCCGGTGAAGGTGTTAAGAAGTCGTACCACTCACGAACTAAAATATACTCTATCCCTTAGACAATAGAATTTCTTTTAATCGACTAACCAACCGATCGTTTATTAAGTTCAAAGGCGTAATATTTTGAACGTGAAATATATCTTATTACAAGAAACATAAGGTTGTGTTTTATATACAAAAGTGCAATTGTTATTAAGCTCAAAGGCGCCGCCGCGGGTGGCGGTGCTTTTGAAGCGGCGAGCGGTCATTACGTCAGAGCACGTGGGACCTCACTCGTGCCCACTTAGGACTCTATACTGTGCTATAGTGCCGCACGGCTACAGCAATAGTGCCGGCTTGCGCATCGGAATTCTCTATGGAAAAAAGGCAAAGGCAGGAAACCACAGTAGTGTTTGAATGTTAAAATGAAATGTTAATTATAGACGAGTCGTTATTTAGTTATATCCTTTCGATGGCCATGTAGTTACATTCGGTTATTTTTTTAAAATAATAGCTTTAATTATATTTTCTTCCTCCATAAAATTGTACAATTACATTAAATTACTAAAATGAGTAAAATACATCGTTATCTTAACTATGGTATCTAGTTTTCTGTCTGTGCGTTAGCATCGTAGTTATCTATCAATACATCCGATTGTTAATGACGACAATAAAAAACGTCGTGTCAAAATTTAAATTTTTCATTTGGTTATTATAGATATATAGTATAAAATTATTTTAATAGATTTCGTAATTTTTTCATATGTTATATGCAAAATATGAAAGAGGCATGTGGGAATCTAAAATATTTGTTAATTACCAAACATAACATTTGTATTCTAATGTTCCAATAAAATAATGATGAGAATTTACAGAAAACATTAAGAAAAACGAAAATGAAGACCTTTAATATTTCTAAATTTATGCTTTAACGAATTACATACGACTATATAGCAAAAGTTACAAACTTTTTTTTTATTTATTACCCCTATCAATTTTAAAAATAAAAACAGTATTCTTTTTATTTCCTATTTTTTTTTTGTTTTGTTCGCGAAGTCACTCCCGCTGGATTAGCTATAAGTACTTCTAGTACTTCGCTGTCGCCTCGGGAGACGCAGGCGTACCTATTTATATGCGAGCAACTAATTTCAATTTCGAATTCCAATAGCCTATTTCGTAATCGAACCTACCAGAAATTAATTGTAAACTATTGTCATTAGCGTGTGACGAATTAACTGAAAAGCTAGACGCGGCGCGCGGGGCGGGCCGGGGCGTGGCTGCATCAAAGGCGCCGCTGCGGCACCTCAAAGAGACCATTTAACTCCGTCGGACAGAGACGGATGTAGCGGCTGCGGTGCGTCAGAGCGAGAGGGACAGATTTCAGTTTGTCTTGAGAGGTAGTCGTTTGCAGTAATCCATATGAACGGGTTGACTCACGCTTCGGAATAGTGTTGTGCTTTGCTTCACGATTTTTCGATTTTGATACGAATACTTACGAATTGAAATAAAAATAAATTTGATTTGTTTGATTATTTGTTTTGCAGTGTCTGACTAATTCTTGTGAATATACAATACATTTAAAACGCTGATAAAAAAAACTCATCTTTTTTATAGTAAAAGCGTAAGTTGCTTTATAATTAAGCAAAATTACGTCACAATGAAAAATAAATATTGACTTTAATCTTAAACATATTAAACAAACAAATTATATTAGCTATAATTACTATTATGTTGTTGAGTTATTCCATCTGAATGTGATCAAAACGTACAGAGTAATAAATTAAATTATCTTCAAGTATTCATAGAAATTTTATGCGTATATTTTAGGTTTATAAAAAAAAACCTTTATAAAATACGTTTTACATTAGATTTTGTTGACAAGATACGTATTAATTAAAATATCGATAATTTTATCGAAATCTATTAGTACATGCCTAGCGATAAATCTGGTCCACTAAAGAAGCTTACGTCACTGACGTATTGTTTATAAATCAGAGCTTGTGTGCGCCCGCGCCGCACCGTTACCATAGAATATTGAGCGAATTCACATTTCTTTTTATTATTATTTATGCTTGTATAAAAAAGCAAAAGACCGCATACAGATTAAATGCGTATAAAGATGACCAGATTTTAATGTTTCCTCAGCTATTTGCTTCGCTTAAATTTTATTTAAAAAACAAACAAAACTGAAAATTGAAATTTAAAAATAAATTGCGTTTTATTATAACAGAAATCTCTATACTTAGTTTCCTTTACCCATTTTACGAGCCTTGCTACAAAATCATTGAATAACTAAACAAACGCTGTAAAGACCGAGCATGATCAGACTGTAATTATGGTTGTTTTTTTTTTTATTTATGAAAAGCCAAAGTAATGTTATTTATGATAATAAAATTAATATTAGTTCAATTGATATTTACAAATCTTTTATGTACGAATATTTCCGAGCAATGAATAGGTGCGTGTAATATTATTATGCTTGTTTGTATAATTAGATTAGTACATAAAATTCTATAAATAGAAAATAAAATAAATTTAGGAAAAAATTCCCGATTGCAGTTCATGAAAATTTTAAAGTTAATTTTAGAATTCTACGGTAAACTAAAAACAAATAAATAAGTCTAAAACCAAGCGAAGTAAACGTATTGACGTATGGCGGAGACAAAATTATTTCTTTCAATAAAATTTGGTGAAACATGGTACCTGCGAAATCTCATTATATACCTATGTGATATAAAATGATCTTTGTATTAAATTAAAGAAAAAATGGAAGCAGTCTGGACTTATTTGCACATAAAATGTATAAAAATAGAATGAAAAAAAAAGAAAAATCTTTTGATAGGTCTGGAAGCAATTTTTTTCAATAACTTGGCCACATATTTGTTTTTTTTTTTATAATTTTACTTTACCCTGTCACATTCGCGGTATTAAATAGAATCTAACTAGTAGTATCGGTTTAACAGTACCGATGGATTGCAAAGTCGGCAACAACGCACATACAACACAAACATACATACATATCGAACACATAACCCTCCTTCGCAGCTTCACCGCAGTCGGGCGTCGAAGCTCAATAATTAACGACGGGGTTTGGCAACGGCGCGAGCACAAATCGGCGCTAGCGCAACGGCGTCACGTGACGATTCCGCGCTCACGACACCTCCGGCCCTAATTCGTTAAAAAGCGCCTTCTCGGCATCAAATTGAATTATCTATGACACGCCGGCCGACAATAAAGGCTAACCACTCATTAGGTAATGACAGATGTGGCGAGTCATCGCCGCGCGGACTGGCCCGGGGACTCGGTTCCCACGATCGCGAAAATGATTGTCTGGAAGTGCTTTCTGTATCGGCGATGTGTTTATTGTTCGATTGTGTCCGAATGGCTGGTACGATCACTTAGTGGGTTTACGATGTATCGATAATGACACACACGATAAGTAAGAAAATTAAAGCTATGTCTTAATATTTATATAATTAGTCGAGCTTTGTTTATGACAAAAATGCCGATATAAATGTAGGCATAGTACTTAGTAGTAGGTATATACGATTTGTATTTCGTAAGAAAAATTTTAGTTAATATTGTAATGACAACATATGTATATATTAACCAGTTTTTTTTTATTTTTCAATATTTATAAACGCGATTAGAGAAATAAAATGCTTCTTTATTGAAAGTAAAATTAAATTACTACAAATTTCAATACAATCAAAAATGTGTGTACAATATCTCGATAGACAGACATAACTAGGTACACTTTTTTTACACCGTGTTTATTCTGTAAGAAACTAATTAATTTCTATTTTAATTAAATGAAATGATTAATTAATGCACCGGCGCGGCGTGCCGAAAAAGTTCTATTTGACCTCACGAGCGACGCGGCGTGACACGACGGCGAACGCGAGAACTACCTATAACGCTAACAAAGACGGATGTCCTCGCCCACCCCGTGGTCCGCTAAACGCGTGAACGGAGAAAAAAAAAAAGAAGAAGGAGAAGAAAAAAAAAGAAGAAACGATAAAAGAGCCATTAGACGCGGTCAGGTTCGCAAACGGCGCGCCACCTCCGTCGGCCGGCGTAATTAGCGGTCATTAATCTCTGGGTGCTCGCGTCAAAACTGTGTCAAAACCGAAAACAATTTAATATACGCGGCGTAATTAGAGGCCGTTTTGATTAATGCGGTTAGTACGGAGTTTCAGAAATTGAATACCGCTTGAATGATCGTTTCTTTGCCACCTCCTATTTGTATATATGTTATTGGGTACATGTTTTTTTTTAACTTGATTTGTTTGTAATTTTCTACTAACTTCATTACTGCGCACTGAGAATAGGATATCTTCAATAAACATATAGGTAAGTATTCGTTGGTAATTTTTAGAAATAAATCAATATAATTTTCGATATATTCACACAGAGAATATGACGAAATTCGTCGATATTACTAGATCTTGCTTAGCGGAATACATATAAATTTCTGTTCTATTTAAATAGACACAAATAAATTCTAAAAAAAAATGCTGCTAATACGAATGTAACCATCTACCTAAAAAAAAAATGAAAATAGGTAGCTACAGATGTCGAGTTGGCTGACGAGAGTGGCGGCGCATTAGCTCGATCCCTTTATGTAAATGTAATTTTATGATCATCAAAGTGCCTCCCTTTTAATTAATAAATTGCTGGTCAAGGGACGATGTAAAAATTAGCCATGTCATCAGCGGTAGGCTATAACGGCGCAGGTGTCTACGAAATGTGTTTTATGTGAAGAAGTATAAATAAAATTAATAAATATTCGTTCTACTTATTATATATATATACACATCACATATTTACTGTATCCCAGTTTTGCTTGAAAATGTTAATTAAAGTTTGATACCACGAATAAGTCATTTTTGACTGGTTGTATTTTGTATATAATTTTTGGACTAACTGTATATATAAATTATCTAATATCGAAGCCAATAAAAAAAAACAAACCTGTGATTAAAAAAATGTTCATTTTATTCTATAAGTGGTGAAATCCGTTTCACGTTTTATTTTACGAATAAAAGTCGTATTACATGCTTGCTGCTGCATTGACTTGCAGCATGCAACCCACCGATGATCATCGAATCTGTTCTTCCACTATAAATCCTTATTCACCGTGTTGAATATTTTGAATTTTAACGTATTTGATTTCACAAACTTGGTATTAACATAAATTGGATATTTAACTAGTGTCTGAAAAAGGCTTAAAATTAAATGTTCTGGAATCTTTTGAAATTTTAAAACATAAAAATAGAAATAATATATTTAATAATCGAATTAATATTAAAAAATCGGTATTATTGAACGCTTGCCTGTGACAATTTGGGCAATGATTTGGTAATAGATATTCTGTGACAGTGGACAAGCATGATAAGCAGTGATTGTCTGTGACTGCTGATGGAGAGGACTTCTGTCATTTTTAACGTATCACTCATTGCATGACGTGTATCAGACGAGGTAGCTGGAAGAGCTTCCGTTGGCAGTTTTAATGCTTCTGACCCTCCGATGGATAAACTGTTCTCATGTTCCTGAGGATGTACCTAGTTGGCGTGAAACGTAGGTAGAAATAACAATATAACTATTTAGTGGACTGATATAAACAAAATTGCTTGTGTGTAAAGTCGGTTCACGGACGATAATTTTAAGTGATAACGTCATAAGAAGACATTAATTACAAATTGCATACTTTCATGAATTGAATTGGATTATTATCAGTGTATTATCATTATTTTGTATCATCTAATAATGATAATTGTATCATCATGAGAGATATAAAATAATTATCATTACTTTGTATTTCACTTCCACTCCATCGACCGATAGAGTGGAAGAGAGATAGATGCGTCACAAGCCGAACGCTTAGGACGCTTCTCTATCGTTCGTTCCACGCTCTCGCTCGCGCGCTCGGCTCAGGCGGAACGCGACAATGAGTCATGCTTTTTCGTGCATGCAGCCGGCGTTCACCGATTTATAAGACGTTATTAACAGTTTCTTACGTGTTCGATATCTATCAATCTTGACAAATCAGTATTCAAGTTGTTTGATGAGGATTTGTATTGGAAGAACATAATCGAGGGTTAGCGGTGGGTCGTATGCTGCATGTCGCAGGCAAGCGTCTAATAATGAATTTCCTCGAAGTAACTCCATATATAATGGAATAAAAGTCGTATTTCAATAATTAATTTGAACTGAAAATTGTATATTGCGGAAATATTGTGTTAACGTTTCCTTTGAATTCCAATAATTAATCTGAAGTGATAGATTCTTTCCACTTCGTACTGGTATAGAATTCATGTATAGTATAAAAATTTTAGGAATTACGTTGTGTACAATCAATCGATTGCATGAAAAGTCAATCAACCGATTGCGCAAAAACACTTTAATCGTCAGTCAATTGCTAATAACAATATTTTCGTCACGAATACTAATAATATACCTACCTACAGCCGCAACGGGATGACAAAAATAGATTTAGGTAAATCCCAAAAGGAAAATTTGTTTCCTAGTCAAAGAAACTATTCCGGTAACCTCTCGCGCCGAATCGAACCTCTAGCCAGTTAAGTCGGGAGGTCGTCTAATTACTGGCCACGTGTCTAAAGAACGACCTATGCACTTGCAAAAAACAAAAAAAACACATCGACGGTTCATTCCGTGTGCATGTAAAAAAGCATACCACGGAGAGGACGGCGTAAAGGGTTACACAAATTATCCTTCACAATGAAACTGGATTCGAGACCTCTAATTTCCTTTTTGTACCTTCCGAGGATCGGCCGCAGCGATCGCTGGGCTGACCTCACAAAGGAAAGCGAGAATTCTCTTGACAGCTGCGGCGTGAATTCGTAAAATCAGTGGCTCTATTTATTGCATTATGTATTTTTTGTTAACATAATCTCATTGTGATCGACCTCCGGAGAACGGGTAGCCGGTTTGGCACGTGTGAGTTCAATTTCGATTTCCGAATAGGTAAGCAATAGAACTTCCAAGAACATGCTTCCCATGGTGGTCTTTTAGTTGTTATATTTCAATTAAAAATAATCATATGAGATATAGGCTAACTGGAATTGTGTCATTTGTTTATTACTAGCGGCCCGACCCGGCTTCGCACGAGTAGCAGTAATCGTCTATAACCAGATGACTTCTGATTTCACGTGACATAGTTTTAGCAGATATCTATAGGTACAGTGCTTTCCTACGCCCAAAAAAAAATGAATGTGTTAATAAAAATTAATACTTTTTTTGTTTGTTAACATAATCTCATCGCCATCGACATTTCCTTCCCTTCGTTGTCCCTAAAAGGAGAAAATATGCAAAATTGCCATTTATTGTGATAGAGCTATGCCATGGTCAACTTGTCTGCACCACGTAAGTGAGCCGGTCGGCCGTTGCAACACCACACTTTCAGAGAATACAGGCGTGAAGTAACACTTTCCGATGTTGCATTTCGTTCAGTGATTGAGTTTCGATAATTCATTCACATAGTTCACTCATCCTTTATCACCCCAAAACCTCCCTCTATCCCCCCCCCTTTCCATCAGCCCACTTCTTCCTCCATCAGATACCCTATTTCTACCCAAGAGGCCAGAAACACAATCGTGACTCCTTTCGAATTGAGTGTCCATGGGCTACGTTTACCACATATATTCTGGTTGTTCACCTGCTCATTTGCCCCTCGATACCTAATGTGATGCTATAAACAAAAAAATTAAAATGTGTTGATCCAATCGCCACCAAAGTTCATAGGATAATTCGTGGGGACAATCTGAAGACTTCCTGAAAATTTCATTAAAATCGGTCCAGTCGTTTTGGAGTCCATAGGGAGCATACGTATACACATTAACTTTTATATACATAGATTACATAGAATTTCTGTTAAAGATTCTCACATTGCAGAGCACAAACATTCATACTTTAAAATAATAAATAATAAGTACCTATTCAATAATCTGACAAAGCGAAATATGTATTATTATTAGATTTTATATTAGAACTCAAAACAACAAAATGGATGAATTGCAATGTCTTCCATAATCTAAAATTACGAAATATACGCAATATGCATTATCCTTAGATTTAATATTAGAACCTATCTGTCAATGGTTCACGCATCGCAGAACAATAAAGAACAGTAATTGACGAATTAAAATGTACTATTATGTAATCTAAAAATTTGAAATAAGCAAAATTCGTAATTTTTAACGTTTTTATCGGAATCTACAATTATTGACGCTTCTCGCAACGCAGAGCAACAAAAATTTGTACTTTTATATTCTGTATCATGTATCCATTTCTAAATGTATTCCATAACTAAAAACACGAAATGTGCATTATTTTCACATTTAACATTATTTTGTTTAATGCATACCGAATTGTATATAAATAAAAGTCTATTTGAGTTGTTTTTTTTCTGCGCTGGAGTTTTTATTTATAAGTTATTTTTTTTAAATCACGCAACTGCATTACAGGATAACAAACATGTACTTGATATTCTTCGAAATATGTATTTAAACTGTGGCCATAATTTGAGTAGATACGTATGGCACTCGACGCACGCAGCGCCTTAATCGCCATTAAACCGGACGAGCGGTCTTGTCAATTTATATTGTCTCGTAAGTAATTCCACATTCCCGTGCTCGATTGTGAGGCGTTATAATGACAGGAGGATGACGTATGGATTTGTCGCTTACGGCGTTTCGCGGCGCGCGCCGCCGGCCACATCAAAGAGGTGGCCCGCTTTGATGTTGCCGCCGCGCCGCCCCCAATGTCGGTGCGGGCGGTGACATGACGGCAATGTATCGATGTCGATTAAATCTTACAAAAGAAAACTTTAAACAATACGCAGATGTTTTCATTAATATGTAAAAGCCAGTCTATCGAACTAAACTACAAAATATATACATACTTGAAATACCGTATTCAGTTCTATAAATATAGCTGCAGCAACACACTGAATACTGTTCTTACCTCTGGACTAGTGCCATCAAATTTTTGATTCTCAATATTCAACCGCTTACAGAGTAGATTTGTTTCAATCATCAGTGATTTGGTGATCTTCAGTCGTCTTGACCAGAAATCAAAGAATAATTATTAACGACATTGTATTAAGAAACGTTGCAGGGTTTCAAATATTCTAGAATACATCGGAAGAACGTCCTAATGAATTCTTCTATCTAATATCAGCCATCAAGTTTCACTATGGCAACGTTTGTCATAAAAATCTACATTTCACTTTCGATCGCCGGTGCTTCCAAAGAACTTAATAGGGCATACAGTGATTCAAAAAATATAGATTTTTTTCAAAAGAACTGGCACTTGAATAGTCTACGATAACGACTTGGTAAGGTGACACGTTGACGATTTTTCCTGGTGTAATGGACATCATTACCAATAGTCATTTCTATTGCATATGCAATAAAAATGCAAATGCATCAAGAATTCTATAAATGTACATGCCCGTTTGACCTCTATACAATAAAAAAGGCTAATCGCTTTGTATTTGATTAATCTGAACATTTTTTCGTTTAATATATATATATATATAGAAATTTATATTGTAAAGGTCCTTTCGTATACACTGTAAATGTCAGTTTATAAATACATCTCAATTAAATGATTCTGTTGACAGCGCAGAAAAATTATTTTAATTGGTCTGTCCATTTCGAATGTGTCTCTTGTAGCAAACAGATAAACTCCCTCCGCATTTAGTTTTTAGAATTTTATTTCCTCCTTGCTATTGATCGAATTTTAAATAGAATAGCTGTCAATTAAGAAACGCCATTTCGTATTGTGCTGAAAGGCGCAGATTTTGGTGAAACTATTTGATATTATATTTAATGATCACCTAAACGAGTGTTTCATTTAGCTGATCTTTTTAAAAGCTGATACTATGGTTCATGGTCTCATATATGCAAAAGACGAATTGATAAAATGACTAGCAACTTTTGTTACACGTATCGTATTTATCTCGGCTGGTAAAACGAATCTTCATTGATATGTACTCCTACGTAGACGCGATCATCTGATTTTTGTCGCCTTGCAATTTTTAAAATACTTTTATTAAGCAATAAATATTTGAAGTTCCCATAATAGAAACTACAATAGTTGTCCAATAAAATTAATTCTTACATTTGTAATGCAATAAGAATGTTAATATTAATTTCATAATGAGTTTAATATTAGCATTTATACTTATACCTGTGGCGATCCTGCCGCGGCTTTTTCACGAAGAAGAATGAGAGTGAATAATTTTTAGTGATTATGAAAATAATGAAAATATTAATGTTTTATGTTTAGTCAATTTGAGAATGCACTATCTATTATTGACGACAATATTCCACATTATCATACTGTGTGATATAAATCACAAACTCCACTGTCTAGTTAGATAGATTGCACTTTTGTTTTACTTTAGACGAATTTCATTTTGTCATTATATTTAGTTCTTTTTTTACATACGAGTATAATTTCATAAAAATTATGAAAAACACGAAAGTAATACCAACAGTATTAATAAACAGTATCGTGCAAATTTTATCGATATATCCACCACGCGTTACAACACTTCTAGGTAATAAAACGAATGGAGCACGTATTTTGACGTGGAGCGGCGCTTCTGGTCCTCCGTCCTACTCGCTCGTATTGCCCCGGCCCGCTCGCACCGGCAGAGGTGTCTGGCAGGCTATTATAGCACTTGGCTATAAATTATGGTGCAATAGTTGCCTATTCTTCGGGCAATCTCGCTCGGTTAGCGGGCAACTGTTCCGACAGCGAAGTTACGTTCCGAACGTACTACACACATTTTGCAATTCTAAAGATTTTCGGCGAGATTAACGCAACACAGCCAGCTGAATGAGGGAATTAGCTAACAATTCTAACGCTGCATCGTTAAAAAGATATATCGATTTGACGCGCCCGTCGTGTCAGATCTTTATGATTCCATGCGCTGTCGCAGTACTTTTTAGTTCACTTTGTGGGACTTATTTGCGGATAAATCTAAAATTTAAACGGCTTTGTGTATAATAATTAACAATAAACAACAAAATTGTGGTTACCCTCGGTGGATAAATTACAAGTTTTATGTATGACGTATACGTCTATTTTAAAAATACTATGACAGTCACATGAACTAAAATATTTAAGGGCTTTTTAAATATTCGTCTTATTATATTTTTACAGTTTCGATATCCCGCAACGATATTTTGATGAAGGTTTTTAAATATTTATCGATAATTCTTTATTTGTTGTTCTGCTTCCTTGTCAGTTTGTCCTTAAAGAAATCTTCTCAATGAGAATATTTTGTTATAGGACATAAACTACTACAATGAAACAAGATTAAATAGATAATTATTTAAATGTCGTTTTTGATGTACAATAATGGTAATTTTTCCAAATATTTAAGATATTGGCTTCAAAGACCTATTTAGTTACTGAATGGTTATTATTTCCATTAATGATTATCATAAGACGAGGTACAGGAATTCAAAATATTATAATGAAATTCATTGAACCGCTAAGCTGCGAATAGGAAATAAAACCACACAAGCAAACAAACTTACTTTCGTAGACATTAAAGTAAAATATATGGCAAATTACTAAGTTTTCTAGTTTGACGTAATTTATGTTTTCATATGTTTTATAAGCACTTTAACACGGATAACTTTTCCATTTAAAATATTCGTTACAAACTTAAGACAAAAACGTAATTTTTTTACGACGTCTCTAATAGTCTCTATAATGGAACATAGTGAAATCGACAATCCGTCATCGTTTTGGCATCTTGAACCATAGACCTCTTAAAACTGACGGATTCGAAAGAGCGTTTAGACAGCCTACATTGTTGCTTGGAGGCTTTTAGTTGGCCACAAACAAAAAAAAATCTTTGCCGGCGTTCGAGCCAAAAATGTGCCATTAAGTTAACCTATTAACGCCTGCTTCGACATAATTAGTAGCAATCTGATAGTGAACTCGGGTCCTCTTTATATATTATTGTTATAATTGTTTATCTATTAATATTAATGAACGTTGCACAAACTGACAGCTGGCCCGGTTTGTGGTTCCAATTAATAAACTGTTAGGACTTGTATCCAAGTTATCAATGAAAAAAAGTTATTGTAATGATATGTGGTTATAATGTTTACAATATACAGCATTATGCTCTTACGTTGAATTTATAAGCACAAAGCATGTATTTGTATATTTAGGTGGTAATAATTTTAAAATAAAATTTATTTGCATTATACTTATCTTTTATGCTTTTATGACTGCTTTGTGACGGAAAATATTCTTTGATATACTTCAAGCGTAATTTGGATAAAAAGTGCGTCTGCATTACAACTGCAGAAATTTAAATGTAAACTTAAACTCGATACGATTAATAACAAATCCTCTTGATAAACGTCATCTTTAAGTATTAATAGAATGTTCGTCCGTCTGTGTATTCTTTACGTCCATGAGACAGTTATATTGCATTCTTGATAACACTAAGTAATTTTATGACATTTTATAGTCTCGTCAATGAATTTATTATGGTCGCCGTGTCACTATGTCAGTATATTTAGACATTAATTATCACGCATCTCAGTAAATGTAAATAGATATTGCTATTCAAATATTTATCAATTTTAGATAACCATACCATAAGGAACCATTTATATGATTCTTTAAAATCAACCAACCCCTTTTCTCGAACGAACAAACATAATTTCTTTATTGTTTAGTTTTCCTGATCGTTTTGAAAGAAAATGATTCATTTTGTAGGTACTTGACAAACCAACAAAAACCTTAATGAATACCGTTCCATATCCTACATAATAGACAGGGTATAAGCTGTCGATGTTTACAAATAGGCCATGTGACCATCAAAATGGGATTCTCAAAGGGTAGTTATACTTTTAATGAATTGTTTACCATTGACATTAATGTTTTCCATTAAAAGTAATATTAACGTGATCTTTGCATAAAAAATGTCTACTCGCATTTTAAAATTGCGCAATAATCACTTCCAAAAGCATAAAAAAGAATGCGGGATCACACTTCATAAGTAACGTGTTATCGTACTGTAATGGTATTTCGTTTATTATAGATAGGTGCGTTCTATACAAATATACATTGAAAAGAGGACGTTGACGTTGTCGGAGGGGGAGAGGCCTCCGGCTTCCGGGCCACCGGAACTTTCACTCACTTGTCGAAACCTAACAGCGGAAGCTGCTACTTCACATCCGTATTCTATAAGAGTGTGGCATTTCACAGGTCCATCCGACCCCTGCAGCTAAGTTGGCCATAGTGTTGTTCTACCTCTACCACAATAATTCTCCCTAAATTTATTCTAATTCCAAAATTTAATTAACTTCAATTTTATTATATACATAAAACTTAATTATGATTCATCCACTAATTAAGGTTATACACTGATATCGCTTTTCAATGACTGTTTCCAAAAAAAAAACACATTGTGACATATACCCATTCATTGACACCGGTATGTATACCTAAAAGATTAAGAGGTCTTAGAGTATGGTTACATAAATGGTTTGAATATGTCATTGAAGGTAGAAAATATTTGCACAGCCCATATAAGATATACCGTTCCACCGTCGGCCCAGAGTGTTCTCTATAATATTAACCATAAGCCACGTTGCCCCCATTCATGTTGCTAAGGGAGCTTAGCATTAATTGTTGGAATGAAAACTTCAGGTTGAGTGTTACCATGGAAACTCTGACCCTGACACGTCATCACGTTTTCAAACGTCAAACATCATATATATGTACCTATAGCGGGTTCACGCAAAACAAAAAAAAATAAGAAAGCAAATTTTTAATACTGTCATAAAGATATATAGAATCAACACGGGCTCATGTACAAAAAAATCGATTAGTTATTCAGTTTTATACGGGATTGGGTGATGATATTTTGATCAATCCCAAGCATTGAAGTAGTCAAAAAGCCTGCCGTAGCCTGCCACAACGTGTCGCCGGCGCATCGAAACTGACATAAGGAACGTCGTGCCTTACCGCTCATACTGTGATTCGTCACATTCAATAATAATAATGTAATTAGTCATTTGTAGGGTTAGGGTTAGGAAGGTTAAGAAGTTAGCAACATCTTCCGTTTACCTCGGGCCAACACCCGCGCCCGAGCCATGCTCGGTTCCTATAAATATTGTATGCTTCTCCTGATTGTAAGGCAACAGTTCCTCCTATTATCATAATATTTAAAAAGTGTTATAGCTGATTTATTTTTATGCGATTTTCTTATGACATAAAAACGCAAAATTAAAGCTCGAAACAATTTTTAACTGAATATATATTTATGCATATAAAAGAGTAAACTCAGAGTGATGGGGTTTAGGTTGGGGAAAAAGGTTTTTCATATTTTATGGTAAAAATTTACCATAAAATCTCTTTGGTTGTGCTGTTTATATCTCGCTAGTTTTGATATCTCAAATAGATGAAATTTTATTAGAGAAAAATAAAAAGTCAAAATGGTATCTCGCCATTTTTCTATTGTTTTTCTATCCATCAAGATCAACGAATCTAACAAAGAAATTTGATACATTTTGAACTTTTATTGCAAAAATGGAATACAAGCCGCGGAAAAACTTTTGAGACCCTTATCGATCTAAGGGAGTGACGGTAAAAGTAGCACAAAACTGGTTTAAGTGTTATGATTACGATAATTTTGATGTCAAAGATTAACCTTGCTCTGGTTGACCTATTACGGTCAAAGTTGCTGCCATTTTGGAAAAAGTACAGCAAGATTGGCATATTAGTTCTTACGACATAGCTGACGAGCTGAGGTTTTACCTCAAAACAGTTTTGACCCATTTGAGAAAACTGGATATATAAAAAAGTTCGATACTTAAGTCCCACATGAACTCACTGAAAGAAATATCGTGTTCGTGTTGAGATTCTTTATTGAAACGTAATGAAACCGAACCGTTTTTGAAAATATTGATCACTGGTGGTGAAAAATTGAATAGCTACGACAAAAAGATTATGATTAAAAGATAAGAAAGCTCCACAGACAATAGCGAAACCCAGATGAACTCGCAATGAGTTGATGGTATGTGTGTCGTGTGATTAGAAGAGCATTTTCATTATGGGCTCTTACCACCGGGCAAAACCGTCAATTCGGATCTCTATTACCAAAAGCTGATGAAACTCAAGCAATAAGTATAGATAAAATGACGGGAATCGATCAACAAATAGGCTGTGGTTTTTCAACATGTTATCGCGAGACCGCACATATCTTTAGCCACTTAGCAAATATTGAGAGAGTTTGGTTAGGAAGTGTCGATGCATCCACCACATAGGCCCAAAGTCAGGGCCTTACACCCTCAAATTTTATCTGTTTCGGTCTCTTCAGAATTTTTTACGTGGTGTTAGGTTGCCATCAAGAAAAAACTGTCAAAACTACTTGTTGCAGTTTTTTCGGTCAGAAATCCTAAAATTTCTAAAGTAATAGGATTATGTCACTACCTACAAAATGATAAGTTGTTGAATAAAATGAAACAAAATTGTTGTAGTGTTATAATGGAGACGAGCACAAAGAAAGGATTTTTAGAAATTCAAGCCTTAATGGTGAAATACTATTGTATCGAAAATCGAAACCGTCGAAGTTACAAGTATAAGACTTAATATTCTAGTTACTTATAGAAAAAAAAATACATATAATTTTTGAAATTAACCTTGAAAGGGCTAAAATGAGGGTGAAACTTTGTATGGTAAATCAAAATCGCTGAACCAATTGATGACAATATTTATATTTTGGCTAATCGTTATTAACAAAAAATAATGACAAGCATCGTCCTTAAAAGTAATCCTAAAGGAGGGAAATAAGAATTGATTCCTTCTTCTTTCCATATAGAAGCAAAGCGGCACTGTGATGTGACTGTGTGTGAAATTAACTAAAAAGTGAAAAATAATTCTTAAATTAGGAATAAAATAATGCACGAAATGTATTGCGAAAAAAGCGTCGGGTGCTCGATAAATCAGTTCTCGAAAGTATTCGATCGGTACGATTTGTCCCAAAATGGCACAAAAGACTTGGCACAAAGCGTCCCCCGCTTTTTTCACAATAATTCTAATATTTTTCGTTCTTTATTGTATTTCTACATTAAGAATAATTTTTCACTTTTTATTTTGTTTACGATTAGCATGTTTTTTTGTTTTTTTTTTTTAAACTATTATACATATATTTTATTTATAGTTATCAATCAATCACTACTTTTCTAATTTTATCGACGGACGTAAAGAAGAAGCAATTACACAAACAGCGACTGTTACTAAAGAGCCTTTCATTTCACACCTCGATTCCATCATCGAGTTGAAACATCTTGGACATACGCGTCTTTTTGCACTTGTTGTGCAATTTATGATGTAATTTATGGACGAATAAAGTGCCAATAAATAAAATAGCAATGGACGTACATAAAAGAGTATTTACACACAACTTAATATAGTTATAATAATATTTTTAATATTACAACTTCATATGTATCATTTTGTTTAAACTATGCAAATTTAAAAAGTATTTACCCAAATGATAGCGGTAATAATAGTTAGTATTTATAATAGTAGATAATAGATAGTATTTTTCCACACGATACACGATCCAGATGTATTTCCAGATAACAGCAAAAATGTACGAGATATGGCCGCGGAGTAAATAATTAATAGTAGTAGTAGAGTCTGCTACAAGAGAATAGTTGAAAATGGCCGGTGAGGTTTGTTGATAGACAAATCTGATCATTTTTTCAAAACCGCAGCTAGAATGAGTCGAAACGTAAGCGTATCACAATCAGTGCCAATTCAGAAAACTAGCAATAACTAGCAATTAGTGGTGGTTTTCTGATATCATATAGTATCATATTAAGTAAAATATGGTTTGATAATTAATAATAAGTCTTTAAGTTACATTACAATGATACGAAATAATTATTTACTAAGAAAAAATAAATAAATAAGATAATATAAAATTGAACTGGCTAAAAAATTAAAAATTTTTGACTGTTGAATCTACAAAACACAGTTAAGCGCAAAACAAAATGGTAGTTTAAAAGTATAAAAGCAAATTAGAAAAGAACGGATAAGGCACAAATGAGTATGAACGATATACTTGACGCATGGCATAACCATGCCGCGCAGTTTCTTCTGTTTTTTAAATGAATGGTTCAATGCCTGGTGATTATCACAAAGAGCGAATACCAGTAAAATGAATACCTTTATACTATTCAAAGACCAAAAATGTAACTTCAATATAACAATAATAAAAAAATATATATTCCGTATCTCTTACGCATTTCAAGCACCTTGTGTTAATGTTTGTATTATTTAGGTTATCAGTTATTATAGTGAGTTTCCAGCTTTGTCTTGTCTTTTTTAAGACAAGGATCTACTTTGGGTGACTCCTTCTGTAGCTACAACCACATTTCTTCATCCACGTTCATCAATTTTTGTCTCTCTTATTCGTATCACGTCTTTATTTTTCATGTAAAGATTGTAATTGTCTTTTAGAAATTTTTATGTGAAATTGACATGAATCGAATAAAATGAAAATTTAATTCGCAATGATATTTTGCTAGGTCCTCTATATTCGTCTATTTCTATATAATAAAAGTTAAGTTTGAGCATTAGGGGCCAATCCATAAATGTTACATAAATTATAAGATTTTTGACCCCCCCAGTTTTTACAATTTTTTTTTTGTTCAAAATACTTTAAATATTAGACGAAACCAAACACATAAACTTTTTTTCGTTGTCGTATTTCGGATTTGACGTCACAAAGCTTTTGACCTGCTCCTTGTCGTGCATTGTCACATTTCGTTGACCAACCTGTGACGTAATTAATGGATGACCCCTTATATGCTCTAGTTAATTAAGCAATACCTGCCCTAGTAACGTAAATTCAGATAAAAGGGGTACTATTACTATCCATATTAGTTTAAAAAATCAGAATTTCATAAAATACTCCTTTTAAATCAAACTTTGCGTGCGAGGGTCATTATTGAATAAACGTTCTTTTTCGAGAATACCTAAACTGATTTTAGCATACACGAAAAATATTTTTATCTATGACTGTAGATGTACAAGAAATTAAATTACGATAATACAAAAAAATAATATAAATTTAAACATCCTATATTAAATGACAGATAAGCACAATCAAGAGTTTTACGATTAATAATATCATCATCATAATCCTCTGATTTCATGAGATTTCCGTTTCACTTTTTTAGGTAGGGAAACCTAATCACTAAAATATATAACAGGACCATCCAACTAGTGACCGCATTTGTTGATAAGGAGAGGTTCCTAGGTTGAGATTTTATACCTAGATTTTCATTGGTTCCCTAACCAAGAAGACCTTACTTAAGCCGATGCAAAGTATTTTCATAACTTTCTCCATTGTCCATGGAAAAAGGGATTTTAATGTTTGTTTGTTTCCAAGGAACATATGTATTTGAAATGATTAAGGTTCCATAATAAACAGAAAACAAGCTGAAGTGACAGACGTTACAGCTTGGAGCACAGTCACTCGTTTACCTCAAGTTGGTTTAGTAATGGAGGCTGTAAATATAAAGTTGGGAAAAAAGTTCTTTTGTATTTTATATAACAATACAAGATACCTTTTCATCATATCTTATTTAGGTATATAATTATAACATACATATGCCATTTTGTTCAACAACGTGTTGACATTTTGTAAGTAGTGACTTAATCTTATTACTTTAGAAATTTTAGGTCTTTTGACCAAAAAACTGTGACAAGTAGTTTTGACCATTTTTGCTTGACGTTAACCTAACACTACGTAAAAAATTCTGAAGAGACCGAAACAGGTAAAATTTGAGGGTGTAAGGCCCTGACTTTGGGCCTATATGGTGGATGCATTTACATTTCCTAACCAAACTCTCTCAATATTTGCCAAGTGGCTAAAGATATGTGCGGTCTCGCGTTAGCATGATGAAAAAGCACACCCTATTTGTTGATCGATTCCCGTCGTTTTATCTCGACTTATTGCTCGAGTCTCATCACCTTTGGTAGTAGAGATCCAAATTGATGGTTTTGCCCGGCGGTAAAAGCTCATAATGAATAATGCCCTTCCGATCCCACCATACACATACCATCAACTTATTGCGAGTTCATCTGGGTTTCGCTATAGTCTGTGGAGCTTTCTCACCTTTTAATCATAATTTTTTTGTCGTAGCTATTCAAGTTTTCACCACCAGTCATCAATATTTTCAAAAAAGGTTCGGTTTCATTACGCTTTCAGTGAGCTCAAGTGAGATCTAGGTATCGAGTTTTTTTGTATATTCAGTTTCCTCAAATGGGTTAAAACTATTCTGTAGTCAAACCTCAGCTCTTCAGTTATGTCGTAAGAACTAATATGTCGATCTTGCTGTACTTTTTCCAAAATAACAGCTACTTTATTCCTAACAAGTAGACCAGAGGGAAGTTCATCTTTGAGATCAAAATTACCGGACTGAAAACGCTTGAACCAGTTTTTTGCTACTCTTACCGACACTACTTTACTTCCATAAACGTCACAAATGTTTTTCACGGCTTGTGTCGCAGTTTTACCTTTTTTGTAATAAAATTTCAAAAAGTTTTGAATTTCTAGGTTAGATTCACTCATTTTGGTGGACAGAAAAACAATGGTAATATGGCGGGACACCGTTTTTAATATTTAATTTTATTTTTTTAAATGCCGTATATTTAATAGTATTAAAATTAACCAGATACAAACAGCACAACCAGAGATTTAACTGCAATGTTTTACTTGTTAAATACGAAAAAACTTTTCCTCGACCTAATATTTTCTGATCTGGTAAACGCTACTATTAAATTTAATTTACATTATAAAGAAATTACCTACAAACTTTATTTAATTCCTTAAAAATTATTATAAGCTTTCCGAAAAAATGAAAAATAAATGTTGAATTAATTTACTTTTATTTGTTGAAAACTTATATTAGTTAGATATACATTTAAAGAATAAATTTTGTAAAATGGCATGGTTTTTTTTTTTATTATTTCCCTCTTAATTTTTTCACAATGAAAAACATAAGATTTCGAAACCAAATATGTTTCATAACAACAACATCTAAACATAAAACATAAGATATATCTAAATAATCGCAGAGAGAGGCATAGGTGGTCGAACCACGTGACAACGTTTGCGTGGAACCTGTTATCTTTCAGCCTCACCCACATATTCTAAAATGATAAAAAATTATTTTGTAGAACAAATATCTGAAAGTGCCAAACAAAAAATTTAAGCTAGTCGAACGGGCCTCTACAATACCTCAAAAATAGCTATTTTACTTATTTTTTTGTTGCACTTAGCCTCTATAATTTAGCACATTTTGACATCTCAAGCATCCCCGTAATCTTAAAAATGTAATCATGTCGCACTATCGCCGAAATAACCACCCTTATCGGACAGCGAACACTTCAAAATTGTCATTTTAATGACAGAATGACATTTTACATACCAACAGAAATGGGACATTTTTTGTTTTAGGTGTTCTTAGAAAGTTTCTAAAGTTTAGAAAGTAGCATTTTTCGCGTCCTTCGCATAGATTCTAACAATCCTATACTAATATCTACGCAGATATATTTTCCGTGTCTCACTTGGCTCCACGGCTCGTTCAATACGATTCCGGCAATGCCATCATTCATTTCTTTTTATCTCAACTTCACACGCTTTGTTCTTTTAATAGCCTATTCCGTCACACAAACAGCCAAGGCCGATATAAATTTCTGTACAAAGCTAAACAGAGGCGAGGAAGTTTACTCAAGCGGCCGGTGTAAAGGTTAATTCATACGTAAAAAGCGCGCGCAGGTCGCATCAAAGGTGTTAATAAAATTATGATGTGCGGTCTTAATTTATGAAGCGGACGCAAGCGCGGATCCGTCGTAAATCTCTTACAAAGTTTACAACTATAAAGCTTTCGGGTCGCGCGCCTGCTGTAGGTGGGCTCTTGCGCACGCCTCGTGAGCCCTTTTAGATTCAAGCGCCCCATTCCAATGACGACATGTCGCTGGAGAGATTTATAAATTAAATTTCGATCTCCTGTTATGACAAAAATCATATTTCCACGGGAATGGACTCCGTGAAAAACGGTCGTGCAGTAAAAATCATTGTTCAACCATGAAAACTGATTGTGTTTGTTGATCACAGTGAATATTTCTATTGTAACAAAAAAGAAAAGTTCCTGTCACAAATACTCTTTATTCTTTTACCAAGGCCATAAAATAGTGTTTGAAGAATATAAACTTCAATTTTATGGGCTTACGTGCCAAATAAAGGATCTAATTTCATGTGCCACTTCAATTTACGACGTTCCAACGTTTGACCGTATCCTGTAGGTACGTGTTTTATGCGTGCCCTGTTATGGTGTCGAATTTTTTGCACAATTTTTGTTTTCGTAAAAAATAGTAACGTCTGAAAAAATATTAGTAAGTGCATAAAGATCTATACAGTTGACTAAATCTATAGTTAAATATATCTTTGTTATTACTTTTTTGGGAAAAGTTTAAAATGGAAAATCAAATTGAAAATAATTTCCAATTACAACACAAATAACGTTTTCTTCCAATGTCCAGTTGTTCTGTTCGTACAGTATGAGGATTTTTAGTACTTTCTTAAATTAACTTGTAGCTAATGCGCGCCGTCATACAAAACTATATAAGAGAAACCGCGGTGCCCATTAGTTTGAGAGCTAATCGTAGACAAGTTCGAATGACTAACCGATGCGTTATATTTACTTCCGCAACATGTAAAACATGGTAAGACGTTTTCAAAGTATTTTCAAAAAGTGAACTAAGTATACGTCAATGATAGAGGCCGGCACTTTATCAAGTTTAAATAGGTTTTATTATTTTCTATTCGCTTTTGCGTAGTATGACAATTTTGTAAGCAATTATGGCCTAGATTTTGTCGGTATTCTCGGGAAATTCATTTTTGTCCAGTGTATTTTTTTTCCCATGAAATTCTGGCGAAGCTCTGAAGCAGTTGTAGGAATATTAGGAGGCTGTATTGTCATATAGCTACTCGCTATCACGAAAATACCTATAGCTCAGGCCACATCTAAATCTTCGATTCGATACTCGGCTTTACATTGTGAGCTCAAAGATGCCGATGGTATTGTAAGTCGTCTCGTTAGAGGCCGCCTTTGTCGCGGACGGACGGTGGGTCTAATAGGATTAAATGTTGACGCTCAATGGCGCTCGTGTCAAATTTGTTTAATTCTAACGACTGTACGGCCTCTCGCCGAATGCGTACGCGCTGATTTTCGTTTAGGGTCCCGCAGCCGGCCTGTAATTGCGGTTACGATGGACCCGCCGCTGACTATATCACAAAGTCCGATTCGTGATAAAAATAGAAATATAAAGATTCTGAATTATTTGTATTGTACCTCTGTTCCCTATGCAATGAAAAGATAACTGATTGCCATGCTCTATGTAGTGTGATGTCGGTTTTACAAAAAAAAGAGGTAGACTGTAAATTGGTTGGTGTAAGTATGAGTTAGATAGTGCTAATTTGTATGAAGTGTTATATAAAATATTGTTTGGAATATTATTAATTGACTTCCTTTTCTGCGCCTTTGCCGCATGTCCTGGTTCGGTTTTCCGCACCTTAAATATAGAAAATTAAATATCTCGTTGAAATTACACACAAATATATTTTTCAAAATAAATCTCATGTCAATCACTTATGAAACATCTTCCATCGGTCGTCATAAGTTTAACAATAATAACACAAGACTCAAAAGGTTTTTTTTTTTTTTAGCATGAATCACTTGAAAAACATAATTTTTTAATAGGTCCCACGAATCACAACAACAACATGGCGGTTGTCAAACGTAATGGCTACATTGACTGTGCTTGTTTTTTTTTTCAATACAATTGAAAACCATGAATTATAGACTAAAAAAAAACAATTTTCAATTGAAAAAAAAAAAGGATTTCATCTTATTCCTTGAATTCCTCACTAATATCAACGTATAACGTATTTAATTATCGTTAATAAGCCGGCGTGGCATAATTTCGGCCGGAGGCGACCTCAAAAACGGACTCGATCCTTGGGGGCACGTTCCACCAGTTAATAAGACTGTGACCGATACCTAAATTAAAGTATCAGTTGTTAATCTGACGCGCGACAACTGGTTTGATGTGATAACAAACGCGCGCACCGAACGTCAGTGCACGGCCGGCGCGCCTTGAGCCGTTTGATTTGGTCGGTTTCGTTAGGAGATCGAATTAATATTTGTGAGCGTCGTGTACGTGTACAACGCGCGCTTTCTGAGACCCGACGGGTAGATTGGTAAGCTGCAAGGAGCGGTGGACAAGCTTATGGATTTGTCTACAGCCGAAACGAGTCAAAGGCAGCACAAGTAAGTAACTTCTAACACTTTAATATGTAACGCCTGAAGCCTGGAGCAGAGGTGTGTCGGTGCAGTACCTTTTACGACTTGATACGAAGCCTTACTGAAGGTAAGATGACTTAATTGTAAACATTGTTTTGAGAGTCATCACAAATGATTCGCAGACATTGACTACATATGATTCCATACTGAAGAAATAGGCTTTTAAAAAGTTTGATATTGTACAGATTACACGATAAGGACATATTTAATGACTAATTTTAAGTAAGTAGATGTCGACTAGAAAAGGCCTTTTTATTTTAGGTTTTTTTAATTTATGAATAAATCGAATGTCTATTTCGATTCTATCGAAACCTACAATGTTTTATGACTTTGTCTCTCGTTGTTATTTCTCTTGTTAATAATTATCATTGATAATTCTTAACTTTGTCGATAATTACATCGACTATATTGGAGTGATGCTATGTTTTACGACAAAGTTATTATTTTGAATCAAATACAAAACGAAAGAACGACACACAACCAGCTGCCGAAGAGAAATGAGACACGGACAGCTTCAGAAGTGGTTTGTAAGCTTTTTAATTATAAAGGTGTCAGTGGCGAATACACCAATCCCTTGTTGGTTTGCTGATGGTATGTCATGATGCGAGAAGCGATGAATGAACTCAATGATTTTTTTAAAAAATCTGCCCTAGTAGAGTTTATAAAGAAATTAGGTATTAAAAGGAATATGGCATAAGATGAAAATTATGTCGAATGGTATTATGTACATATATGGTATCGGCGTACGCGGTACGTGAGATAAAGCCGGGGTATTTCAGTAAGGCTTGTTGGTCAGCTGGAGAACAATTCGATTTTTATTCCATTAATAATTAGATGTGACTGAGAAAATATAGTCGTTTATATTTTCCTAATAACTTTAAAGCATAAGTAACTATACAAGCTTAAAAAAATAAATAATATAAACAAAAAATGCTTCAATGACACTAATCTACTTTCATAATATTCAAAACAAAATTTACTTAACAATAAAAAAAATGTTTTTTTTTAAACATGTATTTTTTGAAATTATAGACAAAATCGGCCCCTTACATACAATATGACGTATGCCCTTCCTTATATCTTACCGTAGGCGCTTTTTTTGGTGCCGGTTTGTTCATTCTCCCGCCTCACGCGCAGTCGCCTTCTGTCGGATTGGTGTTATGTTATGAAAATTGGTCAAATAAGTGATATAGTAAATGTTTATGTTACACTTGCCTTGGCTGGCACCGACTCCAAAAAAAAAAATTCAATAAGTAGGTATTGTAAACATTTAATTGATAATGATTTTATGTATTTAAATTTCTTTTTTAGTTTTATAAAACTATTATTAATCACTTTATAGAATAAAGTTTTTCTGAAGTCGGTTTTCATTTTTCGTTTCTTGTAAATTTTTGTTAATTTTTATAAATTTTTTGTGGAAAGTGTTATCCTGTAACTAGTTACAGATTCCCTATTCACCTCCTGGCTTCATCATCAGACTTTTGTTAGAAAATTCTATGCATAACACTTGTAAAAACAAAGCGAATGAGTTTTTTAGACTCCCGAAAAAAGTTACAACATCTACCTTCTGGCTTTATCATCAAATCCTCGTTACTATATAAATGTTATATATAAAACTCGTCAAAACTAAACAAAATTGGAGCCCAAACTCAAGAGGTGTACAAGTATCACGTGATAAATTCCACTGTCCACCTCCTGGCTTTGATGTCAGACCATAGTTAGCAAATGTTATGTATAAAACTCGTCAAAATAAAACCAATGAATTTAAATTTGAGAAATTCACTGGTGGCCCCTGAAAAGTTTCACTAACCACCTGCTGGCTTATCATCAGACTCTCGTTACGAAGTTTAATGTTTAAGACTCACCAAAACAAAACAAAATACGAGCCCAAACTCTAGGAATTTTCTAGGAACCAGTGAATGAGAGCTTTTCTTTTGACTCGCTTGAAATAAGTCATAACATTTTAAGACTTTAAGGTATTTCAAGAATTTCCTCAATTGTTTAAATTGCTACTCATTCATAAAGCTGTTATATCTCATTAAGAACGAGCAAACAATTCGAGGATAGCTTTTATCGAATAAAAATTAATTACAATATACATAATCCCAATCAATATATGAAACTATTTCGAAAAGAAAATAGACCTGTAGAAAAACGAGCTAGTTACGTCTAAATATTCAGAAATTGTATAATACCTTTCTTGCAAAGTGTTTGTATCCGGGTCAATTTTATATATCCTTAGGAGTCTTATTGAACATACACACATAGAGCCCCCTAAACGAATACGCAACCTTATGCAATCGGCTAACATTTATACAGTGTCTATTTTTATTTCTATATTTAAAATTATGCCTAATCACTATTTCTCTCAAGCATTTCTAAATTCTTAGATATATTTTTAATATAAGTAAAGTTTTATTTTTGATTCCGACCTTGGCTCCGTTCTCGACTTCGACCTCTCCCGCTCTAGACTGTAATTTCTCGTTCCTTGTCCCGTTTGCAATTTTAGTTCCGCTGCCAGTCACAGTACCGAATTGGACGGGGCAAATGCTATTATAAAATTAAATTATACTATATTACTAGGGGATATTTATTCTATTTTTCTATAAGTGACAGAATTTTTAGAATCTATAATAGCACAAACGAACGGATGACGCCGAAGCGAAACGGTAGTAGTCTATTTTACTCAGGAAACTTCTCAATTCAGCCGTAGTCAAGCTTGAACGTGATACCTTCTGATTAGAAACCGAAGCCTCAATGGCCGAGACACCAGCGCTCCATATTAACTCAACTATATGTTTTTATAAAAATTGCACACAATGCGCTTGAAAACCATATCCAAACTTCGTTTGACCTTTGATCGTTTGACAACCTTAATCTGGTTGCCGCATTTATCGGCATACCGAATAACGTTTATATATGCTTTTATAAGGTGTATTTATTAATCAAAATGAACGATGCACAAAATCAGTAGATTTGTAATCAAAATAAATGTACAAATTAAGGTTTGAATTGTTATTTTTTAGGTTATCTTATTTAAGTAAAACAAAAAGAGCGTTGCGATCGAATTAAATTTAAGTGTATAATTTTCAGATATACTAAAAAGTTTTCATAAATACCGTTAACATTAGCATATCGATAATGCGAACTCATAAGATTTTATTCATAAAAAATCTACTTTCGTGCTTAAAGAAGTTTCATTCTCGTAACTTGTAAAATTTTACCGATGCAAAAATTGTCTGTGTCAATGGAAGATGTGATTTAAAAAAAATTGACCGCGATAGCGATATATTTCTTGCACTTCTGACATAAAACAGTCTCTGTGGCTGAAATATTAAACATAAATATATGGCGTCGTGGATTTATTAAACAATATTATAATTAATATTTTTTATATACATTTTATTCTCTTATATCAAAACGTAGTGCACATCGATGAATCGACCAGACGTCTTATTTTTTTGACTTTACTCAGTGTTAGTGTGATTTCTTATTGAAAATAGTTTTTTATCATAATTAGAAATAGTCTGTAATGTTCAGGAATCAGAAAATTTTAGTTTCGATCGGTCAAACCGTTCTTAAGTTATAAAAAGACATACAAGCTGACAAACAGACTGACAGTTAAAAAAAGTAGCCTCTCACGTGTGCAATCACATGTTATTACAAACACTAATTTTCAACACGTACGGTCAAGCCGTTCTTGAGTTATAAAAGGGCAAACATATAGTCACACAGATATAAATTTAAAAAATAACAGGATTGGGTCAGTTAATCATAGACCGAACACCTGTTACGATAGTTTACAAAAACAAATTAAATGACGGTTAAAATTTATATTGTAATATAAGTATGTATATATAAACTCACGCTTTTTCCCAGAAGGGTTGGCAGAGACTATATGTTTCCACATGGTCTTCGCATTTCTCTTACTTCACTAAGATCTATCAATCTTTTCGTACAAGTTCATCAGTTTCGTGTTCGTGTTTAATTTTTTTTACAATAGAGAATGAAATAAGGTCATATCAAGAAATTTATGGTATAGAATGGAGCGCTTCATGAACGGAACATCATAAAATACTCGTACATCCGTTTCGAGCTTTAAGGGCGTGAATACCGAACCGTTAAAGTCAAACAAACAAACAGCGTCGGAGTTTCCTAGTTTATTGCGGCAGTAATTCTAACTTTTTTTTTGTGTGTCTTAAACGCACGGTATGGCATAAAAACAATCCCGCCGAACAACTGTCGGACGCGTGCCTTCGCCCGCGGCCGACCAAATTAATTATAATGACGCTTTAATTATCATTAAAATGACGTTTTAATTAGAATTGAAATGGCCCACAAATATAATTAAAATGAGATTTTAATTGCGACTATTTATGAATAAAACAGATTTTTACGTTGCCATATATCGTGTCAAAATATTGTAGCGAGGGGAATAATTACTCTATTAAGATTAGTATAATTTAGAGTTTTACTTGATTATCAACTTGCTTATGTAGCACTAAACAATCTCAAGTATAATACGTATTTATAATCTATACATATTCCGAAAAAAATACGAAATAACATGCAATTTCAAGTTGGCTGATACTGTAGACCGTAGATGTAATATAGACCTGTTAATTAGTTTATTTAGTCAATCATTGCTTATAGCAGGTAGCCAGCCAAGGAATGTGTAAGTAGCACTTTAAAACAAATGAAAAAAAAAACTGTTTACAAATCCACACGATCTTCGGGTGCATTGAAAACGAACTCGGTAACTGAAGAAATAAAATAGTCTGAAAAATGGTTGACTGTTCAGCCCATCCCTAAAACTTTCTGCTATTATTTTATCGATGTATCTTTGAGCTGGTCGCGGACGACCGAAAGAGTGACTGAAAGCAACCGATATTGAGGAAAAAGCTTCATTATATATATAATAATCATAAAAACGTATCAATAGTAATAAAACGTCAGCGGCTTCACTATGAAAACGGTTTCATCCTTGCACAACTCAGCAAGATTATTGCAAGTTATTGTATATTATATTTGGTTAATATGAAATTCAGTTTCTTTGTATTTAATGTTTTAAAGGTTTTAATTGCTATTCTCGTATTTCACAATCATTCAAAGCGTTCAGCCATACCGCTTAATTGGTTAAAATATAATATAATAAATTAAGTTGAAGTTTACAATACGCCTCCGATAATATGCTACAACCGCAAAATTACCGCTCTTTTAAAGACTCCGACAGAAGTTATCTCGCGAAATAATCGAATTAAAGTGTCAAGTACGATCTTCTGCTTTGTCTTAACGGATCCGTAGTATTGCAACTATTTTACAAACGGTAGCAAACCACTGTTAAATTCTTCTGTGTTATTTACTAGTCTGTATATCTGTAAAGTTAATATGGGTTCATAGGATATCTTTATATAGATGTCGGCGATAAATGAATATAAACTTGCTCATCAAAGGTTTAACTATTTAATATTATTTAAGCTTCTGCGTGCAACTGAAGAATTAAAATAAATGTTATAAAATAATAAAGAAACGTTTCAGCATATTCTAGTGGTTATTTTCAGTTCATTTTCCATAAATAATAGTTTTGAAGTGCTATATATAGAATAAGCTAAATTCATGACATTCGTGGATGTTTAAATTTAGCATTTGTATGTGTGCGTGTGTTTTTTTCTTCATCAATGTAAAGAGTTTGTTCATCATTTATTATTGCTCTAAATTCTGAATTCATGATTACAGTAGATCTAGAGTATGGAATCGATCATAAAAAAAAATTGTTATTTTAACCCTTTAGCGAGAGACTTCGTGGTTGACCCGAAGGTCTCTTTATTGTTTTAAGCTATATGTAATAAAACAACTTCCAATGAGAATTATGATCTAGCTATAATAGTGAACATAAACACAACTCTTAAAATACACCATGTATGAATATAACGATGTAATAATTGTCTAGTAATTTATCTTTTATATAAATTAATAATTTATTTCAAAGCACAAAGTTCTATTTATTTACTTAAGATTCGGGGAAAGAATGACACCTCACATTTTACGTAAATATGCTTAATTTTTTTTTAAATACGGAACACTAAAAATTGAATAAGCTTTTTGACCAAAGAACTTGTTTCTTGCGGACAAAAATATGTTCAATTTACCGCAGACGAAGACGTGTAACTGCAATTATAACACATTGCATTGTTTATTCATCTAGTGGTTTGCACGTAGGGCTGTATTTGTAAATTGCACAGGCAAAAGAGCGTTTATCAAAAGGCTGTAATTATATACATGGTAATCTTTTATTGAAAGGAAAGCGAAAATAACTATATTGTAGGAATGAAAAAAAACAGCTAGAATAGAAAAAAAAATTGGTTGCCTGTAAAGTCGGTATACGGGCGAAAGTTTTACGTGACAACGACTTTGAGTGGTAAAATCATTTTAATGTGAATATTCATTCGTATAGCAGGAAGAAGGATGAAATAATAGTAACAATTTAAAACATTTATTTATACAAAGAATTATATTTAAAACATTAATTTATACAAAGAATCTCGCACTGAATTTCATATTAACAAAATTTTATTTTTACCTTTACACATACATACGTATTTATATACAAATATACATACAATAACTTGCAATACATTTGCGTACAATGAAACAGCGTTTACTACAACTTAACTTGTTCCTATCTGAGTGGAAGGGACGCGTGCCTTTCACTTTTATGTCTCTCTCTCTCGCTCTTAGGCGGGCTAACCATGCCCGAGTGGAAGGGACGCGTGCCTCTCACTCGCTCTCATTGTGAGCGCATAACGTGAGCGGAGCGTAACGCAGTTTCTTGAAGTGTCACCCGGCAAACCAATTTATAAGACGTTGTCACGTCAAAAAAAGCCTTTGAATATTAAAAAATATCTTAAATAACAGTAAATGGAGAATTTTACAACATAAATATACGTAACTGAGAAATATTTATCTTGTTGCATTTATTGTTTGGAGCTTTTAAATTATAAAAATTATCAAATTCTGAACAAACTGCGAAATAGGTAAAGGTTACTTAAAAAAAATACGTTTTGTAATAAAAAAAGAATATTTTACAACTTATATGCAAAACGGTCAACCATCATAAGCAAAAGTTTGATAAAATTCAATCAACCTTCGTTAGAGTATATTAATATGAACATTTATTATTGTGATTAAAATTTAAGTTTTCTAAATTCATACTTATTAGGCCTTTTCATGACGCGACACGTGCATGCGTGCGTGACCGTGTCAAAAAGCGATATTACAAAAGTTTCTTACAACTTTTGTTCCAATAGTTCAAGAAAAAAAGCAGTATGTGCATGGTAGCCGAATGACTAATTTGAAAAAATATTGTATAAGTTGAAATACATTCAACAATTTACAATAACCTATAAACGTAAATAACTATATACGTAATTGTTGGCTGAATATTTTGCAAAATAATTAATTACCCTTTTTATTGTAGTACTCAAGTGTACAATAAGGAATGAAAAAAAAACTAAAAACACGTTTGAATGATAAATCGAACTAACAAGTGAAAAATAATTATTAATATAGAAATAAGATAATGAAGGAAAAATATTAGTATTATTGCGGAAAAAAAGGTGGGGTGCATTGTGCCATATCTTTCATACCATTTTTGAACTAATCGTACAGATCGAATATTTTCGAGAAGTAATTTATCGAATACACCACTTTTTACACAATAATATTAATGTTTTTCGTTCACTATTTTATTCCTATATTAAGAATTATTTTTTCACTTTTTAGTTCGATTTATCATTAAGGAGTGTTTTTTAATTTTTTTAAGTTATAATTTTATTTTTAAAATTTTTAGTCTCATTATGATATTAATAGTATTTATAAACAAGAGCCTTGATTTTAGAATACCTTACGTGTGGCAATGAATTTAAGTTTATATCATACATGTATACGTAACCTTTTCATTTGATATAACGCGTGACTATTGGATTATATTACTTTGGATTGGGTGAATTCAATTGTGACATACACAAGTTTTTTAAGATTTTTTGCTTTTAAGTTTTACAAAATTTCAGAAATTCAAAATTTCTTTTAAAATTTTCGAAATTTACCTTTTTTATTTTTTTTTAAATTAAGATTTTTTCTTTCAAAATTATTAAATTCAATTTATTTTCAAAAATTTTTTTAATGTTTAAGAAACTATTTTTTTTTCAAATTTTCTATTTCAAACTATATAAAGTTTCAGATATTAAATATTTTTTTAATTTTACTTTTCTAAATATGAAATTATTGTATCGTCATCGTTTTTTGATAAACCTACGAAGTTTAAATGAAATTTGACCGTTCAAAATTGGTCAAAATCAAGTCTAAAGGAATCGGTTACAAATATATATATCCATCCACATGTAAACATACAGCTGAAGTGAATAAAAGCGTGTTAAAAAAACGATGGCATCAGGTAAGGATTGACTTCGAGAGGTTCAATCGATCTGGACATGCATAGGTGCTGTAGAAATACTAATTGATATTGGATCAAGGCGTGAAGGTAGCAGCTACTGAAACCATTGGAATTTCAGAAACAGACAACGACATCGGCATCGTGCGAGGAGTAACGGCGTGACGCAGCTTAGTCCTTTGATATAGTTATATATAATAATTATTGTATAGATCTATTTCTCCTCTCTACATTTCACATATATGTTGCGTACAAACCGGTCGCCTTTCCTGCCACCCCCCTTCGAAATATCGACCCCTTTAGTGTACCAGAATATCTTTACTTTGAGTCATGTGACTCGCTCAAAGGGAGGCACTGATGGTGAAGGTACCTACTGTAACAGATTATAGAAATATAGCCAGTTACAGTAGTAGACTATTGAAACTGAAAATATGTAAGGAGATGCTACAATATAGTTAATATATACATTATTTTCCCATGGAATTAATGGTCTAACTGTTATATCTGTTGATCCAGCTGTCGAAAAGAAAATTGGATATGTCTTCATTCCGACTAAAATAAGATGGCTAATTTTGAAATACAATATTATGCACACAAAATTCGTTTTTCAACAATAGATTTATATATGTTGAAAATTATATGTATATTGTGCTGTATATTTATTATTAGCATACATATGCTAAAAACATAATATACATGATAAGTCGCTCCGAGCCAGCGTGTGTATATTAAGAGAGCTTTAAAACTTTCAGTTGAAGTTATTAAAGTCTCAAAGTTCACTAAAAAAATTGGTAATTTTAATGAAAAATTTGATTAATGTAACGAATTTTCTCGTTTTGAGGTTCCAGAAAACCGTCTCGACTGATTTCAGAAGGGCGTCCGTGTCTGTGTGTGCGTGTACAACAATTTTTTCATACGATATCTCAAGAACGAATCAACCGATTGAAACAAGCGATATAGCATTCGAAATTTGAGACTTAGATCTGTTATATTTTGAAGTCGATTCGTAGAGCCGTTTAGAATATATTGGAAGACAAAATGAAAATAAAAAAATTAAAAACAATTTAGATGCTTCCATATGTATGGATTCTTTTCATAAAAAAATATTTTAAAGTTATTTCTCCAGTGTTGCCTGGAGTGAATATTGCGTTTTCTTGTTCATATTTGCCTGCGATTGACTTTCGAGCCAGTGAACACGGCATCTCTTATACGCAGTGATTTATGATTGTGTAAAATCAAAGTACGTGCTTATTTCAAATTAAAAGTAGAGCTTATACGCCAATTTAACGAATCGTGTCTGATTGTACGTACTTCCATTAAAAACGAACAATCTCACGGATCAATGCTTTTTTTTTTCTAAAATATTAAGTCGGTCGGATATTAGAAAAGACGCCAAGGGTCGCCCTAGAAAATCTTCTGCAGATCATGTTGGTGGCATATTAAAAAAGAGATAAATTTTAAGTATCCCAAACCGACGAGCTTGCATGAAAACATTGATGGATGTCAGTGAAGCAAGAGAGATATGCAAAGATCGTACCAAAAGGAAAACTATAGCCCCTGGCTACCCTTCTGGGAAATAAGCACTAGTTTATATTATTAATTAAAATATTAATTTCGATATTTGAAAACTTATTTTTTCCAGGAAAATTTAAAAAGTTAAAACTACAAACTCGAAAAGAAAAAAAAACAATGAAAAGAATATAAATTTGCATGAAAGAAATAGATGCCATATTTAAAAAATATGTAGGTTTTCACACAGCTGGTCAATCACCGTCGCTCTGCCCACGTCGAAAATAGAAAGATATAATCCTAACTCTCTCTTACCTCCATCGCAATAAGTTGTTATTCTAACAATACAATTATTTAATTTCGTATTCTCTGACTCATAATGCGTCCATTGTTGTGAACGATCTAACAAGTAATTTTTGGCTATAACTTTAGATCGATTCGATTGGCTAATGCCACGAGGCCCGTCTTATTGTTTCACCTTTTTTTTTTTTTAATAATTCCTTAATCGTATTCATACGAGATCTGACTCGCATAAACATTAATTAAGTTAAGCTCTATGTTAATATGTCTATTGATCGGATTGTATTCCCCTTGGTGATGTATGAAAGTGGATATAATGATAGGTTAGAGTAAAATCGGAGTTAAAGTTAGTTGATAATAATGAAAGTAATATCCAATGAAATATATATTATATGCGCTTTTTTGGTGACGCAGACGTTCGACATCTGGCATTTCATAGTATCACATCTGGCTGTTGGATATTATATAATATATTTTGTTTTTTTATATAATTTATTATTCTATTGTATAGTGTTTATTCAAATTAATCGATTAAATCAAAATTTTAATTATCACAAATGCACATATTACATAGTAGTAATATGTAATATCATCTAACTTAACAATTTCCGTAAAACTTGCCTTTTTTTGGAAAATAAATATCGAAAGGAATCATTTATATTTCTATCTCCTATAACAGGGCTTTTAAATTAAACTTTTTGCAGAAGTTATACAATACGTAACAAACCTGTCCGTAATGATACCTGAAATATTAAAAAGCAAATATCTAATTGGAATGCCACTGTTTTATTTAAATCATCAGTAAATATTTTTTGAACTATCAGGAAATATTTTATTGTGCAAGAAATACTTTTAAATAAAGTGTTTTTTTATTAATTATTACTAATTATATTACTATAATATTTATTAATAATGAAAAGCTTAATCTATTGCTTAAAACGTAAATTTACAAATACAATACGAAAAATTCTGACATGAATATATATCTATGTTGTAATGTATATATATATATATATATATATACATACATACACACACACACACACACACACACACACACACATATATATATTATATAGTTATATTATCAATGTATTTCAACCCAAATTCAACTCTGGTGTAAACCTCGTGTAAACGGGGCCATTATATGTAGAACTTACATACAGAGGTGTCGGTTACGGTAACGATAACGGAGTCCTGAGTTCAATGGTTTTTTTTTTCCCATCTCAAAAATGCCCAACGCGCCTAAAGAGGTTTTCACTTCAAAACTGAAAAAAAAGATAAAAATCGGTATTCACCTAAGAACTATCATAAACAATCACAACAGCTTGTGGCAACACCGTCCGAACACATACAATGCCTACAACGCACGAAACTCTGCCGCTCTGAATTGCCTGCAAATTATGCGATGCTCGGGTAGAACGCCCCCCGACCCTTCCCTTTTTCTCCCACGCGTTCCTATTTCACGGCGTTGCGATGCTTTCGCAACTAACTTCACAGCGGCAGAGTTTCGTGTGTTGTTATTGTACACACATACATAGTATCCGTTAAGTGGCCGCTCCGGTGTGGGTGCCGATAATTGGCAGGCGGCAAAATTACATAGAGTAAGTCTCAGTCGCAGCGGCGAAATGACTTTAAAGCCCGTCCTCGGCGTGTTGTGTTGTCAAATGTTTTCTTAGATATTTGCCTGTTTGGTAAATTAAGCAATTCAAAATTAAAGAATACTGCTTAAGATTACCTATTTTGTTTCTCATTGGAAATTATCCCAGTAAAATATTGTTTTATGCCTTTTTTGGTGTGTCGGGACTTTTGTTACATTTATATATGCAATCGACGGTCTGTCTGTTGTAGTGCTTATAAGTTCTGAACGAGTTGCCGATCGAGGCCATATTCATAGAACATATTTGTTTTGTCGAAACGGTGGCCCTTAGGTGCATTGACGATCTGGTATGGATCGCAGGTGAGCGTTGGTTATGGTTGCTAAGGATCGTAGGTTGTGAAAATTTTGTGGTAGGGGGTGCTCATTTGTGGCAATGGACGAAGTATGACCTGCGAAGATATTGTTGCTGGAATAGTTAAAAAATATTTGGTTGATGAGAAATCTAAAAAAAGAAAATGATGCTGTTTCCCGAGAAATGAAAGTATGATTGGTAATGACCAGAGAGCTTTGAATAGAAGACGAAAGAACAGAAAAACTCAAACACTTTGTGTATCTGGATTCTTAAAAACGGCAAGTAATAAAAAGACATGGAAGAACATAAAGTAAATACAGTAAATTAATAGAATGTGCTCTAAAATGAATTTTTTAAATGTTCATACAGAAAAATCGGGAGAAGTAATAGATTTATGATTTTAAAGTGTATGGTCAGAGAACAGAGCGCCTCTTTAAACAAAGTACATTTATGTAAGGCCAAAATATAGCCCAAAGACACTAACTGAAGAAATTTACTACATCCAAAATAAGGTTCGAGATCCTGGTTATGAAAGCACATTCGAAATTATAAGCGCCCTAGTATTATCGACATCAAGAAGCTAGAGCAAAGAAGGGATGTAGAAAAGTTTATGAAAATCACTTATTTTCATGAACTTTTCTAAATCCCTTATACATCCCAAATCGCATTTAAACCGGTTATAGTTTAAGAACGCGGCATTATAAAAATGTACCCTCATCTGTTAATTGAATAAAATAATGTTTTACAGGCAGATAACAATATTTTAAATTTATGAGAATTATTAACATTAATTGATTCATTGCTATTTAATTTTTTGCTTCTTATGTTAAATGCACATGACAAGAACAACACTTTCAAATATTATGTTTTACGTCTTGTTACAATAGGCAGGGATTTTTATGACTATTATTAAAGCTACTTGCAGCCAGGAGTAAGCAGGTAAATGAATTGAACTTATTTCCCTTATCTCATCTTATTTCATTCTCATTAATTAAAAAATATCAACTCGTAGGAAAAGTTTACAAAATTTTAAATATAGTTAAAACTGGCAGTTATCGTGAAATTGTTTTGCAAAAATTAAGTAATCAATATTAATTGCACCAGGACTACATTGTTCTCATAAATTTATAATATTGTTATTTATTTTTACTAACTTACCTATCTATAGATTATCAAGCATGGATAGAACTCGTGCACCCGGAGCTGTGTTTGTGTGTTCATGTGCGTACGCACGTGCCAGTGTGTGCGTGTACGTGCATGCGTATGTGTGTGTGATGTGGTGTGTTTGTGTTTTGTGTTTGTAGCCGCGAGCGAACGAGAGAGGGGTAAGTTAACGTTGATAATCACGCCGTTTTTAAGCTAACGGTGACGGCCTGACGGTGTTTTCTCGGGTTACTTCCCGGTACGGGCGATCTAGCACGCAACGCCGCTAAGAGGGCTTCGCTTCTAACATCTTAACGTGCATCGGTTTATTCCATGCATATCGACATCTTCAATTGTTATGACACTGTGTAATGATTTCGTATTTGCTTACGAAAAGTTGGCGACATTTGGCAACGCCCATCATAATCCCGATTTCCGTTTTTTTGTTAAAAAATTTACAAAATTATACAGTAATTCCAAAACATATATTTCAGGTGTTATGAAGTCTCTACTCTCAAACAGAACTATATAGGTATATATTATATTATCGTTACCTCTTCCCGGTTCACAGTCACGCGTGCTGCCCTCTCTTGTATTACATCGTTCCGATTATCTCGTGACTAACACGTGAATCGATTATACATAATCGATATGTATGTAATCGATTGACTAGTGAGCGCTGTCAAATTAGGGATATCGAGGAACCGATGCCGTGACCGATGCTCGTACAGTTTCAACGATTGACGGACGTACCAATATTTGTGGTTTGGTGTTTATTATGCGCTCTGAGCACGCGACGCGTGTGTTGTTTTTTATTTTAGTTTTATAGCTGTAGACTAGCGTCGCTTATGTAAAACGACAGGAGATTAGTTGAAATTTTACGAAATTCGTGCAAAATGTACGTTTGAAATTTAAAATGAAAACACGAATTTATTGCAGGGGGGTTGTCTCTTTATTCAATCAATTAGATCGCGATGTTCAAGACGTGAGGGTGAGAGTAGTTAATATTCAGAAGTTCACTGTACCTCCTTGAAAATATTGTATGATTAGTTACAAGGATAACGATTTTTAGAAGTATATAAAATATTGTTTATTTAGGTTAAGTAATGTTCAAGTAAATATCTTCTTTCATTTTATACATAATGGCAATGTAATCGCTCCTAATAAATGTTTAATATATTTTTAGCAAGAAAACAGCGTGAATCAATAACGTTTCCTAGTCACTGTAATTTTATATAAAATTACTAACATGATGTTTGAATATATATTTCTAAATTTGAGTTTGACTATAAATTACTAAAATGAAATTTGAATATATATAAGCGAAACGCATGCAATCACTCACTATTAAGAAAAGGGAATTTGAGGGAGGTAAAAGTTGAAAGTGTTTAAAATTTATATATATTTTATTAATGCAATGGAGTAGGATAATGAAATTTGATTTCGCTTTCTTTGCGTGGCTAAGCCATTCATCATACAATATCTTCGAGTAATTTACTCTATATTTTTATACTAGGTTTTACTCTGGCTTAGTTACAATCGGAAAAAGGGGGGCACAATTGAAAGTCGAAACCGGGACGAAAATGAAAAGAATCGAAGTTGAGTGTGGGAACAGAGTTAAAATTGAGACTGTGACGAGGCTGATGACGAGATCGGAATCGCTAGCGGGACTGCTTTTGGGGTCGAGAGCGGGTGCGACTAATATAAAAGACGAAGAAAAATGAATACACGATGTATTATTTGTAATTTTTGTATGATACATTCGGAACAGGTTATTACATATAATCACGAACATAACGGTAAGTAGGTAATATGGAAAACGTTATATTAAAAAGTTATCAGTGATACAGTAATCTGGAAGATTTTAACGGTTTCTCTAGACATTTTTTTAATAAAAGTAAGTAAAATAATAGTTCGTGTCCTTTACTTTTCATCGAGTATAAGGCATTGAAATCAACAGCACAAAATGCGCTAGTGTACAGTGATAAGACAAACAGACACACTCGACCCGTGACGAATTACCTTCACGCTCTAAGTTTACAGTTATTTTACGAACGCAAAGAAAGACAACGCTGTGGAATATTTTTAATTACTTCTGTTGAAAGCAATATTTACATTTTATCGGAGGTGAAATTTTAACGTATTTGTTGTGCTGCATCGGAAGTCATTATTTTGCGTTGTGAATTAAGGGTATAAATATTTAACATCATAAAAATATTTTACGATTTTTTTAATTGCTATAAATTTGTGATAAATGTTTGTAGCAATTTATCTGGCATTTTTTTTTATTTGGTATAATAAAATTATAAATTTCTCTATATCTGTTTGTTGTAACAACTTCGCGTTTCGTTAGGTCATTCCTTATTTATGAAGCTAAATTTTGATTTAGGTCAATATACACTCGAGATCCCTAAATTTAGCCTCCCTGATTTTCTATACCTAATATTGAAAAAAAATGATTATGATTGGTTAGTTTTTCTATAACATGTATATTATGTTATCCACAAACATGAAGTAGTTAAATTGTATCTGCCTATGAGGCTCTTACGCACATATTTTTGTAAGATCAATTAAATTTTATTGACTTAGCAGACGCAAATAACTCTCATTGCCCTTATAAATTTACAATTTATAATAGACTGTTTATGTGGTAAAGCGATTTTTTTTTTTGTATTGAAGTAGATATATACATACGTCAATACATCATCTATTGCGTTGTGAGAATATTATACTGTTCTTCCTTCTTTTTATTTGTATTTATAAACTCATCGCATCTGTTTCCCAGAAGCGTAAGCAGAGACCACAGATCTTCACATGGTTACGATCTTTGCATAAATCTCTTGCTTCATTTACATCCATCAATTGTTACGTGCAAGTCAGTTCGAGCGCTTAAAATTTGGCCTCTCTTAAATATGCCACCAATTTTGGTCCGCATAGGATTTTCTAGGGCGCTCTTCGCGAACCCTTTCGTCTGACACGTTCGCTCCATATATTTCCTTGGTCAGTATAATCTCATTCATCCTTTCCAGATAGTCAAACCCTCGCAACACACCTTTTTCTGGAGTCATTCGTATATCAAATTTTCTTCTTCTCCTCAGGAACTGGATTTATTAATAATAACTTTAGGCAATATATTAATTATTAATTTTTTCGGAGAGTAATGTTAAGTTTATTTTGCCTAATTTTGTGTGAAGTAGTTTTATAAACGAGAGCAATCCTCGGAATTCGACATTGCTTATATTCAAGATCGAATAAACGCACGCTTCTAGATTTAGTACAGATTCATCAATGAAAAATGTTGCAGCCTGGAGAAAGATAGAACATTGTATCGGTACAATGAACAGCGATATTTATTGACAGTGTAATGACAGTCAGCAGACTTACTTAGATGTGAATGTGTGTTTATGTCTAGTAGTTTTATAGCGAATCGACCTACTTTATGAACGTCAATTGTTGCTTAACTTTGGTCAGTGCTCTGACCGCCTATTTTTCACGTCCAATCAATTAATTGACTTCTTGTATTGTTGAATTCCCAAAGTAAGTCTTTTTTTTCTTCCAATTTTAATTGATTGTTTATGTTGAGTTTAAAACAAGGTTATAATAGAAATAGTAGAATATACAGACGGTTAAGGTTGTATGGTTGTATTTTGAAAACTCATAGTAACAGCTATGCATTTCTTGTTTTAATGTTCGCCAGGAGCGTAGTTCACGCCCCGTACGGTAGTCCCTTATCGAATATTTTTTAATTTTTATTTAATAATTTTTTTGCAAATCCACGCTCTTTGTGAACTTTTTACGTATCCGTTTATATGTATAAAAATAAAAATTAATTGCCGCGTGTATGTAAAAACATCGCTTGAGAACGACTCGACCGATTTGGTTGATTGTTTTTTTTGCTGTGTTTGTTATTGTCGGGACAAGGTTCTTATGAAATAAAATAATCCATTTCTATCTGTCTGTCTACTCTTTGTCAGGGGTATTTTTGGAGCGACTGAATCGCTCAGGATGTGATTTTCATTGAAAAGTAGAGGAGGTTACTTGGTTACGTTTAGAATGATTTTAATTCCGGTAATTCTTAAGGTCCCGGCGTGAAAAATAAAACTTAGAAATGGGATGATTTATTGAAATTGAATCAAAAGTAGGTAATCTAGAATCGGAATGGATATCGGGAGCAAAACCAAAATCGGAACACATCATTAGTAGACATAAAAAATGTGACAGCTATCTATAGTGAAAATTATGAGGGCTTTGAAACTTTTTATGGTTCCGTGAGATTTACCAAGAACCCGTATAATTTAAGAGATTTCAGTAGAAATTCAAAACGGTATAAAAGATGAAAAAATTCAATTTATGTATATGCTGAGGGAGCTGCGTGCATCAAAAATATAAGCGATCCACCCACAAGAAAGGGCAACAGGATAAGGTTTGTAAGAAAAAATCAAACGGATATTTCTAAAATTTCGATGAAATTTTTAATAAAATCATTGTTAATAAAATTCTTTTTTTCATTTCCCATAAATCAAAGGAAAAATTGAACTGATTGATAGACAACACATACAGAGATTTACTGCTAAGCGCATTTCTCATTTTCTTCATTAGTAAATCGCGTCCATTTGGACACATTAAAAATGAAATGCTTTTATTTCGTAAGCACACCTTTTGAAAACGATTCAACAAATCCGATTAATTCGTTTTTGATATTCTTCAAAGGTTTATGTATGTTTCTTTTGTAAGGGTTTCGAATGAAACACGTTACAGTCACATCACGAATTCGGACAGGATAGTGTATGTCCGTTCAATTAGTTCCACAATAGTGTTTATTAAATTTATTAACTATTGGGGACGTAGTTACGCACTCCACATTTCTTGCGTACGATGCGATGTATCGCTAACACACTGTGTGTTGTCACATAGGGGCGATGTTTTTCGAGCGGCATATAAACAGATATGACAAGTAGTTCTTTTGTTCACATAACATAATTAAATTATGATCCCCCTTCGGTATGTTTATGTAGAAATGTGGTCGTGTGAGACTTACACAGATTCTTAAATATTCTATTGTGTGAGGTGTTAATTCACGGAAATCCATAATTAGACGCTTACCTGCAACATGCATTAACATGCAGCATGCAAACCACCGTTAACCATTGAATCTGCCTCTCCAGTACTAATCTCTATCCAAAGAATTGAATATTAATTTGAGAGGATTGATAGACATCGAACACGTGTGTTCGATGTCTGTCACTAACATGTAGTATGCGGATTGCATGCTGCATGTTAATGCATGTTGCAGGCTAGCGTCAGATTCTTAAAAAATGTGAGATTATATATGTACGTTTTTGAAGTTTTTAAATATTATTTATTCGTCGAAAAATATTTTTTATGTCGTCTTTGTGACCTGAATATGGTTGTATTCATTTTAAAATTTCAATTTTATACATTAAATTCGTTTTAAGTTTTGTATGTATGTGAGATAAAATTGAAATAATAAGAACGCGAGGAATTGATTTTTCAGGTAGCCCCTCAACTATTCGATGGACTCAGAACAAAATATTATTATTTTATTTCATCAGTGTTAGGTACGAAGGCTTATTAAAAAAAAACACAAATATATGTATATAGAACACATAATGTATTTATTTACAATAAAAGTATTATTCACATACTATAGAATAATTATTTGAAACGCTAAATGTAGTAGATATACTCAATTTTACTATGCTGATTTTCGGTTAGTGTTACTCAGAGATTTTGTACATTTTGTAACTTAAAATAGGCATTGGAGTACCAAATAGGGTACGCAAAAAAAAAACAAATTTCGTAAAATACAAACTTACTCAACACTGATAATTACGTCACTAACGCTTTTGAGTCAATCAGCCTATAAGTAAATTACGTCAGTATCTAATTACATTTATAAGCATGACTTCAAAAAATTCTATCCAAAAAATGCAAATGTGTTCTAGAATCTTAAAAATATCTAACGAAATTTTGTACAAAATTCATTTATATTTAATACCTACAGAAATTATGGTTTTCAAACTTTACCCATTTTAAGTACACAATTGTGTAACATATATTAGACGAATATATGAACGATTAAAATTGACGCAAACTTTCAAAACATCTAATGTGTCGTAAACGATAAGGTAGTGCAAGAAAATAAATAAATTGCCTTTCAGGTTTCAAAGCAAAACCCTTTCTGACGGAAATACAGCGACGAAAACGAAATGAAGTCTAAGACGCGCATGTATGTACACAAAAAAATGAGAGTCAGTCGTGTATTAATGTCTTAAAAAATAAATTGAGAATGAAAAACTTAAATTATAATTTCTAAATTGTTAAAAATGTCACTGCTCATGTGTCTTTCGAGATTCGCCATTTTTGTGTTAATAACCCTTTTTCGATGTAACAGGTATTAATTTTATTTAACGATTCAAAATTAATATCGTTACTATAAATTTATATAGTTCTTGATTAACACTAATCTATAATACATTTACTATTTACATTATACATATAGCACTGCGTTATTCAACCACTGGTAAATATGTCACATAATTTAGTTATTGCACGTGCATAATTGTTTGATATTTTTCCTTCAAAAAGAAAATTAATGACGGCCTCCGACTTCACAATGCGCATATAGAATACAAACGATGTGGAGTATATCCAGTGGCCACTTTTACAACAATAAATAATTTAAGATTAGCTCTGTAAAAATATTAAGTACTTAAATAAAATCACATGTAATACGCCTAGATAAGCAAATTTCATATTTTAAATCGTTAACGAATAATACTAAACTTTAAAACTAATCTATTTACAACCTCTAAGTTAGATCAAATATGAAGTAAGTACTTCACGCGCTATGAACCTAGGTCGGCTCGCACCTACCGTTTTAAACTCCTAATACACTAGCGAACCGACGAAAATACTATAAAATTTCTGTAAATCCGTACAAAACGTTTCTACATCTCGTTTCGTCACACGCTTTAGGGCGGCGCCTTAATTGTAGTAGGTACGAAATATTATCTTGCCCCTATAGACTCGAAATTATTATTAAAATCTCTTCATTGGTACAATTATACATAATAATTACAAACGTCATTCCTAACAGTCTAGAATCTGGCATTAGAAAAACCTTTTTTGTTTGTTAATTAAATGAAGTAGTATTTTAAGGGAATTTTTGAATATAAGAATTTAATAATGCATAAGTTCCCAGAAAAATCCTGCTGCCGTTCACGTTAATCAATTAATTTCTAATTACTTTTTTTTATATTACATTTCTTCAGGCGTATTTTGGATTTTTAGAATACTACATAATATATAGTGTACCTATATATGTACTATGAATTTATTATCAATTGACCTTTACGGCTTATACAAGTTAGATATCAAATTAATCACAATCTTTATAGATTGGTTGAATAGCTATATTTATTTTATATAATATTCGCTATAATAACCAAACACAGGAGTTGGTATAGCAGTAAGTTTTATATCGTCATATTTAAATTAAAAAAAAAAATGGCAACTGCAACGCAAAAAATATTAACGGTATAAATTTTCATATTCTCAATTTTTTTATGTCTAAACACGCCCTTAAAACATTATTTCATTCAATTAACAGATAAGAGAAGGTGCCAGATCATAGACTCTTAAATCTAGACAGCTAACTGAATCTGGTATCTAACTGTATCTAGTTAGTATATTGCTTTGCATCAGCAACATGTAGCGTCACAGCAACAAACGCTATAACTTTTTTACAAATAGCCATATCAAATTAAACACGTTATGCTGTAAAGTGCGTTTTCCCGCCAAAAAAAAAATCCCAAATGAACAGGTCCGTTTTGTAAGTCCATATTTTCGCTTGGTCGAACTCCAGCGATGCTGTTGTTCCAGGATATTATTAAAAAAATAATAATGTAACAACCTTCATAATTGACGCTTACATATGTAACTTCGGTATGTCTCAATACTCATAAAGTAGAAATCGAGTTCGAATAGCCCAATCTGTTCATTATAAGTCAATGCCAATATTCATAATTCATGTAACGGTCCTGTTAGAGTGAATAATACAACATATCCGCGTTCATATTTAAGCAGTCTTCATTCAACCTAAAAAATATGAAAAATGTCTATTGTCTTTTCTTAAATAATATAAATTGTAGGGATCATTTAACTTAATTCGAATTCATGCCATACTATGCTCCCTAAATACATATCTAATAGTTCATTACAAGAAGAAACCCGCGCATCGTGAGGCTTCGATGGAGAGGGAGGTCGACAAAGGGTATTTATTGGAGGCGGGGAAGGTCAACGCGGAAAACCGCCGACAGTCGCCCACGCATTTAAGTAGGAGACATTATGGTACAAATTTTGATTATAGTAAGTGACTGTTGTAATTCAATCTATTATAATAAGGTTAAAGAAATGCTGATTAAGAATTTTTCGTAATTTTTTTTATGTTTGAAATTAGTTCATATATCTGTTTGGAAGAAAGTTTAAACATGAACGCGGATATGTATGTCTCAAGACAGATGATAATATTTTATATTATTGTAATTACGATGTTTACAATGTCAATATCATAATGTCGGAATGGTTTTTTTAGTTTCAGATATATAAATTTCTATCTAAAATAAGTAGATATTAGCTATTGCGTTAGCTTTAAGGGTTTTTTTTTCTCGTCGTTAATAAATAATTACTTCTATTCAGATAACGTACCGTTACTTATCCCCTTAACTTAAATTAATTATAAACAATATAGACACAAAAGTTCGCAGAAACTTATTTGGAGGCGTTCACAACGAGATTGGTGGCGGCCTCTTCGCTCGCGCCTATGCTCATCGCTTTCTTTTTCAGAATGCCGAGATCTGTCACGTTTTCCAGAAAGCTCTTGTGCGCCGAAAGAACTTTCGCGCTCTCCACGTCCTTCTTCAGCTCTTCCATGTCCCTTTTGAGCTTCGCTCTCCGGTTCTGGAACCAGGTGATGACCTGCGCGTTCGACAAGCCCAAGGAGCTGGCTATTTCGTCTCTGTCCGCAGGGGATAGGTACTTCTGATAGAGGAATCTCTTCTCCAATTCGAAGATCTGGTGGTTGGTGAAAGCCGTTCGGGATTTTCTCTTCTTCTTGGGCTGCGGTCGTGAGTTGAAGAGGTTTAAATGGTTTGACTGACCATCTGCAACAAATATGAAAAAAAAAATTTAAGTCGATCAAATAACTAATTTTGTTGTGATAGAATATTTAAATTCTAGGCATATGTAAACATGTAATTTTTAGTCTACTATTATCCCGATAAGTTAAATGTTTAAGGGATCACAAATATTACAATCAGCTTATAGTGCGGATGATTTTGTTATTGGCTAACAAAATTTTATAATAATTGTACATATTTAAACAGCATTAAAATAAAAAATTAAATACTCTACAATCGAATATTTTCGTAAGTAGATTTCAGACAGTTGTTCAGTTGTTCAAAATTAAATTAAATATGATATATTTGGAATTAATTTCCAATATATTTTATTTCCGAACCGAATATATATATATATATATATATATATATATATATATATATATATATATATGAACATATAAGTGTAAAATATTAACAATATCAATGTATAATCTGTATGCAAAAGAAGTTAAAGTAAAAGTCAACTTACGCCCGAAGATGTCGATTCGGAAATAGAATATATTGGAAATTAATTGCAAATACATCATATTTAATTTAATTTTGAACAACTGAACAACTGTCTGAAATCTACTTACGAAAATATTCGATTGTAGAGTATTTTATTTGTAGGTATAAATACAAACTATGAGCTAATTCATTAAATTATTCACTTGTGAATAAGTAGGCTTTCATGCCACCGAACCGTTTTCACACTTCACAAATTCCCTCCGTGCTACAAAACTAAACTAGTACAAATGGCTGTAATCTATGAGTGAAAACCAGATTGCGATCGAAATTGCAATATTGATTGAGATAGTACATCTATTGTACATTATACTATATATATTGTAACCGTATAGAGACACTGAATAGAGAAACAGACACTGACTCAATTCCGTACACCTCTCGGTTTAACGTCTAATATATAACATAATTATGTTATTTCCTCTACAGTCAAAGAGCTTTAAATTCTTTATCGGAGGTAGCAGAATAGCCCGTCTAATTGGGTGATTACAAACGACACGAGTTTTCACTCAGCCCGATAACCATAGATACACAGCTTTGGCGGAGTATGGCTATATTTCATTGATTACTTAATCTTAAGTTACGGACTCCACATGTACTTTATCGGGCATCAAGATATTTGGGTAGACAAACTTAAGTAATCCTTCAAGTTATTGCTAAAGTTTATTACTCGAAATCTGAATTACTCAAAGATTATAATGTTCTTCTTTTGTCACTCATTTTATCGACCATTTCTGATATAAACTCAGAAACCCTAACAGAACTCTATATGTTCGTGGCTAGAAGTATTTTGATAAATATACCTGTTTACTGTATAAATAGTAATTAGTCGAATAATGAGAGTTTTCGTTTAAAAAAAAATTAACACAATATATATACGTATTACAATTTAAGTAAAGGCAAGTTATACATACTATAGATAAATGAAAACTATCAAACATTGTAGCTTTCTTTTGGTATCAAAACTGTCATACATAAAATAAAATAAAAAGTTAAACAAAATAGTATATTCCGCAGTATATGAATATAATAAAATATTCCGTAGCCTCGTTTATTAGTATAGAAGGTATTTAGGCATTTTTGTAGTAGAATAATAATAATATAAACTCACACCTATTTCCCAGAAGGGTAGCCAGAGACTAGATTTCCACGACATGACCAACGAAGGCCTTCTAAGTAAAGAAAGGATCGTTGGAAAAAACAAATGATTCGCTAATGGATAATATTTGACATGAAATATAGTTCATAGATATTCTATTTTTTTATTGTTAACGAACTCATTTCAGAAAGTAAGAGAGAAAAATAGTTTCAACATTTAAGAATGATCCTTTCGAAACAAAGAAATCACTTTCAACCGTTTTGTTTAATTTCAATGTTCATTATTATGATTTAAATTAAATATTTAACGAGATCAAATAATCAACCGTTTTATTTAATTCAAATTTCCATTATTATGATTTAAATTAAAACATATAGCTAGACACTTTCGGCTTAACACCTGACGAAGCGCGATGTGGCGACGCATCAAGCCGCGTTAGATAGAGGCCGGCTTTTTATCAGGTGGTAAAAAGTTATAGCGCTACGTCGGTAAAATGAAGGCAGGCAGATAGGTATAATAAAGCAACCGGCTCGCCCGCAGCACCCAAACACGGCCCGTCGTCGTAAACACACGATAGAGCAAGCCGAGCGCCATTTTATGGCGACCGTGCAGTGGCTTTAGGGGTCGTTCAGGATGCGGGGGCCGACGGCTTAATCCGTACAAGATGATAATTATTTTCCGAGTGATATCATTTGACGTGGTGCAGTGAAAGAAACCCGAATGTATGGCAACGATCACGGCGGCCGGTAGACGTTGTAACCGTAACCAACTTTATTCGAGGATAAACATGTCAGGAGGACAATAAAGTTGATTTGGGCCTATGTTAACCGAGGGAAAACACAAATTTCTTTCCGCGTTCTGGTAACACGGCGCAATAAAATCGGGCGGTAACGACGCACGCCGCGTAACAATGGCGTTATCGCGACTTCCGGGCGCCATAACGCGGCGAATGTAGGAGGTCTTTTTCTGACACACTGCCTGGGACCGTTCGCTTCCTCTTCACGCTAATGGATGTAATCTATGGTTCGTTTCACTGAACATAAACTATAATATATTCACTATTCCGCAATTGTATTTCAAAAATTTAAAATATTCCCGTCGAACGGTCGATTAAGATTTACAATCTGTTTTAATTGTTGTTTTGACACTTTTATTTATAACACAATAAAATAACTTTATACAAGGCCTTTAGTTTAACAGCTTATAAAAACATAGTAGTTAGCAATTACAATCAAACGCGTGAAATGCGACAATAGGATTTATATACGGACGATGAAATAATTTATTTGGACCCTACAAGTTTTATATTACACACCGTTGTAAGGGAAAACCCTCCCACTTTATTTTTTAATTCAGCTTAGAAATGTTGGACTTCAAGTCCTGCACGCTGGTCAGATATGAGTCGAGGACCACTCAAAACGACGTCATCAACGCCCTACTGACATCTTTATTTTGTTCGCGTTCACTAAAGCGCGGGGCGATTTACTTAATTCGACTCGAGTTAAAAAATAGCCCGCGTTTTGTACGTAGTTAAGAGTCCAACGCCGGTGTTTCCTAGTGAGCGTAGCACCGACCGTCCGGCCGTCGCTGCGGCTCGGATACGGAACCCTTAAAATTGTAATCACCCTCGAGCCAAGGCGAGCCGTAACGGCGCACTTTTAAGTGTCGAAGGCTCGAATGGATATTTTCATACAGCACTGAAACTGCGGTCGACCGCGGTCATGAAAACGGCGATCGTGCAGAGTTTCACAAATGTTATAGCTCGTTAAATTTCCACTATGCATTGTCGCTGGCCACGTGAACGGCGACACTCGAGCTGTCAAAGAAACCGCACGTTGAATGCTTTCGAATGTGATTGTGGTGTTACAACGTAACGCGTGTTATGTGCTGCGCGTAAATTTTGTGCACGTTTTATAGCGGTATCATAATCTATTAGGGAGACGGTACACTAGCGACGAATGATATCTATTAACCGTGGCTTTCGAATCGTTTTATTCGGGTAAAAATTCTGGTGTCGAACTTAACCACCGAAATCAAAGTATTAAGTTACGTCTATAAACTTTGCTTCTGTGATACTTTGATTATCTTTAAAAAAAATACTTAAATGCTGTTTTTTTTTTACCGTAAAAAGAACCCTTGTAACTTATTCGGAACAGATAAAATAATTTTTATACCTGATAACAGCACACCATGATACGGTAAAAGTACAAAAGTGTTAGTACGGACCAATACGAGGGCCTGAAGTCTACGGATTCTTCTAGTTTTCATGACATTACATCGATGCCTACATGGTTTAACTTCAAGTTTAGCGACATAATGCTACCTAGGAACGTATCCTTACTCACGGACGCACCTAACGGTACGGCGTTTTTTGATAAATGAGTACTCTTTTGAGGGTGCGCTGACAGGAGAGCTACATCATGGAACAAACAGTAATATATATAGGGTTTATTATTTAATCTACGGATTCGCTCTCGTTTGTTATGTTACATACATATCGACTCATATATTGCAAATTGAGGCCTCGGATAGTAAAATGATTAGAAAAAAAAATTTACAATTACAAGTATGCAACCTGCTACAAAAGAGAATATTTAGGTCCTACTTCGGGTAATAATACGAACAGATCCACTAGAAGCCCTAACTAAATAAGCGTACACATTCCTTAAGACCCTTCTCTCCGTAATGGGTAAAGGTACCGAATGTGTCTAACCCTAACACTTCATTATTTATGTAGCGTACACCGAAATTCTGATTGATATTTGCTTGCTTCTGTGATAAAATCCAATATAATGTTACAACATGTATTTCTATACGCCCTATACACGCGGTGCTTAAAACTATTTTGCGTGATCTTAACAATATGAATACATTATTATAATTATTTCCACATTAAACATTTCCCATCTCCTCCGTCGTAATTTAAATTTATCAATGATCGTTTTCGATTCTAATCCTGTTCACTGTTCCGATGTCTGATCTCAATGCTGATTTTAGTCCTCCGTTGAATATAGCTGCTATTTCTCTTGCACTCGTATTTTTGTTTGCATGAAAATAATTCAATCCCGTCCTCAATTAAATAATCTGATTTCATGTAAGATACAATACAAACGGAGATTAGCTCGGACAAACAGACATACATTTATATTATACGTATAGAATACAGTTTGTTTTGTGCGTTTCAAAGCAAACTGTACTCTATGCATTAATATTTTTCATTGAATATATATATATATATAATAACATACGTTATAGTTGCAAATATATTTTTGCGGTTCGCTGAATTGTGCAGCACAATACTTTTAACTGTCGCTGTGTATAACTAATAAAAACAACATGTTCGCTTATTATGTGTTACTTCTGTCTGATACTCAAACGTCGAGGATCGAAGCTGATACTTTCGAGGCGTCGACTTCAAATATCACCTATAGCTTATGTCGATTAGTATCACTATGCGGTTGTGTTAATTGTGCTTGCTAAGCCATTCTGAAAAAAAAGAAACAGCTAGCTGGTGATCACAATCGTCATTTTAACAGGTTGCAGGCGGCGGGTACGCCTGCGATTCGTCACTGTCTTTAGATAATTTTTTTCACATTTATGTCTATATATGTACATACAGATCAATGTCAATGTTCTATTTATGTGTCACTTTTAAATTAGAATAACATTAGATATATTAAGCTCACATTTATGGGTCTTGCTCAACACATTACTGGAAATATTTAGAAGATACGTCAAAATAGTTTAAGCGATTTTCAATAAACGATATTGCTTGCTATGTAACATCATAAAACAAAATGTAATTAAAATTTGGTATAATAAATAATTACCGTTTGAGGCCATTCGTGTGTACAAATTTAATAAAAGATTAAATTTTTGGAAATTTTATGTTTTTTTTTCATTCAGCTCTTACCAAGGTTAGGTTAGGTTAGGTTACTTAAGTTAGGTAACTAATTTTTAAATAAATATTAAAATATCATAATCGTCATATCTTTTTTATAGGATAACTTAGATAAAGTGATTGCAGCACTCTAAAAACACTGTGTTTATAAAAATTTATGCGATGACGTAGAATTAAAAAAAAATCTTCAAAATGAAAATCCACAATCATTTCCAGCGGTTTATTGGTAGTTTTTGAAATAAAGATTTGTTTAAACGGCAGCATGAGACCAAATACGACCGAGCATCCGTTGAACTATAAGCCAGTCACTTCTGTACGATGCAAGTACTTACGTAAAATCATAATGTGACCCTATTTATACATTTACTCCAAACGTGACTATAGCCCTCGAAAAATTCTTTCTCAAATTTTTCTTTAATATTATCCAGAACATGGATTTTTTTATTGCTTTTGAGATTTTTTCATCCTATAAGTGAACACTGCATTGCAATACTTCGGAACTTGGATACACTTATCCTAAATCATTAAGCTAAAGTAGGAACAAATTTATACTTTTTAATGTAGAATAAATTTAATAAGGAGTAACGATAAACTGCCTATATAGTATGATCTAGAACTACTTGTTCAATGCTCGTTTGAAGCCTCAAATACAGCTCTGATTTCTTTTCTAACTCTTCTGCAACATATATGTTACCTAGTACGATGTCGACACAAATTCCTGGCTGATTTCAAAGTATTTCCCGTATTATTCCATAAATTTAATAGAAGGCAACACGAACAAGCTAAAACGTCAGCTACATAATCACATTTCACGGGCGGATCCGTCGCTCAAGAGAATCTTTTAATTCGGAACACGAGCATATACAAAAAAAAAAACCATACCCATACACATTAACGCGACGATCGTCCTGTCCATAATGGAAACGGGTGATTCACGTGAATTAATCACGAGCGAATCGGATACTTAGCGAAAAACCTCCGCCTTAATCGCTTGCCTAATACTTAAGTATGGAGTGAAAAAAAAGCACCGAAAAGCCGGAGACGTAGTTAGGGCGCCTGCAAAAAATGGCGATCGGTCACGCCGGGACTGATACTCGTGAATGGGTGTGGATGTGGTATTATTACCGTATCTCGGTCCGGACCGTACGCCGGGAGGTTTTCGTGATGCACGTATTTTTAGGGTTCCGCGCCAGATTCGAGCCGATGGGATACTGTTGATGTATTTCTACTCGGAACGCGTCCGTCGGGGTTCCTTCAGCCGCCTGTCCGTCTATCCGTACGTTTGTCCTATTTTTAATTGGCTACATCGTTTTAACCGTAGTTAAAAGTTACACAGAGTACGTTTTATTATGACGTATAGTCAGCAAAATATTAAGTAATGTAAAAACTAAGAAGAGTTGCCATACAAAAAACATGTTTTTTTCCACAGTTTTTTTTTTGGTTTTGCCGTATCGTAAAAACACCAATACATGCAAGCTTCGAATTTGGTGTCATTATAGTGGAAGATAAAATGAAATAACTCATAATTAAAACCGATCGAGAGTTGGTCGGAATAGCTCTGAGAATTTTGAACTTAATCAAACATAATATTTTTTTATGGTAAATAATTATTTAAATTTATAAGCATAAATGTTCCAAGGCGAAATCTATGCACATAAACCATCATACTGCCAATACAATTAAATCAATTAGTAATACATATTACTAATGGGGTACTAAATGTGCGAATAATTTATTATGATATTATTTAAAGCGATAGCGTGGGTATGTACAAAGGATAAACAGAAACAACTAATATTGCAATTTAAGCTTTGTAATTATTTAAACTTTTAAAAAAATGTTGCATAATGGTTTTTTGGTTTAGTGGTGATTTTTTGGTTTAATGGTTTTTTGGTTTTTAGTTTATTGGTATATGTGATATGTATGCATGCTTACGGTTACATGCTGTACGCGTTCATAGTACTGATAATGATATGCTGATGAAAGTACTCATTAGATTATTTTTCAGTACCTGCCGTAATTAAAGCGATAAATTAAAAAAAAAAACCCAATACATTTTTTATTCATATAACATGTAAATCGTTTACTTTGCGTTTCTCATACGTTTGTTTTACTATTTCATATCTCACATATGTTTAAGATCTTGGTTTATATAGAAATTAATAGCAATCTACTAAATATGCTTTGCTAAGAAGAAAATTTGTGATAATTTCCAATAAATTACGATACAGATTTGTGCACCCCATGTAATGTAGATGATAAGTGTCAGTAAACGAACATTTTTTTTTTATATTTCGTTGTGGTAATAATTGCTTAATATAAGTCATTGTTAAAATGAATACCTATCGATTGAAAGCTATTAAATACGTATAGATCTATCATAGAGTCGATATATGTTCAGTTCTATGAGTTTTGATTTTTTTTAATTTTCAATAGAGATACAGGACAAAGTACAATCTTCGTCTTTTATTCTAAGCACACGAGCCAAATAAGCTGAAATATCTACTTATAGAAATAATTAAAAGCTAAGAAGATTAAAAAACAAACTATTTTTTAGCATTCTTACATTTATGTTTATAAACTACATTATGACCTATGAAGCTTTCTAATGTTATATTATAATTAACCGTCAGTGCTCGATTTGTGTTTGATCGATTTTTTAACTATGTCATGCTGTAGAATACATGATCTAACACTATCATTTTAAAGATATATACCTAGTACTAAAACTAGTAAGAATCTACAACTTCAAAAACGGTATCAATACTGAAACATGGAATGCATAATGTTTTTAGCTTGTTTTTATGCTATATTTAGCTTATCGCTAAGCTGGTGCCTTCGTTTTAATTGGCCGTGCTGTATAGGTTGTGACGGTGATACATGTTGTCCCCTACATCCATTTAATTTTTAACATTAACTTATGTAGAACCGTATTGAATTTAAGAAGAAAAAGTGCTACTAGAATTTCCATTTCCTTTACAAAGAATAAGTTCCCTATCAAAATAAGAATTACACTGAAATTCATCTTACATCTACGATCTAAGCCTGGAGGTTATTAGACTGTGATGAGCTGGGGGCCGGTGCTTCGGCGTAACGGCTTCCGGGTTAGCTGATATCTAGCGCAGTAGCAAAAGCATTTTTAAAGTTTAAATCGCTGATCAGGATCGCCCATGTTATAGCCACTTTACGTCATTTCTTCGACATGCATGTCTATTCGTGAAATCAAAAGTGAATCTTATGAGATTGATTGGTGCTTTCGTTTAAATACGATGTTATAATGAAATTGTATTTCATTTACTGTCTGAACAACATGTCGAACAATAACATTTATTGCCAACGTCTTAAGGCACCAATTGTTATGGCGCACGGCATGTAGATAGCACGTTAGTTACACGAGCATACAACATATAATGCGATATGTTCGTATAACTAATGATAAAAAGCGAAGCGTCTGTTTGGAGAATCATGTTGTATACATGTTGTTGTTATTCTAATGGCATCATTGATACAGTTAAATTCTTCTACAAAACGGTGAGTTATACTACTAGCTTTTGACAGTACAAATACCTTATCCAAGGTAATAAAATTTGTTTAGAATTTCACTATTTAATTAATCTGTCTATAAAGTCACGTAGAGGCGCGGCAACAATGCGCGTTGTCCGCGACGCGAGCCGAACTAACTTGTAATGTTATCGATTGTTTTACACATTTTGTGCATTATTGTGCACATCTTTATTTGTTGGTCGACCTCTAAACAACGCATCGGCGAGTTAATCGCGTGGCACTCCATTATTTGGAACATAAAAAACTATTAAGCTTATTATATGATTTACAGAAAATGCGGAAACAATAATTTCCTAATTGTTTGTTGTTATGATATAACTATTAGAGGCATATTGTTATCTGGTTCCTCTTAAAAAAATATACACTGGATATATAGTATATTTGTTCAATATATTTTATATCTTTTAAAAATGTCCATTTCAGGCACCAAATCATTTCTATTTGCGTACAAAGACCATTTTATTACACCATATACCCACTAGGCGGACATTGAATTTTTTTTTACTTTCTTTTTAATCTTTTTAGTTTTTGTCGGTTTTTGGCGAAAGATCACAAAAAAAATTAAATAAAATCGCAAGGAATGACGAACTCAAGAGAATGCGATTGTTGCTGTAAAATTTTGACGCTTTGCGTGGCAAAAAACTATTAGTATCAATAGTAGAAGTAGACACTATTCTTATCAATAGTAGAAGTAAAATTTCCTTTAACGTCACAAGAGGATTTGGATACCAGACCTCGGTCGCTTCTCACGCCAAGCAAATACACATGCGGTACACAAATTGACACATATTGTTTATCGTTTTTCTCTGTAATTTTAATGGTATTATTTTAACTTTCAGTACAAATACACAACATGTTATATTGTATTGGAATGTATTTTTTACGTATTCTTTTTCTCTTTTTGTCGTATGCGTGATATTATCGACAAACAGACTTTCTAAATCTATTCAACGTTAGTCCGTAGTAGTCTCACGTAACGTTAACCTTTTTTTTAATCACAATAAATCGAAGGTTACATCGTTCAAATTTCATGATAATTAATATAATTTATTCCGAATTATTTGGTATAGATGACGGTTTACATGACACACGAGAATAAGATTCTTTTATGTTTATATTTAAAGTAACTAACTGATAGTTACAGAAATTAACTCGTAAATTACAGAATTCGTTGACGCTTGCCTGCAATACAGAAATCGTTGTTTTTATGGGTGTTGATTTTAATTTCTTACACTTCTATTGATAGAGTTAGTCGGATTGCATTACAAATGATTATTAAACGATAAATAGTTAGGTATGATCGATGAAACAGTTGCCAAACAAAATATATTACTTTATAAATATACTTCAAAATTTTAAAAGTTTTGGATTATAATGGTAACTGTTACTAGGTATATACAAGCAAGTGTTTTTTATTTGAATTGTAAGTTTGACGTTTATAGAGTGTAAATTATATTATGAATAATTGGGCTAAATACAGTTAGAAAAGAAAATTTTGCTCAAGCGCAGTCAACATAATGAAAACGTTCACATCCTAGTCTTCATTTCAAATAAATTGGAGAAATACATATTTACTTCCTTATGTAGTTAGAATTTTTGTATGTTGCATGAACGTCTAAAACAATGTATACCTTTATAGCTCGTGACAAGCGGACAAAAGGCTTCGACGGCTAGTTAACGAGTACAAATTGAATGTCCTGCACGGCCTATCGACGCACAAACGCGTCGACACACACACAAACACGTACACACGCACACAAAGCACAATGATCAAGACACCGAATGGAATTCCGATGAAAAGCCTCATTTTTTGGGATCGCACGCTTCGTTTGTAGGGGGTAAAAAGTGGTTTAACTTTGCATTGTCCCGTCCGACACCCGGTGTATTTTTTTTTCTCTAAAAACAGAACTTTTTTTTAGGAACATTCGTTTCGGTGGTCTGTCTATCTTGAACTTTTTTTTTCGAGTTTTGAACGTTTTTAATTGGATCACGATTCGGTGTGCGATAAAATTGTGGCGTGCAAATCAATTAGCCGATTGTCGGATAATGATTGCGGTCACGTAATGAGCAAGTGCGAAACGACTATTTGCATCTAAGGGTCCGCATATCACAACTTTAGAATACAACAGATACATTCATACAGCCCTGGTATTTAATTTTGAAATAATACATTTTTTATAGAATTTGCAAAATTTATTTAATTATACTCCTACCTATGTGTATACAGATGGCGAGTATTAATACGCCCCACGTGAGATAGAGACAAAAGACCTCAAACATATAGGATATGTATGAGATTAACGCCTTCTGTCTCCCGCATGCGTTATCAGTCATCGCGATTGGTATTGTAGTCCTATTGACAGCTAACACGGTTACTACAATTTATACAGATTTACTATTTTTAAATTCGTCCAATTGGCTAACTACCTACGAGGCACAGCGTATTAAATTTTCGCTGCGTGTTTCAGGCATAAAAAATCACTCTCCACGTTGCTAATTAATATATTATCCCTCGACCCTCAACCCTATAAATATATGACTGTGTACATACCTAGAATTGTGTGGCACTATATAACTGTATAATATGTATTACAATAAAAGCTATGATAAAATCTTATATGACCGTTTAAGTATTAACGTGGGTATAGATCTATTTAGTATTCGTATTTCAAATTGTAGATCGTCTGACTGATAAGACGGACAAAGATCACTCTCCAAGTAAATCTGTACGATGTTCACTGGCATCGGAATTAAAAAAAATCATTGTGCGAAGCGGTCTAAAATTATAGATCAGTGTGTGTGTCATCATTTTAAAATATTCCATTTACTCATAGATTTCCCGCTCCCACAGACCGCTAGACAGAAAAAGAGTTTATTTATGTATAAGTATCGTACGTTAACGTAAAGTCGTATGTAAACGCGATACAGAAAGATGTACAAAACGCGCATATCTTTAAGCCTAATCGACTCGCTCCTGATAGGTAACGATTGATGATTGGTTTTCAATAATGAGGTTAGTGAGATGAGATGCAAATTAGTTTTTAAAAGTATGAGTTTTCCAGTGCGCCGGCGTACGTACGCTGTTTACGTGCACAGGACATATAAAGGCGATATATGCATCTAGTAGTTTTCCGCCGGCAGCTTCGATCGTGTGGATGTATTTTTTTAACTTTTATATCGATTTATTTTGCTATCAATCCGTATCTCGTTCCCGATTACGATCCCGCGTCAAGCTAATGAACGCCAGTTTGATGATAATCGCTCAAATGGTGGGTTTAATCGATCAAACGGTGGGTTTAGCGACTCTTATAATATTCATATTCAACTATAAAGTGTAATATTTTTGCGAATTTACAAATTACCATAGTTCGAAAGAGGGCAAAGACGTAAATAGAGCCATTTTCTAATTTACTTTAAAACTGTAGTACTAAATGAAATATCTCGATAAGAAGTAGAGCTGCTTATGCCTATGAATATTTGTCTTCTAAATATTCACAATTCGTATAATAGTACCCTTTTTTACTGAGCGGTTGTTTAATCATGCTTTCAAATTTATTTCAGGGCAAATCTTGTACATCCACAGGCACTTAATTGAAACATGCGCATACAGAGAGAGCCCCTTACATTAATTTGTGACTTTGTTTGCATAGTCGATTAACATGTAAATATACTGTTAACTTCTAAGTACCTATAACGATTACTATTTCTCTTAAACATTCCTATGTTTTTTTTACATATAATGATTTTCTGTATATGAATTGCTATACGTACAGATAAACCGTTCAGGACGAATTTATTAAATAACTACATTCTGTAAAAGGCTATGAATTATATGAAACTCTGACGGGCGGACAGGTAAACCAGAACACTATAGTGATATAAATATCTTTTTTTATTCTTCCAAAATACTTATATAATTAATATAAGTATATTGAAATATTTGGTTGTTTAACGCGTAATGTAAAGGATAAAACGAGAAGTATCAACAATACTTACCTACTGAAATAATATTTTGTTCAATTGACAACTCATCGAGATATCTAAAATAAATTTTTCAAAAGCCGTATTTGTAATACACTATATTTTTTATTATAAAATTGTTATATAAAACTGAAAGAAAAACATGAAATTTTAAAAGGCTAATATTAAAGATTAATTCCTATTTCGTAAGGAACTCGATTTTTAATGTTAATTGGACATATCAACATTTCTAGTTAAGCTTGAATAATATATCAAGACCATATGATATAAAGGTAATTATCGTGATTTATTGTATTTTTTTACCAATCTTCTTTTCCTGTTTACTATAATATCATTTCGATAGCAACACCAAACTGGTTTTTGTCACTGTTTATTTGACCGGACCCTCTCGATTGGATCAAATTAGCATGTAAATTTAAAAATACGCCCCCACGATGTGTGTAATTGCGAACGTAATAAGCGGGTAATATTTGAATGTATTCATATAATGTATTGGCTGTGGGCAAAGTACGATTTAGGGCGTGTGGTTTGGTAGCTAATGGCGATTTTCGAATCAATGGAGAATGTAATTTTCGATTTCAATTTGGAAAAAATAAGGATGATTTACGAGAATCAGTATGTACGTTGTATTTTTTTAATGCACGTGATAGCATATTTTGTTAGACGTTCATTATACGTATTCGTAAACAACGATAGAGGTTGTTCGCGAATTGCATCATCGGTTTTTTTTTTGGCAATTTTTGATCCTCCCCCACCACAATCGATGTATCGTCATCATCACGCCTCCCACATCGTAATAAAACTTGCATCATTTCCATTAACATGGAACACAATTTCATAATAGCGAAATGCTAATATTTACTTGGGGTGCGTTAAATTCGCATTTGCTATAGGAAGCTTTTAACGAAAAAAGTGACTGATAACTGAGCAAAGGTTAAAAAAACGACGAGAAAATTAATGTTTCGATGTAATTTTTAGCGAACAATATACAAAAACGTCCGACGCTAGTATCCGTATAAAATTAATTTTATACGGATATGGATAGACATAGTTAACCGTGTCTCTATTTACGCTGCTGATAACTGTATAAGTGTGGTATGTCGATTATGAGTTAAACATCTAATATGAATATTTTTAATATACTAGTGTTCAATTGAATTTTGGCAACGCCCCGTCGCCGTAGGCCGCTCCCTTCTTCCTTATATCAGGCGACGTAAAATGTGGACAACCGTTGATCCGTTCCTAATCGCTTCCATCTCATCAGTTCCTATAAGACTGACGAATTATACTTGCTGTTTCCTAAACAGCGCAGGCGCTATTGGCTAGTTAACCTTATTCTTGTCAATACGCATAATCGAATTGAGTGTCTGTTAATCGGCGTTGATATGTCAAACGGTTTGATGAATCGTGTAGATTGTCTAGTGGAATGTCACATACGATTTTTTTTAACACTTACTAGAAATGTAGCAGTAAGTCCAAGAGAAGTGAACATGTGAAGCCGTATCAGTATCTATCAAAAACGTCTATTTTGCGAACAGCGAAGCGAGTGAGTAATTTTTTTTATACATACCATACGCATTCGACTCATGTTCGACAAGTAATTTTTTTGTCATTCTTCGAAATGTCTATCATAAGCCGAACAAAAAAAAAACGCAGATCAAAAACACCATAAACGCCACATACAAAACGACGCCCGTCGCCGTATAATTCAGACATCAATAAATCCTTGTAGTTTCCACGTAGCAGATACGCCGTACACAGAATTAGCATGTAATTAATTATGCAATAAATTAGGTTAATAACGAATTTTAGCATGATTTACAACAACAAAAACACGGACGGCCACACTTTATAGTTTATGCTGTGAGCGGTATCCTGCAGCATAAAAAAAAAAAACTAATAAAACCCACGAGCCAAACTCGATTCGCGCGTTGTGTACGGACGCGCCCGCCGACTCAACGTCGTGATATGTCATTGTTTTCTGGGAAGTGGTTTTTCTTGTTTTCTGTTCCGACGCGAAAACTTATAAGTTTCTGAGATATCGACATACATTACGTGCCTAAATACGTGTGTTGATGTCGTGAGATATTTGTATATAGTAATGTGAGGATATTCATTTGGGAGTGCCGTCTTTTTTTTATACTAAGAACACTATTAAATGTTGGCTATTTATATAGCGGTTGATGTTTTCAAAATACAATCTTAATAGTGTTCATACAGTGACCTATTTCTATTGCATAAAAATTAGGTATCCTATTTGCTGTTCGGGGGCATAATTTGCCTCTATTGAAAATTTAATTACAAGCCGTCCAGCGATCCGAAATTGATTGAACGACAAATAATCATATTTTTTTTTCACAACTTCATTTAAAGTTCGCTTTTAGTCTCTGGTATGCGAAACATGTGTTTAATTCTCTCCCGATAAGATTACGCTAGTGCACGTACGCCTAGCACAGGCAACCTAGCGACAACTTATTTGTCGAAATGTTTATGATATAAATCACAGAAACTTTTGTTTATGATACAAATTATAGAAAAACACCGCGAGAGAAATATAGAGACCGCGACTATCCGCGAGCGGGTATACCCTACTTTTCTCTCTAGGTGAGTAATATACTAATTGTATCTATCAATTTATCTATATATAAACAATAAAATTGAAAACAGGCCGTGTCTGTACATTAGATATGTTTCCGAAACAAAAACAGCTTATACATGTGTTGGGTGTTTATATTACTGACGACAAAAAAAAAAATCCTTTTTAGAATATTTATCTGTTTGTCTGCTTACCTCAGAAACAGCTAAACCGATTTCAATACAGTTTTCTCTGATGTATTTTACTAAGATTCCAGTTAATTTAGCGTTAAATGTTAATTTAGCGTTTTTTTCAGTCCAATCGATTCACAAACAAAAAGTTGTGTTAATCTTCTTTCTACGTGTATTAGGTATATCGATCCATACTGGAACAAACACATATTTTTTTTGTACGTAATTACCATTGATATATTTATCGATATATCAATAATATTCACCGGCAAGCATACATACATTTTCTTTTGACGACTTGCTAACATTCAGTTTATTAACTGCGAAAAAAAATTACATACCTAATCGCCGTCTTGAAATGTAATCTTTTATAACTTGCAACATGTAGAGAACGAATAAACCGTGTAAAAGACAAATTTAATTGATATAAATCGAAAAGTCTACATCGGCACGTATTATAAAAATCGACGTCTCTCTGTCTGTCTGTCCATTTATGTCTTTTTCACGCGAGAACCACTAAACTGATTTTCTAATTTTCTTACAGTTCGTAACTATTCTATTCGGCTATATTGTAGGATACGTTTGGTTACATCAATTAACATATGAAATGTGCAATAATGATAATCGTGAATCAAGTCGGAAAAAAGACGCTTTTGAGGTTGTTAAATGGCTTAGGCCGAGTAAACCAAAAGAGAGACACGAAATTAATGGGCTTCGTAATTGTAGATTTTAAAAAGACCTAAGACCTTCAGATAAGTGTGCGATAGCATATGCCTGTCTTCCAAGGATGACCCACGGCAAGCAATTTGTCTTTAAAATAACAGTCAACTGTAGACGGCGAGGAACCGACTTGAATCCATTAAGACACGTGAAAAGAGGCCTTGATATGAGTAACATTTATTTTTTCCGATAAAGAAACAAAAATATGCACAGAATACGTAATACATCTCAAAAGTATGTTAAAATTAAAAATATGTGTATGTAATGTATAAGAATGTATTACAACACAGTTGGGCGGACGGTCATCATAAATTGGAAATAAAAATGCTTTAAAATTGAAGTTTCACAGACGTTAATAAAATATTTTACGATTCACTAAAAACGTCAAATTGTATAACGGAAGCCGATCCATGTCCGCCTTTATTCGAGTGCACGTAATCTCGCGTACAGAATTCTAATTAATTTTTCGATTCGCAAAGGCGAGTCTACTCAATTTTTATATCTACTATAAAGATATCTTTGGTATCTACTAAATAGTAGATATTAAAAATAAGAAAGTTTTAATGAAAAGGAAGCGTTGAGGTAGCTCAGAAGCGATGTCGCTAAAAATCTATTTATATGACTATTGACGTAAGCGTAGCGGAGGTACGTGTTTGCTACATAAGTTTTTTTTTATCAGATTGCTAGAAAAGTAATGTTTTAGCCCTTTCTTCATTGCCCTATGTTCTGACTATGGTCAACCTAAATAGAGAATTATGATTTTAACAGTTTATTTTAGAACTTTATTATTTTCTGATTCGATTTCAATTCAAATTCAAAATATTTATTTTACACGTCTTCATAATATGACACCTGAAATTACGTCATATTTTGTGAATTTACACTTTAACACTTAAAGTATTATATATTCATAAAGTAAAGTTTAGTTTAATTGATAGTTTAATCGTCAAGTATTGAGACGATTAAATCAAGAAAGAGATCACACTTGATAGGGCCGAATCAGGCGCTACATTTAATGAAAAAGCAATATCAAATTCCATGGTATTGCCTTTATAATAACATAAACGTAAACATGTTCATGACCACTTTAAGGAGTGTCCTTTGCGACGTTTTTCTATTTACCTCCACGCACTTCCGGCACAGCGGCTGGACAGGAATTCCAAAATGGCGCAGTTTCCGGTCGGCCATGTTGCGCCAACCTACCAATCGTAATCGGGCGTTCGGGCGAGCATTTACAAATACAGCACAACACACAAATTAGAGGTTACGACGCGTTATGCGGTCGGATTGGGAGTCGAGTGGGTGGATAAATACTTAATTTTTTTTTGTTCGTGGCACATATTAAATGTTTGTACGTAAGTGTTACAGCATGCCAGTTGCATACAGTCATAAAGTACCGTAAAATTATAACAAAAAGTGTTAGCCGTAGAAAACTTACATTAAGCGTCGCAAAAGTAATAGCTTAACTTTGATAGCTATATAGGTGCTACACCTATATAGCTATCAAACAAAAAAAAAACAACTTCAGTAAAGTACATTATTACTGAAGTTGTTTTTTTTTTGTTTGATCATGATAATGTTCACTAGTGTTTTAAGGTATATATAGTTGTTTTTAAAGACAACCTGCATGTATATGCTGGTACTTATCTCTATTATATGGATACGGGATAGCATCAGAGTTATGCAAACTAAAAAATATCAAGAGTATACTATGTAAAGCGATCGTTCTTTTAAAACTATTGTAGGTTTTCCTTTGCGATATTCTAATATAAACTGAAATGTAAACAACTAAATTCTGATATTGAAATTAAGCAATATATACAACATTCCGCCTACATCAACAATATAAAAATCGGTTAAATTACCCTAGGGTGGACTGATTGGCAGCGATTTTAATGTAAATTAACGAACAGCGAAATACTAGACAACTACTCGAATTTGATAGCAAAAGCGTAGTAAGTCGATGAAAATAATAATCACCAGTGTGTACAGAAATAACAGAATCTGTTGCAATTTATAACTCATGATTTCGGAAACTAAAATGAACATTAAGTATAATATTTTTTCCTTTTCCTACTTAAAAGAGTAGTAAGTTTTACTTTCATTTCTTTGAGCAAAGATATCTTATCCAAAAGCGAAACTTCGGCGGCATATAGATTGAGGAAATTTAAAAAAAAATTGAAGAATTTATTTTGATTGATGCTGTTTTGTCATTTCTGCAACGATGCACAATATGGCTCCAGAGCCTGCTCTCTATGGTCTATGGTCTGAGCATAAACACAGAGACAACAATCATGCCATCGGAGTAAGTGCTGATTTTGGCTACACAAAAAGTGAACTAAGTCATTATTGAAATAAAATGTTCAGAAGGAAGTAGTCATTTTATAACTTTCACACCATTTCTTCAGTGATATTATAATATTCGTATTATTAAATACACATTACGATATTAAAAAAAATACAAGAGTTCGAAAAGTTATAAAAGCCCACAATAAATTAGCATCGTCATTAAAATTTTTAGCGAATTGCCAGCAATGGCTCAGCAAGCGCACTTTTTAAGGTCGTCTGTCTGCATGCGGCGCGCGTTTTGGGAGAAAATGAGGTGCATCACTACTCTTTACAAAGATGTGCCTTTCTATACTTGTCTTTCAAAGGCCTATAATTTCGTAAGGTAATAATTTTATTATCACCTTCTCGAAAAAGATGATCGTTGCAGTGATTTGCATATACAAGTCTAATCATCACCGAATCATCTATGTGCTACAATCTTACTCAGAAATTATTATACATAATAAAAGTAACTTATAGATACAACTAGTGTGTATGATCAAGGATTCTTGAAGATCACTACGTAATCACATGTGTATCGAATTGGTGACATTGAAGACGGGCCCAATTTAACCACAGGAAATAGATGAGTTTGCATGAAACCGTTGACGAATGTCAATGAGGCATAGTTAATAAGCAAAATCCGTTGTAAGTAGAGATCTAATATGTAGTATCTAACTATCCATCTGAGAAGTATGCCTAAACTTACGTTACATTTAAGAGTTTACGGATAGACAGACCATTAACAACTCCAGAAACTCTACGTCTACGTGGAAAAATTAAAAATAAAACCACATCCAAAGTCAAAGGCCGTCCGTGTGTAGTGTGCGGGCGCCTTTACGTCGGCCGCACACGAGACGCCTCTAAATATTTCTCTCGTCGCGCCCAAAGATGTCGTTTAATAGCAATAAAACGTTCAGGACGCCGTGAACCGTAACTAATGACGTGCGCTCTCTTTACAGCTGAACCAATTACTTATGCTGAAGTTCAGAAACGTTTGTGGTATTTTCGTCTATATTTGTTTTTGACGTTGTTTAACAATTTTTCAATATCATAAGAATATCCTAATAACAAAATGGGATTGTAATATTTATGTGATTGTAATTTAATAAATAAATATAATTGTAATTTAATAAATAAAAATATCCATAATTTCCAGGTTTTTACATTTAGAAGATCGAAATGAAACAACCTATAGGACCTCAACATCTGTCCGTTTCTCACTGAAAATTCGGGCCGATTTTTTTTGTTTATTGTGGATTACCACGGATAAAATGAAATATTTCCCTTCATCGCGTCATGGCAAAGCTGTTTTTAAAACGATTTTTTAGTATATATATATATATATATATATATATACACATCATATACAGAAAGTATGTACAACAATTGAATACTTTTCATATGTTTTATACATAATGTACTTACCGTATATAAAACAGTGTCATATAATAAGCATCATTTGAGAGAGTTTCTTTAAAATTTCCAAAAAATGTACCCTTTTTTTAATTTCCTAGTCGCATTAATTTTTTATTGATACCTGAAAACGTACGAAATAATACCGTAACTCCTTTCGTCTTCGCCTCTTCGAGACCAAAAAGATTTTCTTGCAATAGAAGGTATGTAATGTTTATACTATACGAAAAATAAAACGATGTTTCCGGTATTTGCAGCATGTGTCAGGTTTTATTATACCCCACTACTAAGATACGTAAGCTCTCCTCGAGCCCTCCACTCTGCCTTAGTGCTGGTCGAGAGACGTTAACGACGATCTTCACCTACGCGATGATGACGTCCGTGACCGACGGCTTGACTTGCTGTAAGAGACTCGCTTAATCGGATTCAAGTCGAAGACTTATCTATCGATTCGCCGCACGGTCAGAATCGAATGCGTCACCTGCCGCTCCGAAGCGGACGCTCTCGACCACCGAGTCTTCTTTTCCTGCCGTCGTCGCTGTGTACAGTTACCGAAAAAAAAAAGTAATGATGCGAATTTCATTACGACTACTTTCTGTGTACAAAATCTCACTTCGAGCAGAAAAAAAAAATAGCGTACAGAAATAAATACGAAACGTCGCCGCCGCCGTTCCGTTTGAACGGGCGGTTAGCGGTCACAGCTGGTTTGAGCGGCGCCGGCGCACGGAGCGCGGCCGGGGCGGCTTTGTCGCCGACGCCGCGCCGCGCGGCCCGTGACGACCCCGCGCGGCCTTAATTGGGAAATATGCTCGTCCGCGTGTGTCTCATGTTAACCGACCGACCGCGCCGCGAAAGATGATCAGACGGCACCTATACACGACGGACCAGCTTTTATACTCCCGCCGGCGTTGGCTGGTCGTGGTAAAAACAATTGTGAGGTGCAATACCTATCGCGGAAGCCGACGTATTTTCGAAACTTGTTACAAATAAATGTTTTCTAATACTAATATTATAGTCCTTTAATTATTACAAACTCAAACCTATATCCCGGCAGGCAGGCAGAGCATATCTCTATCGATTCATTGACGTACATCGATCGTTTCGTGCAAACTCGTCGGTTGCCTTCAGAATTTGGTTTTTCTTTAATATGTCACTAATTTGGTACTCGTATGGTTTTCTATAATGCAGTTCATTATTTTAAATAACTTTAACCAACGATATACCTAGTTCATAAATCGTCATATTATTCTAAGGGCAGCATCTAAAACATTTATGAAAACATCACTTTAGTTCGCCCGATTGATACAAGTGCTGCGACAATGAGAGGACGTGCAAGGTTCGCGGTGAACACTTATGTAAAGTGTTAAGATTTTGTAGAAAGCACAGAAGTAAATGCTGCAAAATGGATTAGATTTGTGGAAATTTAAAGATGTACGAAGAGATACTTCAGTTCAAAATTGAGAAAATAGACGACAATGTAAACATGATCATGTCACGCAAAAGTTCCCCGTATAGCGATTTTTAACATTGAAACCTTTTTGTTATTAAACATCATTGGTTTCAATATACATTGTTATTGAATTTCCATCAAATTGATTCAAATCGGCCGGCAATAACGCGGTTGCGTATCAGAGAAGACGCGCTCGTACCGTGAATACGATTCGACCGGCCGCGTATTACGACCGCAAAACCATAGTTTGTATTAAGCTAACAGCTGTAATGAGAAGCGATAAACGGATCTATCTGAAAACCCCGCCAGCGGCCGACCGCGTTCTCACGAGGCGCGTTCACACGGGCGCGCACGTAAGGCCTTCTGGTTTTACGCCCCGTTGGCCGATCACCATTTAGACACTGTAGGTATTTTTTTTTTTATAACGAGTCCGAATCAGACCGCCGTCGTGCTGGTCCGTTGATGCCTTTTTTTCTTTGGTCTGCGGCCGCCGAGGGTGTCCAGCTGAGAAAATCTTATTTTCCGGCGGACGCCGCCTGTCAGCGGCCGCATCGCTAGTTTTCGATTCGCGATATGGCACGTCCTACGGCGCTCGGGGGCGGACGGATCTTACGGTTTTTACGTACAACGGAATCCTAATTTTGTAATTGAATCGATGGACGAAATCATTCGAGGCGTGCTAGAATTTGGAAAAAGAGAACGAGCTGAAGTTAAAGAAATCTGATCACGCTCACATAGCTTTTTCTGGGAAGTGAACAATGTAAAATTTTTAGTAAGAGTCACTTTACAGTTATTTTTAGTTTAACCTTTTTTTTTTTTGCTATTCTACAAAATTTTCGCAAGTTTACAGAGACGCAAACAAAACTTTTTCTCTACCCAGCGAGATAAAAAGAAATGTTTACCAATCGATTTCAATTCACTTGGTGATCATTAATCTATACAATAAATTTAGTTACTTAATGAATAAATTATAAGTACAACGTATTAAACAGGAACTCTAAAAAGATTAGTCTAAGCGTCTTTTCCGTGAACTCATTTCAAATTCACTTTTGACAATAGTCACTTTGACAGGTTGATTGTACAAAGTCAAAATTCATTTTAAAAGTGACTTTTTATTAAAAATTAGTTTAGAAGAAGCTCGTGAAAAGGGCCTTAGATTGACTAATGATGTGTTGTGCCTACTAAGAGAGTTCTTGTTGCCTGTAGGAAAAATAAATACTTAGTTGATTTCCACAACATCCATTTCATTTTTATTTTAACGAAAAATCACTTATACAAGTTACGTTTAAACTCAATATTCACTTTATAAATGAAAGAAAGAAATGTTTTGGGTTTTTCTGCGATCTCATTTAAAACACATTTTCAACAAGTCCATTTTCCAATTAATTTGTAGAAACTAATCAATAAAAGTGACTTTTTTGTTAAAGATTCAAAAGGAAATCATAAGAGACTCTTAATATGGTATAATATAGACATTATTTTCCAGGCAATATTTATTGAATAATCTTGGATGCCGCATTTTAAAAAACCTACTGTTTATTGAGCATTTTTTATTTTGTACGATGAGCCGTAATAATATGAAATTCAAATCGAAGTTTTAGCGAAACCCGCTATTAAAGCACTCGGGATTGCAGCTATATATAGTGAGAAGAGGAATTAATAAGCTATTCATAAGCAAACCCGTTCCATTGAAAAGCGCGTCAGGTCACGCGTTGATCAGACGCTAAGCACGTTGTCAATGGTTCATTCAGTGTTGAATAAATTTAACGAAGTTATTAACGGAATTTCACGTCGGCTAATCGTAAAATTGCAGAAATACGACACGAGCGGCGCCCACGCTTTATTGTCTATTATTGTGCCGGTTTATTGTCTATGATGGTCGCGTTCGCGATAAGTATACACCTTCGCGGTTTTATTGCTGGACGTGCGTAAATTGAGCCAAACCTTTTGCTCGGTTGATGTTATGCGAAAGGAGAAATAATAATTGCCTAATTTTATGAAGACAATTTAGATATGATTTACTCAGCCTATAAATTGTTTTGTTTTGATTCTGGATCTCATGATAAACCTATGTATCAAAAATACACGTTTTTTTACTAAACTACCTTCATTAACGTGTCCTTTTGGAAGTGTAATATGATAAATACTACTTCATTTTCGTTGCCTGAGATTTTAATGAATAACATCTTATTCATAAATTTTGATTTTTAATGAAATTCTAGTTGAATAATTCATTTCACTTATTAGGTGTTACTGTTACAAAAATATATGAATTCTTCACGCAAGTCTTGTGTTAACAACTCCAACCATTTCTGCTACATATATGCTAAATTTTGTCAAGGAAAGCAACTAAGGATATAAATTATTATGTTTTTCTACTAATAACTGTTATTAGAATAACCATGTGTTATATTTCTCATTTAAATATAAAAATGTTATTTTATAATGATCTCTATTATTTTAGTGCTATTGTATCAAATTACGTAAACTCTTTTGCAGCTGCATTTTAGATTAGAGGATTTAATTTCAATATTTTTATTTTGGAGGTATTCAATTTTAGGAGACGCTCTTTTACCAATCATACTTTAGAGAAGTTAGATGCTATTTATAAAATAAAAACAAGAATAGTAACTCTTATTTTATTGTCAAAATTTCTATTGAACTGTAATCATGTTACAATAGAAATAAGTAAATAAAACACTTAAAACAAGCTTTTTAGAACAAAAACAAATGTTTTGAATCGGTAGCACGGAATATGCAATTCTGATATAGTCGACACGAGTCGATCCCAAAACGCTGGGCTTCACAAGTTCCACAATTAATTATAACCCATTCATTCAATTCTATTATCGTTATTTTTTTTTTGAGACTCCAACTTCCTTCAATAATATTTGAACTGTTAAACAGATATTCCATTTCAAAAATAATTTTAAATAAATGTTCCATTTCAAAGACTCTATTCGCTTTATCGTTATTTCGCCGATAGTTAAAAGCAGTTCTTAACTCATCCAATCGGCCGAATATGACCCTCTATAAAGTTTTAAATCGACGCTATTGTGTAGTACATTTTGGTTACAATACGAAACGATGGCGTAAATCAAATTTTGTTATCAAAATTGAACGCTTAGACAATATCGATTCGATGCTCATAACCGTTGAAGAGCTTGGAAGTCCCCTGATCCGGGGAAGACGATCTTGGCGCAGCATCAATTCAAAGTCATTAGATTATTGTATTCCAACTCATGCGAAGTTCATCTTACCGACACCGATAAATATTGAAATCGTTTTATAAATCTGAAACCAAAGACAAATGGGAAGGACTCAATTTAAACGGGAGCTTGTAAAAATTAAAGAAAATGCATTCAAAAGCCTCTTCGAACTTTTCTTTACTCGAGAATAATTAAATTTCTATTATGATTACACAAACAATGGTTTCATAAATATTATTCTTGGACGCTATGCATATAGCCTTGGAGGTTTATCGACAATTTTAAACATCTACACAAGTTTCCTATGTATCTGAATATCGGTGACAGAGTACTCGAACTCATATGATAAATCCTGGTTTTCTCGTGCGTGGAGGCCATGAGTTCAGTGTTTCGAGTCTACGCTAGTCGAGTGCCCACGGGGAGTCGGACGTCTACGAGACCCCAATGAGGGCCACCTCGCCTACGCAGCCAGCCGCCGGCGACGATAATTAGCGGCACGATCAAAGCGGATGGCGCCTAAATTGCCGAGACCGGTTTAAATCAAAGGCGATCACAAAAACGGGGCGCGGGCAAAAAGCCACGAGAGCCGGGAGCAAAAACATTGCGCGCGCGGTGTGCGCCGCGCGACGTCCGCGCGAGTGCAGCGCAGCGGTCTCGCGCGCCCGCGCCGAATTCGCAGCGAGTCCTGAGGTGTTCGAACGCCGCCATTTTTCGCGGGCCTTCGATGTTGTCGAAACCCAAAATCGGTATTTGTTTACATGTACTTTTTCGTTTAGAGATCGCCTTTAATTGATGCATTGTGTCAGAATAAAGATACACTATTACTAGTACTATAAACTTTTTTCCATTTTACAAGAGACGCGAAATACGAAAACGATGTTGTAAAGTTACAAAAAGCGATGGACGACCATCAACATTCTGAAGCATCGGCGTCGGTGTGAAGATCCCTTTGATATTCATGTGTGAATAATTATCGAGAGACGTTTTGATTCAACTATTCAATAACAATTCTACAGCGTAGACGATTTCAATATTAAAATTATAATGAAATTGGAATTAAGGTGAAACTGACATCATCGGTGATTGTATTATACAGTAGAGTTTAAAATTATTTAATTTCTAATACTGTCTCTCTGATAAAGAGCAAAATTAAAAAAAAAAAACAAATACACGATACCGATTTTACAGCGATTATCCGCTGCAGCGGAAGGGAACATCTCGTTGCGATCAGACTTGCAAAAAATTTAATATAAAATGTAATGCCAATACTCATTACATTTTTTAATGATAATTACGTATTTATTCATTACTCATCAAACAATTAATGAGTAATGAAAATGTAATGCATTAGGAAAAGTAATGTAACTCTGGTTGCGAAATTTTGTAGATTCTAAAGTAGTCGACAGATTTATAAAATACATGGATGTCAATTTGGATCTCACAAGTAATTTACTGAGTTCAACACATTTATTTATCCTCGAAGAATATGAATATTTATCCGAAAATAATAGCTCAAACATATGATGGCGCAGCAGCTATGTCGTCCGAGCAAAACAGTGATCAAGCTAAAATTAAAGAACGTCGTCCATTACCTCTTTATGTTTGATGTTCTGCTCATGTTAAATTAGATTCTTCCAAAATTTCGTCAACGCATCGGCAGAACTGAGCAATTTTTCAATACATTAAAAGGGTAATGAATTTTTTTCACTGCAGCACAAATCGATTAGCTCATTACAACTAATTGGCCAAAATACCGCACGTCTTCAAAACACGTCGGTCTCTCGATTCGCGTATCGTAAATATGGGACGATTATACATTGATTCAAGCTCACATCATTTTTAAAATAATTTGACTTTATCTTTTTGTTTGGGTGTTTTTAATAATATTTTCGGAGGAATATCTATATAAAAAAAAACTTTTGAAATAAGGCAGGACAAAGAAGAAGACAGACAGATAAACAGAAATATGGACGAACCGGCTTAGGCTTAATGTTAGTTATAGGGTCCCGTTAGCACTATTTACGTACGGAACCCTAAAAGAATCCCAGACAATAATGTATATTGGAGTGTAGGTACACTTAGAATAATTTCCTATATAGGCAGATTAATTTTTAATCATTCAAGTATTATCTAATGTATTAAAAATACAGAAACAGAAATTATTTTAGTTTTATTTTCATAATACTTACCCAAATGACATTAATACCATTAAATTCAGAATAAAATAAACCTATTTCTTTTAGGTAATTATGATTTCTTTGATCAACTTATATTCCGACACACAAAACAAACTTTGGGCACATATAAATAAATCATTATGTTTAAAACATCTAAATATACACTTATTTAATTACTACATTTGTACTTAATGCATTTACATGCTCGATGATGATGGATAAGCCCGTCACTTATTACAATGATAAAGCTATTGGCATCATTCCAACCGCATGTTCAGAAAATGGTGAAAAACAAATTAAAAAAAAAGCGAAATTAACAATGTTAATATTAAACAAATTAAATTATTATCTAGTTGATTTTACACAAACGCCGGCGTTGATTGAACGTAGGATCAGCTCTGAGCGCTTCGAGCGCCTCGGTAGTCAAAACAAACCGTTCGAGGGCGCTACGAGCGGCCACTTGAGTTTATCGATTGCCCTTAAAATGTTTTATACAACTTTTTGCCCGTTAAACGGCAGGGCACTAAAGTTAACCGCTACGGCCGTAACTACAATAAAACACTTGAAATGTCTCCCAATGGTTATCTATTATATTTATGCGATCGTGCGCAGTGTATGAGGTAAGTAGGTAAGTACATTAAAACGTAAGCACTTATTAAATCTTATTATGAATGATCTTTTTTTGTAATAAATAAATATACTGTTACTATTATATTAACTATTTTAAGGATTTTTTATGGAACCGGAAAACATTTGATAGATAAACAGAATTATAAATACATTTTAACTAGAAGCAGTATATAGATAATACAAATGTATAAAAAAAAATTATAGATTAATCTAGTATCTAACTCATTCGTTACTTTGTTGCGATTATATTAATAAAATTACTTTGATAGTAGCTTATGTTTTGAATTGAATGAACTGCGATTTTTCTATTTTTATAAATACCTGTATTTTTTCATTCAAATGTTAGCTGTAATTTATTCAACTTTGGTGTAATCTTTAAATTCAATGACTGCTAAACTGCGTTCTATAGATTATTTTCTATAAGACAATTAACTTTTTTAATACAAGAAAATTATTTACAATTTTAATAATTCCTTGTAATAAGCTAGCTAATATTTATTGGAACGGTAATAAAAGAATCGAGAGTTAATTATATGCATTAGAAAATTAATTAAACCTAAATGAGTGCAGGGTTTGATTTTCTTAATCAGTATTAACTAGTAATACACTAAGCTATTTTCAAAATTTATATGAGCAGTGTTATTTCTGTTATCCGTATGTTTACGTCACATTAAATTACTGGTTTATTAGCACCTTATAAATCTTAGTACGCGGGCCTTATTCAAAGCCCGGGAGTTACCGGGTCGTGAACAAAATCGATTATTAAAGCTTCCTTTGTTTGCGCCACATGAAATAAGCGGCGCATCGCCGCACAGCGAGTCGTTTCATTAACTCGGGCGGCAAAAGATTGTGTCTAAAATTGTCTTTTCTACCTCGTTCGTAGCGTTAACTTTTTGAAACTTTTTGCTTATCTTCTTAATTCCTATAAAATTGCAATTTATGTATTCGACTGAACGACCTTTTGGAATTAATCACAATTTTTGTAAACATTAAACACAATACAAGCGAGAAACATACCGCATGTTATGTTAATGACCAACGGATCGATTGGGCGCAGTTTTTAAATGCGATAACTTACAGGCTACATAAAAAAAATGCATTTTCTAATTACTATTTCATATTTATTATATGCACTTGTAACGTATTTCTCTTTTTAGGTATATTGAACCGTTATTAGTTAAATGACTGGTGACACTTAAAACAGTTTGCATAAGTCATAAAACATTTTTGATAATTATTAAATAAGTAGTAGTTAGCATTCTCAATAAATCTAAAAAAAATTTCAAAAATTGATGCGTATATTTCTACTGAACAACTACATATACATTTTTTACGGTATATTCTTCTGTATATGAATTCCTTTACATTACATGATTTTGTCACAATAAATTGTGATCTTATAAGAGAGAAAATAACTTAATAGGTACTGCAAAGAAAAGATATTTTGACTTCAATTAAATAACATGTTTAGACGAAATGAAAATAGGTGCAAGCGTGGTGTTACGATTTTTCACAATCTTACTTCTTTTACGAGCACAATGGTGGCAAATGAAATCTAAATTTTAATAACAGATTCAAAAAGAGATAAATACACAAATTTTGAATAAAACTGTGATGTATTTATTTTTTATTTCCACAGTAATTAAAGAGCTATTTATCAAGCGTATCAGACCTACGTGTAACGTAAAAAGAAAACGGCATAAATATACATTCACTACAAAAAGCCATATGTCGGTTTAGCATTTTTGTCTAGCGTCTCCGATTTTCGTCCCGCCGTGCGCCCGCGGCGACTTATAAATCAGCTGTAGCGTAATAATGCGGCCCCGGGGATGAGTCCCGGACGTTTGCTCTTGTCGCGTACTCCCGCTCCAATCGTTATTAGTGGGAATAGAGACGTATGACCGTGGAAGCGATGGGGCGGCGCAATTTATTGGCCTACCTTAAAGTTCTTTACGCGCGTGAAAATTAACTGAAATTCTAAAAGAGACAGAAAGTGAAATAAAAATTGGGGTTTAAATATAAAGAACTTTTTTTTATTCTAAGAGCAAATAGCTGTTCTCTTTTTATAATAGGTTTTCTTTTAGAACGTAGAAGAACATGCGAGTTACCAAAGAGAGGGCGATCACCGTAACCCATAGACACCGGCATCGTCGAGGGAGTCCATAATGCGTTGCAGGCTTCTTAGAAACGAACAGGCTCTCTTCATAAATAATACTCTGGTAATATTTAATGAAATGATGTGTATTAAAACATATTTCACTTTTTTCAATTGTTCCATTCACATATGTGTCTGATCGAGTGTTTTCGTATCTTTATTGAAATTGGTTTAATCGTATCCAATCTTATTTAAGATATGTGAGCGAGCTAAGCTTTTTTGATGCGCCAAAAACGTAAGTATAGATGTAACCAGTTTTATTTCTCATATTCATGTAAAATGCAAATCATGAAATATTTTTTTTTTGTGATAGTGATCAGAACTTTTGTGTTAATATTTAATTCTTTCATTGAATAGTTTTAAAATTCTTAACATTAAATTAATATTAGTCATTATTTTAAATATTTTTTACAATTATGTTATAACAACATTAAAGGAATCTTGCAAGATGATTTGTTAAGAAAAATAAATATTTAAGCCTGTAGCTAGAAGAGGGTGGGTACAGTTCATACGCGTTCAAAGTGATGTATCGCCGTTCACTGCGGGCATATGTCTCAATTAGGAACGCCAGCTCCAAAGGGAGACACGGATTGTGTAGTGAATTAGAGTGTAGTAAGAATTGTTATTGTACATTAACGACATCTGTGGCTTAGCAGGGGAAACGCTCAATATACGGCGCGACAGGTACTACGTTCGTTTCCCGATGGGGCAACGTGTTTAATATATTGTACAAGAAAGCAATTAGTTCGTACAGCTATAAAAAAAAAGTTTGAAACAATTATCAAACTCTTAATATTCATTAGGATTGAAGAATATTTTTATATAAATATATGCATGTAAATGAACATATGGATTTAAAAGGGTTAAATGTTTTTATTTAACTGCTTTACTTTTTCCCTTTGATTTTATTCTCCATATACATACATTATTGTTGATACTTTAATTAATTGCATTGAATGTTTATTTATAAATAAAAAAAACAATAAAATCCTTTGAACTTAACAAGTGTATATTTCGAAGTCCATCGCTGGTTCATTTATAATCAATTTCTTTTTTTTCTATATTCGAAGAAATTTAAGATATTTATTATGCTAGTCACGATTTCATCTACAATTGGGTTTAGGTTGTAAGAGTAACATCTAAATGAATAATATAAACTAGACCATTAGAATTGTATTGAATTTGTTTATAATTATGCGTTATATTATCGTTCACATAGTACTACATTATATTTTAGTGAATTTTGTCAGCTTTTTGAAATAAATTGCAGGTGGTTTTATTTGGTAAACGGTCGGCAACAATATAATGTATTATATTGTATTATTATATTATAGTGATACATAAATAGATACAAGTTAGTTCTAAATCGGTCGGGAAAAGTCGGATCATGTCAATTAGTAGTAATAGAAATTTAACATTTTTCCTTTTTCTTTTGAACATTTTTCATTTGAACACATTCCAAACACAGTTTAGACTGTTCTCTATGCCAAAAGAGAATCTTTGCAAGAACATTTCGTAGCCCGTCTATCTGTCTATCACGACTTTTTTTTCTTAGGAATGCGTGAAGGTATCAACTTGAAATCAATATCAAATAGTCTACGATCCCTTGAAGACGTAAAAAGGATTTAGCTTCTATATCGACGCAATCCAAAAACACGGCCATTTTAACCGCATTTTTTTTTGTAAAATCTGTGTGGTCTTTTCTCAACATCGACGTTTATCGTCTGTAGGAGACAGACAGGCGGACAGGCGAAAATGCACAAATCGCGTCTCTCAGATTCGATATTTCACTCATCACGCCCATCGTGAAAAAGTGACGTGCGATTTGTTAACACGGCTCACGAGTCGACCAAAAAGTCATTTGTCGCCGCCGCGGCACCGCGGGCGCATCTGGCGGGGGCCGGGCTCGGCCGGCGCGCCGCGATGATGTTGTCTCTGCGACTTATCGAGCGAAATGAAGTCATACATGTTAATTTCTAGATAGAAATGGATGAGCTATTTTTTGACAATTTCGTCATATGAGCGTCGCATAATTGATTAGGACATTGTCGAGTTGTCTGTCGAGTTAGGTACAGTCAAAGTGAGAAAAGGTTTTTTTTTTATAGAATTCATTGGAATAAAGTTTTCACATCTTCTCTTCTCTTTCTCTTGTTGGAAAACATTTGAAGAATTATTTACAAAGTATATGTTTACTATGTACACGTTTTTGACGCGATAACGTCTTATAAATCGATGAAAGCCGGTTGCACGCATGAAAGAGCATGGCTCATTGTCGCGTTCCGTCTGAGCCGAGCGTGCGAGAGAGAACGCGGAACAATAGAGAAGCACGATCGGCCAAAGCGTTCGTCTTGTGACTTTCTAATTTAAGTAGAAAAATATATGAATTAACGAGTGCAAATAAACGTTAATTTATCGAAAACATTGTCATTTTCAATTAACTCCTTCTTGGTTTTATACAAAATAATGACAATTTAGTGATAATATTCTATTCAATTCATAAAATAATGCAATTTTTCATCAATGTTTTCTTATGACATTGTCACGTAAAATTATCGTCCGTAAACCGACTTTACAGACAACCAATTTTTATCGGAGTCTGTACAATGAGAATGTAAATTTGTAATTAAAATTGCTGATGACCGCGAACTGATTTCAAATCGGAACTCAAAATTTTAATTAATTAAAGGGATCATTATGTGCTAAAGATCGATCGATTCAAGTACCATATTTTTTCTTTCCTAGTGCAGGAAATGGTGCCTGTAGACTTGTCGAAAATATAAATTGAGAAAATTAAAAGAAAGCAGCGGTATATAATTATATCTTACAGTTTGAAATTTTCAATAAATATTAAAATGACTTCGTAAATATATATTTTTAACATAAACTACAAATTTTTGTATAATATACAGTGTATATTGTTGTATATTATGTATTCTTTTCGTTAGTTTTTGAAACAGTGCCTTTTACTAAGCAGCTTGCACATTATATTTTAATGGAAGTGCCAAACACTCCTGTTATAAAGACAATGTTTGTTTGTTTGCTATTGTAATATATACTTATATAGTAAAATACTTTCTATATAACGATTGTCTAATATTTAAAATTGCATACATATCTGCACTTATAAATAATAAGTAGTTCACTGCTCTTACCGTCTTGGGCTAGTGTTATTATAATATTGTGGTTAGTGTAATTACATTATGCGTATCATTGTGCTGTAACGATGAACATATGAAGAACTAGTTCTTCTACTTGATATCTTTCATCATCACCTGCGTATCATCAACTCGACATATATATGTACTCATGCACACACACACACACAAACACACACACACACACACATATACAGATAGCCTAATTAGTTATGAACATATGGCCACACAGACCTACATACTGGTGACATCCCATAAAATATAATCTAATTCACTATTACTACTAATAGTAGTAATGAATCATTAATTCATTCTTTTTTTTAATGCATTTAGACGAGGATAACGCAGAGATGAGACAGAGAGAGAGAGTTTTGAGTACAGATGAATTTGAGCTCATCTAACAACAACTACTTTTATTTTGGATTTGGTAGAATTTCAAATGCTGAAGTCTAAAGGAAATGAAGATGACAGCGAGGGATCTTATCGAAATTTATTTTTTATTTACGCAAATGTTTTCGTGCCAAAAATAGATCGCAACATCTTCAACCTCGTACATAATCATTAGTAAGTTTTATAGCAAATCAGCGCTAAGCGTAGATTAATGCTTTGCATTACAGAAGATTATTATTCATATTATCATTGCCGAGATTCGCATACAATAAAGCATGTTACGTAATACATGTTCTAGTTTTTGAAACTGAATGCTTAAATGGTGTCACAAAGTATTTTACTTGTAACAAAGTGCTATGGATATAATCGACTTGTTAATCAATATGCTTGTAGTGTATATGTGGGTAGGAGTTAGTTTGCAATAAACCTTGAAACTAAGCAGACATGTAGTTTTCATACTTAACAATTGGCGACGAGGATGGGATAGTAGTCGTCGACTTCGGCGTTGACGAAGAAATTGTTAATATTTTATATAGAGGAAGGCTCAAAATTTTGTTTGTTCATTTTGTTGGTTCGTTTTGTTGTTACAATTAAAAATATATATATTTTTGTATTGTATAAATTAGGGGTGAGGGAATGTAGTGTATATGTGGGTAGGAGTTAGTTTGCAATAAACCTTGAAACTAAGCAGACATGTAGTTTTCATACTTAACAATGCTATTTATTAAATCAATGTAATAGAACTGTTCTTGTTAATCCCTTAAATCTAAATCATTTCACTATCCGAATCGAGCGCATTATCGTTGAAGGACATTCACAGTACGTCAACAAATAATTGCATCATTTCACTGCACAAGATGGTATCGCTGCATACTTTTTTTTTTAGACACGAACGCATACCGCCATGGATGGCTGCATTGATGGATGCGGCGCTGCCCCATAATGACAACCGATTAGTATATTACGACTTGTATCCATGATACGTGGGTGACGCTCGTGTCGAAGAGCGATTCAATACGGACCTAAAAAATAGAAGAACGGAGCGTCGCTCAGCAACGATGAAGCATAACAAGGCGGTGGACTACGTGTGTACGTGTGAGGAAAGTCTGATTAGACTTTTGATCGAATCGAACACAGTTATTATCGCTAAAAAAATTGGTTGCCTGTAAAGTCGGTATACGGGCGAAAGTTTTACGTGACAACGACTTTGAGTGGTAAAATCATTTTAATGTGAATATTCATTCGTATAGTAGGAAGAAGGATGAAATAATAGTAACAATTTAAAACATTTATTTATACAAAGAATTATATTTAAAACATTAATTTATACAAAGAATCTCGCACTGAATTTCATATTAACAAAATTTTATTTTTACCTTTACACATACATACGTATTTATATACAAATATAACTACCTTCACATTATCACTACACAATCGTTTTACAATTAACTGGCAACGTGTAAACTTGTATGCAGGCGCCTAAGCGAAATAGAAGCGCAAGACATGAACCGGTGTGTATGCCTATCTCTCTCACTCTCTCTCTCTCGCTCTGTCTCTCTCGCTCTTAGGCGGGCTAACTGTGCTCGAGTGGAGGGACGCGTGCCTTTCACTTTTTATGTCTGTCTCTTTCGCTCTTAGGCGGGCTAACCATGCCCGAGTGGAAGGGACGCGTGCCTCTCACTCGCTCTCATTGTGAGCGCATAACGTGAGCGGAGCGTAACGCAGTTTCTTGAAGTGTCACCCGGCAAACCAATTTATAAGACGTTGTCACGTCAAAATATTTAACGGTTATACCGAAGTTGAGTTCTTGAAGAGGAATAAGCGAGTGTTTGAATAAACGTCAAATTGAGTCTAGAGAAATTGAAAGCGTAATGAAAGTTGGTATACTCGTAGTGGCAAGAAGCATTAAAATAAAAACAAACAGTACACTTAAGCCGTATGAATCGACAGATAGTGTATGGACAATCTGTCAAAGTTTACGAATTACATGCAATGTTTGCGTTTTTTTTTAGGTGTGGGTGTGTGTTTATGGCTAGGTTGGGTACGTCAATCGCAACTCTGTACGCACATTTTTATGCCAATGCATTTTTATGTACGTCAGTTACTAAACTAGCGTACTAGACATGACCCAAATTTCATATTTTTCTCATACCCTTGGCTATATTTATAATTAGTTTTATTAGCTAACTAATATTATTACGAATATTGACAATAATTGCATATATAAAATAGATGACTGATGCATAAAAAGCGAAGCCTACAATGCAATAAAAATAGACGTAACAGTTGTTGAACAATTGAAAATGTGTGCAAAAAAAAAAAATTATATATATATATATATATATATATAATTATATTGCCCGCACAATATCTTCATTATTTACTTTATAATGAACATGTGCATTTATAATGAACAAACATATAATGAACACAACATAAAAAAAAGAACCTCAAATTATTACGGCGAGCGTGGAAATAAATCCGTCAACGCGATTGTCGCCGAGCGCACCGCGGCTATTTGTACCTCGTAAAACTATTACCCGACTCAAAAATAAAAACGGTCTTCCGTAAATAAATTTGGTTTATACCCGGGCCGATGTTTATGTGCGCGTAAAGAGAATTGCTGGTGGGATAGGTTCCTTTGCGTTTAGGTGTCGACTACGTCTTTCGAATTGCATAAAAAAAATGGGTGTTTCCGAGAAGGGTAAGTAAATTAGAGACATATTTTTCTCATGAGTCTAAAGTGTTGATTGATAACTTTGGTATGAGTGTAGTTGTTGTCTGCTAAATCTGTAAATTTTAATTCATTAAAGTTAGTGTTCAGTAAGTTTAGTTAGTCTATTTGCAGGTCTTTGCATATATTTATCGTTTCAATATTTAAAAATCTAATTTAATAGGCATTAAGTGAGGAATTAAGACAATAATACAGACTGTTTTAAATATTTGATCAAACATATAGTTTATGTCAAAATAGTCTTAAATAATGCTGACCGTCTAGATTCTGTATTAGAAGGCGAAATTAAACTTTAAAAAGTTGAGAAACGAAGATTGAAACTAATGTAATATTTTTAAATGATTTTTTTTATAAAACTAAGTAAAAAACAAATACATTTTTAAATAATTATTAAGTATATTATTTATCCAATAACATTATTATTATAAACAATATTAGGTCTTACCACTGCACATAAGTTTCTGTCAAAAGACCAAATTCCCCATTCTCGTTCCAATGCATTGGCATTTTCATATTACATTGGGGATTCTGTTAACTTTGGATTGGATAATTCTTGTTGCTAATTTCATCATAGTATTTTCCTTCGCCATTAAATGGTTTGGTCACTGATACTTCAGTATGCATTACGTACATTTATTGGAACACGTGTATACAGACTAGAACGCGTTGCAGGTAGATTTCCTAACCTAGCTTAATAGGTCAGAGGGTTATTTATACATATAAAAGTTTAATGCACAAAAGCGACATCACATTTAAAAATCGACGAATAAAAGAATGTAGTTCAAGATCCCGATAGTAATTATAAACGGGCGATAGAAGACGTCGCGACTGGTCGGTGAGCAGGAGTTCGCGAATTCGCGAACACTCGAACGACAATAAGGAACCGCCAGCGCCGCACAGCGGGAAACGATCGCAAGACGGATCGGACGGGGTATACACCGCGGGCGCGCGCGCCAATTTAAACGTCAGCGCCGATTTAGATTTATGCCGCCCCCGCGGCGGGTTTATTACACCCCCGCCACCGCCCCGCCACCCCTGCGCCGTCCACTGCCAGCGGCGAGCTCGTCGCCGAGCCCCGTGACAATCCAGCGTGCTACAGTCCAGTCTTGAGGGACTCCCCGAACAATATCGCTTTGGCCAGTGATGATACATCTGAACTTTGAACTGTACCAATTAATTAATATCGATTTTACACCTGTTCCGTTTAAATATTCAGTCACCATTACGATAGATGAAAATCAGTGTGTACCTTTTGGTTAAATGAACATTTGTATCGAAATCGACAGGGTCGTTAGAGGTCGTCACAGACGGCAAATTTAATGTAAACATGTACATTGTATATAGAACGATACGTTTCAACGCATCCTGCAGTAAGACCCGTCGGGAGAGCGCACACGCCAACTATAATATACGTTTCTACATCTTCGGACCTTTAGATATCGAACGTTATGGAAATATATATAACTAGCTTTCCGTCCGCGGCTGCGTCCGCATGAAGATAGAATGTACTTTCTTCATCGATCGATATTGCTGTTAATACAAATATCGGATCGGCTTACAATTCCGACTATGGTACTAAATTACGATTCTGGTGCACGCTATTGGTAGCACTCCTAGTTCTGTATTTCAATTGAACCCTGGTTATATTTGCAATTTTGGTCCCTCTTTCGGCTCGCGATTCTGCTCCCCGCCTTGCTTTCAATTTAGCTTCCGCTACCGGTCGTTTGGACGAAGGCGGGGCAAACACTAGCATCCTAATTAAATACAAGCTATATTACTCGGAGACAATGCAGCTTTTTTGAATAAAAGAATTCTTAGGATGGATGTAGTAGTTCGTTTCAATAGTGCAAATAACGCCAAGTCAGGGACAAATGGCAGTATAGGTCCACAAGAACATGCGCGTTGTAAATATAGCGTTGTTTAAAAATTTCAAAACGATCGTAAATAACTTTAGATGATTTTTAAACAAACAAAAATTATTTTTTTTTGTTTTATATAGATTAAGTACTAAATGATATAATTTTAATTTAAACTTTCCACTATTTTCCTTATTTATCATGTGTGATCTTCAGTTCATATCGTTTTGTTTTAGAGTACGTATCAATGGCAATAGTGGTATCAAATTCACAATACGAATCATCTTCTGATGAAAGACCTATCTAGTAAATCTTTGTAACTTGATGCATCCATAAAATACATTGAAATTGACATTCGAACATTCTATACATGAATTCAGCAGCTACATTTGAGCAGACGTCATCCGTCAAATGTAGGGCAAAATATGCATTACATTATCTGCGGTGTGTGATACTTAATATTCACATCTCTATGTGCGGTAATACATATAGGAGATGTCTAAACGTTCGTATGACGTTTATTCCGCTAACGCCTACGAATGACGTCGGGGTAAAATGAGGAAGCGAGCGGACAGGTGAATTCAATACTATCAACCTAACAACTCTGACAGCTCCGAACGCACAAATTGAAACAATAAGTCATAAACAACGTTTGTCATCAGCGACACGACATTCAGTATCGACAGCTAAAAGCGCTGTAAAAAGTAATCGAAGAAATCGATCGCGATTTGAATTCTAATCGCAGTACCTTCCACTCGTAACCGTCACCGCCGCGCGTACTCGCCACATCGGCACGGACGCGGGATACAGAAGCGATGCCGCTTGCATCTCGAGTCGGATCCGATGGCATCGACATCGGCCCGAAGTTTACGACCGTTCGGCCTCGTAACGGCCGACGTTCGGCTGCGGCGCGTAGTCGGAACGACGCCGGCGCGGGAATGAGGTGCCGGATGAAAGGTTTACGAGCGGGATTGAGATTTGAGTCACGTACACTCGAGACGGCGAGCGAGGGGGGGCCCGCTTAGCGACAAATTGCAGTGACAATTTAAACGGCCCGCCGGCAGAGGGCGCGCCTCGATTTGTATCAATTACTGTTACCCCACTGGCTTAGTGTCGCCGAATGATATACTAGGTCCGCACGAAAATAGTTGAAAATGCGTCGTCGTGGTTGACTGTCTTTTTTATTTTAAACATCCCTTCTGATTTTGGAATGCAAAAGTTTTTCGTTGGTTTATGGGTGAATCGTGTGTGTATAGACTATCTATTATTACGTAGGAGTAATAGACATAAATGTTAAAGTACGTTTTCTCGTTACCACTTGCTACTGATTTTGGCACCGTAAAATCTAACAGGGTCAAATGTAAGTGACAACGAGGACTAAGTACGCGAATGTTCAAGTTAAGTCAAAATAAATATAACAGTGCGTTTATCTCTACTTACCTACAATAAAATAGTAGAACTTGATGCGTCAATACCTTGAAGGTATGTATGAAAAATAGCAAGGGGCCGATAAGAAAAAAGTAACATAAGAAAAAACGGTTTTTCAGACGATTCAACAGGAACCGAAATTAAGAATGGTTCTGGATTTAAATCTAGTGTCGAATTGGAATTAGAATAAAGAGCGCGACCGAGATTGAAATCGAGAATTGTACCGGAATCAGAATTGAATGTGAGAACGACATTGGTATTACCTGCAAAGTCTTATGATAGGAAAGTTGAATAAATATATTCTATGTCCACGCGAGCGAAGCCTGCAGCGAAAAGTCAGTCTAAATATATCTGCAAAGGTACTCACAACCTTAAGGCTAAGAACAACATTTATCGTTATAAAGTAGTTGAAACTACGATTTGCATATATCTTTATATATATATATATATATATATATATATATATATATATATATATATATATATATATAAGCATTTACAGTAAATATAATAGATACCTATGTGTTTTGTAGGCGGGAGTGAGATAAATTGTAATTTTGTGGCATACATAAGTCACTCATTGAATATGAAATACATCTTACAATTGCAGTAGAATATAAATATATTTACTTATTTAACTTCTTCCATGGACGCTTTTTAATAACATATTTTGTTTTCAAACATACGTCATGCATTTTTTAAACTTACATCATAATGCTGTAAAATGAGCATATAAAATAGATAGAATAATCGTAGAATAGAACTGGAAATGTAAGCGTTTTTCGTCACCAGATCTCCAAATTTTGAACGATTTGAACTATCCGCTGTTTCACAACTCTATTTATGGCCTTCGCACATTCTGCTCGCTTCAGCCAGTAGACGTCCACCACCGGACGCAGGACACCCTTTTAGATATAGTTAAGAACTAAAGATGATTATGGTAAATGAGTCGTTTATTCTGAAACTACGAACCGCGAATATAAAAACGCAAACGGGAGGAGTTCAGTTATTCTCTTAGCTGCCAGTGCGCAAACGAGTGCGACACAGTTTAAGACGTTCGGATGGTTCCGTAGTTTTGATGCGTTTTAGTGACAGTGAGTTGTTTACATGTCTTTTCGTTTTCTGTTTACTCAGCTTTTTTCGTTCCGGCATTTGAGCGACAATTTAACAATAACAAAAATTAAGGCTTAAGAAAAATATTTTTTAAAGTTAGTTACGCGCAAGCGTTCAGTGAGAATCTGCAACATAGATTTTATGTATATGTATACTTGATTCTATTCTTTTTTCCCTAATATTATAAAATATTTAATAGGTATCATAAAGTGTCATAAACATTATAACCAATTAATAAGTTAGTAAGCCGTTTTCATAATGTGACATATTTTCAGATCGAATCGCGCAGCAGCAGCGGCAGGCGAGTATCGCTCATGTAGATCCACAGAAATGTTCTACTTTAGATCCAAAAACGAAAATCCAATTTATAAATCCGCCCTAACAACGAAGCCGGCTCCGCTCAATGAGTCAGCTTCGCGCGTATCAAGCGGGCCCCCACCACGGCCTCCTCCGCGGCGACAAAAACGTATCGCGCCCTATTCACACCGCCCTAGAGTCGGGCGATCAACAGTGAACCCGCTGGGGGGCGACGTCGAAAAGCCAAAAAAGTGTTTGTGAGTGGTGAATGAAAGTTTACTATTTTTTTTTGTGTTCTTTGTAGTCGGTCTGCAGGGACGTCGATGTGTGTGTCGTGGAAAGAGAATTTATTATTATTTTTTTGTTAAATTAATAATGTGTCCCGTTTGTGTAATACGAAATTTTTTGGTTTTTTTTTTAGAGATCTTAATTTGAGTAAAATCAAATATACACGTTTCTTTTCTAGTTTGGATGTTTACTTAAATAAACATTAGTATGATTTATTATTATAATATCTTTATTTAATATTAACACCTTTTACGACTTGAGTTAATAATAACAGGTTTGTTATTCTTTCAAATAGAACTGAATGCGATATACGAAGAACGAAAAGTTTTGTTCTGTCGTTTACAAACAAAACTTTAATTTGTCTAAAACGGATTAATATAAAGTAAGGAGGTCGTATTGAAGCGTTAAATCAAATCCCTGAAGTCATGTCGTAGGACAACTGAGTTGAAGATTACTCTCGATGTTGCGGTGGAGCGACTTTCGTGTAGAACACCACGAGACGGGGTCATTTGTAAAGGTTTGCCTTTAGGAGTGCTCGGTACCGCGTAAAACAATGTAAGAATGTAATGTAATGTACGACATGTAATGTGTAGTGTAAGACGATTTCGACTCAACAAAAAATTACGGTAATACTGAGATATTATCCGGATTTTGTAGGTGTGCGTAAAGTCACTTTTAAATAGGTACCCAATTCAAATTTGATGTTAGGTTTAAAAAATAAGAAATGTGTCTACTAATTGTCACCATATTAATTTGGGAATGTACATACATTATTTTTAAACTGTGAATAATTTCATAAATTACCTATCCGTCTTCAAACAAGTTCATATCCCAGTGTTGAGATACATTCTGGCTTTTAGCCAAGGAGTTAACCTGTTTAACCTATTTTCGCGGAAAATTCTAAGAAAGCTCAATTTTATATCCTACGTCGATAATGGTTCATTTTGATAAAAACGGATTTTTGTAATTTAAATCGTCCGTGGCAATATTTTTTTTAAACATTTTGAATCGCCTTAGCAATTTTTGTACTTTAAATGAGATAAATAGCAACATTTTAGTCAAGGAAGTTTATTTTTCACAAATGATTAGATATATTTTTGAAAACTGTAAACTTTTCTATTTTTATTGCATTTTTAAAATGATTAAATTTTTGAACTGCACTGTTAAATTGGAAATTGCACAAAAGAGGTTTCAAAACAAATTAAAAGTTAATAATTAACTATCAATAGTTTACTTACCGTATTTCTATTTTTTGTAACTAAATGGAAAAGAATCGTGATACATGAATGAATCTTTATCATTACTAGAATTATGTATTCTTGTTCTAATTTTGTATATTTTGAATACATATATTGCATTTTATAAATATACATCTACATTTTCCATTTTTATTTAAAGTAATAAAATAAATATTAATTTCGTTTTCACATCTATCGGTTCTTCAAGCGACAATTATATATATTTTTATATGATTTATTTAATAAGAAAAACATACTATGGGCTGCTGCGCAAGCCCAGGTAATTTGAAATAAAAGTCGACGCGCATGTTAAGGCTTGAACTGTAATACTTAAGTCTTTATTTCAAACAAAACGACAACAATGTTTCGACTGAATTAAATATAAAATGTACTGCGATAGCGTGTCGTTGAGGCGGTGACGCGCACTCAACGAGATTTTATTTCCAAAAATCTATATTCTAACCGTCAAGATTCTAAGGTTGATATTATCAAAAAATACTCTTAAGAAATAGTAGGTAGCAAAAGCGATAAATGTCTTCCTTTGTATTGTCGCAGGCTCCTGCCGGGCTAGAATAGAAGCCAGTTAGCCGGGCCGCCCGCCCTCGGCGCGCGCGTGTGTGCGTCGCGCCGTCACCCCCGGAGCCATCGCTGGGGGTGTGCACGGGGTGGTGTTTCCCATTTCACGGTCGGCTCGGCCCTGATGACACCGCATACCGCGCCGCAGATGGCGCGGCAAATGAACCTAAAGCGCCACGCCCCGCCGTCATAACCGGCACGCACGGGGGGCCGGGGTGTTGGTGTCGGAGGGGCGGCGCGGGGGGACCGGAACATGCGACAAATTGGGATAGGGTAGGGTTGCCAAACGTTTCGTAATCCCGAGGTTTGCTTTCCCTTTTCATAGGTAATCTTGAAGGGCTTGGAAGAAGTCACTGCGGTATTATAAGCCGCCTTGCTGACATTTATGTTTTATATAAATCAATCCGATTGAGACAAAAATGCTATATATAGTTTGCGTTATTAAAATCGATTTTAAATTTTCTTCACGTTCCAGTCTAGATGGGGAAAAGTGGAATTGCAATTCAATTTAATTTTTTTCCTTTTCATTTGTCTCATCCAATCATAGTGTCTTCAGTTATATAATCAATACGTATTGATTTTTCTCTATTCAATTTTTTTCCTGAAGTTTTACAGCTGAAATATTATTAATTATAATAATTGAAGCGCTTTTAAAAATCTAACGCCAACGCCAACCCTATATGGGTGCTGCAAATTTTATCTTGGGAACAAAAGAAATGGCTTTCGAGATAAGAATAATATCCCTATAATTTGTAAAACAAACTTAAGTATATATTGTTTCTTACAAAAATAATGATATTGTAGTCCCATTCTCTTTGTAAACAAGGTTTTTAAAAAGTTAACACCTAATGGCTACTAAAACTGAAGTTAACGTCTAATGAATAATAAGAACTGTTGGTATGGTAGTACATAAAACCTGCTACGGTCACAGCTTAAACCAAATTTGCGTATAAACCTAATTAAAACATTAACTTTCATTATTTTTTGATCATTCTCGATTTCAACATTCAAACAAATACAGAGACATCCACACAAATACAATTTGCGCATAAACACACACACACACACTCACTCATATAAGCGCGGAAACGTAATTGCTAATTATTATATATTTTTTGTATAATATCATTTTATCAATTGTCTGACATGTTTTGGCCTGCAGTGGGTTCGGCCAGTCTCCTCAAAATTATTCACAAACGCTTTTTCATAACTTAAAAGGATCTATACCGTTTATAAAACAGATTGGACTTGGCAGTTGTACCAATAGTCAATACCGGCTGCATGTCACTATAAACAAGTAACTTAGCCTGATTATCTGAAACTATACTGAAACTTTGTGCAACTGAGGGGCTTGTGCGGTTATCAGCAAATAAATATAACATATTATTCATTATTAATTTTTTTGTATTGATAAAAAAGTTATATTAAAATTATTTATTCATAAGTACCTACTCACATATGTTAAGAGCATGCAGATTTGTTTTATCGCATCTATCTCGACATATTCTAAAAATCAGTGTCCTAAGTAATTTAGATAAAATACCTAAACGATGAGAAATACTTTTACAGCGATCGTATCTAGAAACTTCATCACAAAGAAATTTATATCACATTACTTACTCTATTCAAAACTATCGATGACCAAATTCATTGCAAAACTATTCGATTATTATTCATTTGGAATACTAAATTTTTTACGTAGGGATATTTTATTAAATACTCATATATAACTAATATATGAAATGATCAAACACTCACACAGACACAGAACCGTTCTGTGTTTTCATATACCTATGTAGTAGTACTCCATAATACTTATACATATATGAATCTGCCTTCAATACCTATCAGTCAGAATAATAAGTTTTTTCAACATCAGTGGCCAGATAAAGAGATACTAGATGTGTTTGTGTGTCAGCTTTCATAATTTTACATATTTATGTCTCGAGCCTGATGTCTTGTACTCATGTTTATCGATTTAGGTTGTGACTTTAATTATAAGTTCTTATTAATGTTCGCGTTCATCACTTCTATTAGGATAACTTTCTTTTATTTCCTTTACCTTATGTTGCACCGCTCTAAAAATAACTAATTACATAAGTACCTAATAGTGGCGACGGCTTCTAAGAACTCGATTCTTATCGGCTTCCCTTTCATAAAATATTTGATATGCATAATTCATAAATAAATAAATTATTGCTTTTTAGTATACAGACACTTAAAATTATTTTTAATTTTCAATAATTATTGTAAATAATATCCAGCCTTCTTACGTTAGTAACGTAAGCCCTATATAAAAAACTTCAAATAACTCGAAAGCAACCGAGTTATTTAGACGATAAATTCAGAATGTTCGCAATCGTCGTAATCAATGTGAAATGTTGAGTCTTCCATATTCAGTCGTATTATAGCGTTATGGTGCGCCACAGCCTTCGAGAGCGCCTGCCGCCGGTAGCAAGCCGCGGGCGAGCGGGGAACGGAGCTTCATAACTCGGTTTATCGCGAGTTTCGCTTCCACAACGAAATGACGCAATTGTAATTCGTGTAACATAATTTCACCTTTAACGTGAACTTTTAGGTGTTATATTCGGTTGCGGATTCTTGTGATATACATCATTATGTAAATAATAATGCGTTTCGATGAGCGGAGATTTCCGATTATACCCGAATAAAAAAGGGTTTTGCATATAGCATCATTCCCGTGTCGAATTAAGTATAGAAGCGTTGTGAGTGTAATTGAATTTATATAATACGAGTTTGTGTAGTGGTATTTAAGACGAATTGATTGTTATTCTATTTATTCAGTAACTGTTTTTCTATTTTCGATTTTAGAATGGCACTCTCAGCAATTGAATGCTGCACTACGGATTTTCTATTAAAAAGCGAAAACTCCTTTTCAAAATTAACGTTTCAGCAAAAACAGAAAATTATCGAGTTAGATCGTGCTAAACCTAATATGAAAATAGATTATAAACGTAAAGATGGTTTTTGTAAGCATTTCCACGTTTCACTTTACGAAAAATTACTTGGTTGACTGGCAGTTGTAAGCATAATAGAATGTATTGTTTTCCTTGTTTATTATTTTCAAAATCAAGTAGCGTTTGGAGTAGTACAGGATTTGTAGATTAAATAATTTTACTAATTCCTCGAAAAACACTTACAAACTGAAAACATATTCGTAGTTCTTTAGCATTGCAAGAATTTGGCATTAATAGAATTGAAATTTCTTTAGGGAACTCTTTCGAGGCATATAATAAAAAAGTAGAACGAAACCGTAATTTAATGAAGCGATTTATAGACACCATCATTTTATTAGGAAGGCAAGAGCTATCGTTTCGCGGCCATGACGAAAAATTAACATCAGATAATCGCGGTAATTACATAGAAACTTTGTTGTTTTTAAAACATATGATTCAGTATTAGATATGCATTTAGAGCAATGTTCCTCAACTCAGAACTCTGTGTTCTCTGGTCTCTCGAGCGATATTCAGAACGATTTAATAAAGTCCATAGCTCAGGTCATTAGAGATGAAATTAAATCAGAAATTAACTTTGCGAAATTCGTGTCGGTTATAGCCGACGAAACACCTGATATTAGCCATCGAGCAAATGTCTGTCATATTCCGCTATTTGACTAAGACGGGGATCGAAGAGATTTTGTAGTTTTCGATGTTACTTTAGAACGTGGAGCAGATCAGTTATCGCAAAGTATATTAGAGATCATAGATCAGTTTAATGAAAAATTAGTCGGTCAGTCGTATGATGGGGCCGCTGTGATGTGGGTGCTCAGGGCGGCGTACAAACAAAAATTAAATTACAATGTCCAATGGCTGTCTTTATTCCTTGCTATGCTCACGTACTTAACTTAGTGTTATCTCGATCTTTAGAAAATATTCCAGAGTTAAAACAATTTTTCGGCCACATCAATTGCATAATAATTTTTTTTAATAAATCTACTAAACGTTCGGGTCTTTTAAAATTAACGTCAGATCGTCGTTTGCCTGGTGTCGCAGAAACTCGATGGCAGTATCATTCTCGTATTATTAATGTCATTTGTAACTGTAGATCCGACATAATACAAACATTTAATATAATTATAGAAAATCCGATGGATTGGGATTCTGAATCAATTGCCATATCAGAAAGTTTGTTAATGAAATTAGAAGATAGGGAATTTTGCTTTTTTTTGCATACTTTAGCTGAATTATTTGCAAGAACAGATATTACTTTCGCTTTACTACAAAATAAACAGAGTGATATAGACGTCGTTATTCGCGAAGTTCAATCGCTATTAAATTGGTTTGAGAGTAATTTCATTAATAAGTTTGACGAAATTTACGACAGTGTCACTGATATAAGTGAGCCTCCACGAAGATGACGTCTATTTAGCTCAGAATCAGACTTAAAACGCGAGTATAAACGTATTTTCATCGAAATTGTAGATAATGTTAAAAATCAAATTCAAACCAGATATAGTTCACTAAGCAATTTGTCGTTTTAGATTTACTAAGTAAGTCGAAACATGATTCGAACGTACATTTCCTGAGGATAAACTAAATAATTTAAATTTATTATTTCCTCGAATTTTTGACATAAATGCATTAAAAATGAGTTAAAAGTATTATATTCGTCTCCCTCGCTTAGAGGATTAGATATGTACGAGTTATTTTGCATTTACAAAAGATATCTTAAAAGATACATTTCCTCAAATTTTAAGCTTAAGTAATATCTGTTTAACCCTTCCGATAACAATTGCGGCCGGGAACGATCTTTTCAGCTCTCAAACGCATTCATACGTACCTCAGGAATAGCCAGACAGAACAAAGGCTTTCAGATCTCGCGTTGTTATCTATAGAAAACATTTACTGTTGCAAATCAAAAGTAAACCAAATTTTTATGACTTGGTATTAGCTCATTTCCTCAAGAAAATCGTAGATTACCACTAGAATTTAAATAGCTTTTTAATTTAATTCATTTTATCCACTGCGCTGCTATAAATTCGACTAAAGGAAACTACTTCATTAGCTTTTTCAAAGCTGCTTTTATGCATGCTCGAAGTCTTCCGTTTGTATTCTATCGTTGACTTCAAGTATGCCAAAAGTGGCGAATGAAATATCTCCGCGTTATACCAGAGGGCGTTACAGAGCTCGGTAGTAATAGTTATATTTTATTAATAATGTTTAATGTTGACAATTTTTTAAGGTTCGGCTTCCCTTTATATTTTTCTCACCCCTCGCCACTGGTACCTAATGAATTATACAAGAAAATCGTAAATAAGTATTATTACATATACATATACAGTGTATGAACGTTACTACTATATTATATAAAATATAATGATGCTTCGTCAATTAAGTAAAATAATATATCATATAGGTGGTCAGACCGTCGTCTTTTCCGTTATAAGGAGAAAGTGGACAACCAGAACTGGTCCTAACCTTCCCGATGGCACGAGTATAGTTAATTCGGGATCTCTATGTGATTGAAGGGTCACCAGTTTCCGATTCACACTTTTGCCGGACCCTCGCATAGGTCGCTCGGTCTCCGAGACCAGTCTTCGCGTTTTCCCATGAACTCACCTGAAAATCAGCGAACGTGATTGAGAAACGGTAATGTCAGTCACTCTACTACGTAATTCATAAACTACTGAGCGGGATTGGATATATAAAATATGTGTGGTTCCGCCCAAATCTCTGTTTAAATAACGCCATATAAATAAATTGAATCGGTTATCATTTTTTTTTTGAGCAATAACGCATTGATCAGAAAAGCAGAATTTTCGATTCATGCTTTCATGAAGTCTATAAAACTATCTAAAACTTGGCCTCTGTTACGGAATACCAAATACATAAGATGACGTTATCTCTTTTATAATTTTTAGCATTACCGTAGGTACGTGTGAAAAAGCTTATTTTTTCGTATGAACAGAACATATATATATGTATTGCAGCCTAAAATTTTTCAGCACTGTCCTTGCATCATTAATAATAATTAAAGGTTTTTAATATTAAATTGAAAAGAGTATTAAAATATAGTATTATGGTTATGAGTAGACCGAAAAAGTCCTTTTTTGAGAGACAACGAAGAGCTCATTTGAGACGTTCTAAGAGTTCTCTCAAGTTTTTAACCCATCACTATAAAGAATTAGCCTCCGCCCTCCTCACATTTTTAAAGTATGTTTTGGTCTGTCCCTTGTCGATGAAAGCGTTTTTTAAAATAGGCTTTGGTTTCGGATCGTCGGTCGATTTTCTAATCGCACGCAATAACCAACGCACGTATTGTATCTTGTGTGGTTTTGATATAGTTTTTTTTTCACCTAACTGTGAAGTATGTGAACAAATTGATGATGCCTTTCATCTTCTGATGGAGTGTGAACGAAATTGAACGGAGAGAGAAATATTTTTAAGTAAGCTTAAGATTGTGAGGTTGTATATACGAACTGTTCAAAGCATTCTGAGTGATCCTAATTCTGATGCCACCTTGCATTTTGTGACTTAGTGGAATACTGCGAGTACGCTACACAGATGCTAGGGTTTTTACATATAAGGTTAATAAAGGTTTTTCTCGATGAAACCGACATGTTTTAATAGAGAAAAGTAAATAAATAAAATAAATAATATAAAAAAAAGATATGGTATTTTTATGACTGTCGTTCCGATTAGAGACCGGCATGACTATTACGGGTTATCGAATTGCCTTATATATCCCCCAATCGGTAAAGGCGCAAATTAATATCACCATCACATCATAATCACTAATTAATCACTATACAAAATAACCGTCATAAAAATATATCGACACTACACACTATATTCCATTACTATATACTTCACGGGTGAAGAGTCGTGAGATGCGATCAACCCGCAACGAGTTTTGATATAACCCTTAGCATATATTGACGAATTAAAACATATCAAATTAATCGATCTGGTTTAATTTATTGAATTTTTTTTTTTTCGGAATATAAATTAATTATTTACAGTTTTAATGTACGGTCTCGATAATAACAGCGGTACTACGTCGAACTAATAAAGCTTAATATCACTGTTTTGATGTAAAATGTTCGTAATGATGCAGGACGAGGCTACCGCTACCGATTTTAATTGACGCTCGAGGCGCCACGGCCGGCGTCCACTCGAACTAATTACAACTAATATAATTTTACGTCTTACTTTTCGATAACCACGTTCACATTCCAATCTTTTGGAATATTGTCTGATATATCGTTTAAATTAAAAATGTTGAATTTATAATGATATCTATGTATGTATACGTAATTATTTCAGTTTTATCGTTGTTTGCATTTCTTTTCGTCGACATTTATGTATGACGAGCCGTCGCCGGCGCACTGCGCCGCGCGTAAAATGTTATACAGTGTAACACTTGATCCCAACCACAACCCCGCGCTTGATTTCGATTATAGTCGTGCAATTTTAATCCCTGAGGCGTTTGGTGGCGGCACTTGGTTCTATTTTTCTGGTATTTGATGTGATTTTTTTGTTGGATATACAGTGGAATCTCAATAACTCGAACCTCGTTAAGTCGAAATCCTCAGTAAGTCGAAAAAAATTGCCATTCCCTTCCGATGAACCCCTAAATACGCGGTATCTCGAATTATTTAGACTTTGTAACTCGAACAAAATGTTATTTCCCTAGAAGTATTGATAATACATACATATTTATATTATCAAATTTCAAAAAGAAGACTCCGTAAGTCGTAGTCGGTAAAATATAATGACGTCTTACTTGGAATTCCCCGAAATAATAGCAATAAATTCCAAAATGAATGTTCGGGTTCGGGGCTTCTAATCTATTGTTTTTGTCTTGTACACGTGCAATGAATGAATACATTCATGAAACTTTCTAAGTAACAGCTGTGAACGTTATGTTTGTTCCTTGCCGACAGTCATATGTATCTCGAAGTTCTTGTTAAGTCGAATTTGTTTTGCATTTCCCTTGACATTCGAGTTAATGAGATTCCACTGTATATAAATTATACTATGTCGTATTTTATAGATTTTAACATGCCTTCTCTTTTTGTATGATGCTGAATTATTTAGTTATCATAAATTATAAACGCTCCACAGCCTGTTCATCTATTACAATCATATCTTTGTTTTGGATTTGAATTTTTGTCTAAGGATTCTGTGTATTTATTATTTTCCAAGATTGACTAAATTTGTTCTTTAGTGCTCGTATTAATAAATCGCTCTTATCTCCAAGAGCTGTATTCAGTACAGTTTTAAGATCTGTTGCTCATTAATAAACGTTACTTATGTTCGGTTTGTGGTAACACATATCAGCGGAGTGCTGTCAAATGACATCTGTGTATTGACGTATTAATAAACGTAACTTGCGTTCATAAGTAACGTTTTAAGATACCGTATTGAAGAATATCAGCCGAGTGTGGTCATTAGTTCACTAAAGATCGAGCACAGACAAAAAGAGGGAATAATGGAAGATATTGATATCTATAATCATTATGATTATTATGATATTTATGATGAATTTTTCGCTCCGGTGACTAAAAACTTCGAAAGAAATAAAAATTATTTAAAAATTTTCGTGTATATTTTATATATATCAAAGCCAAATCCTTCAAACATTAAAAATTATTATTCATATTTTGCCGATGATACATACAATCTGGATTTGAATTATATTCTCGTGTTATCCGATCCCATGCTACGTGCCTTGATTTAAGGGTGTTAGTACTCGTATCCTTGCATTCGACTATGTTTTTATATTTGTTTAAGTTACTTAAAATTATTTTTTCTAATACTGAGAATATGTGTTTTTACCCATTACAGTAATAAAATAATAACTGCACACAAAAATACTAGGAAGCAAAAAATTAATTAATTTCTATAATTTTTTCAAAAATGTACTCTTGTAGTTCACAACACAATAAACAACCATAAACACTGCACCAATGGCGCACGAAAACGTTAAAATATTCATACAAATATATATAATATAACAAAATAAAATATTCATACAAAAATATGTTAGTTAACATTATTTACTAATATGTGGATTAAATGCATTGAAACATAACAATAAAATAATGACTTTTATGATTGTAATATATTATAATATTTATAATGATTATATAATGCCATTAATATAATAATTTTCATTTATATTGTATTACTGATGTCATTTTTTCGATTTTTTTTCTTATAATGGAACGTTACTAGTTCGTTCCGACAAAATAAAATGTTCATTCTTTTTGACAGATACTTAAGATACTCTACTTGAGTTAGACATCATATGAGTATGACTTAGGATTGGTTTATTAATTCGTCCATGACTTAAAACTAATATTGACAGCCGAGATGTTATCGTTTGATATAAGTCTTAAGATCTAATGTGAGAGCGATTTATTAATACGAGCCTAGGTGTCTAAGTGACCCGTCGAAGCGACACCATAAATTTTTAAACCATTTCGTATTTTGTTTTTAGAAAACGTTCTAAATGATAATTGACTTGATTAAAATTTAAATATTGAAAACAGACATTTTTTAAAAGAACTATATATACGAGCCGACAGGCCTTATATATATATGTGTGCAACACATAGTCCAATTTTATGTGAACATATTTATCAACTTTGAGAAATTTTATATAACACGCAGAGATATTAGACAGGAAATGACAATAAGTAAAAAAGTTACATCATACAAGATTATTTTCAAAAAACCGGCCAAGTGCGAGTAGGACTCGCGCACGAACCATTATCCGTTCCGTACCATTATCTACACATTAGACTCTATAATATAGCTTTTTTTTTAAGTAAATTTAAATTTAAATATCCTGTAAATATTTCAAGTTTCTACCTGTTATAGTTATTAACATCAAGAAAAAAACGGCAAAGAAATCACGTTTGTTATATGGAAGTCCCGCTTAAATATTTATTTTATTTTGTTTTTAGTATCTGTTGTTATAGCGGCAACAGAAATACATCATCTGTGAAAATTTTAACTGTCTAACTACCTCGGTTCATGAGATACAGCCTGGTGACAGACGGACAGCGGAGTCTTAGTAATAAGGTTCTGTTTTTTGGATACGGAACCCTAAAAAAACGTGCACCATTATCACGCCTCTATGCGGCTACTATAACTCTTTAAAACTCTCCTAACTACATTGGACTTACATAGCACAAGAAATTTATTTACCAAAACATTTAAACGGTAGGTATTCGTTTATTTACGTGTCGCCGCCATTCATGCCGGGACATAGGCGGGCGCTGTCCCGTGACGCCGTGACTCGGTGGCGGCACCTTGCGGACGGTCAAAAAACTAAACGGTGTCCACCTGAGAGGACCATTACGTTTACGGCGTGCTCACCGCTACAGGATGTTCGTATTGCGCGGGAACGGTCTTCGCATGCGCTGTGGTGAGGACATGACAGTGTCATACTTTCTACCTCGTTGTTCATTTTTTTATTCTTTCCGATGAGAACACTCGTAGGGCGGAGACAGAAGACCATTGATTACATGAGATCTTTTTTGTCGATTCAAACCCGAACAGTAGGTGAGATCCGATAAGATATGCACGGACTGTCCTCTCACACAACGTATTCCCTATACTCTTTGTTCGATTAAATTTATTTAGCGTGTTCACATCAACAGCATGAAATGTTATAATAATGTATTCTCTGAATGTCGAAGTTGAATTGAGATTTTCCATTAACATGCTCCCCCTAAACGAGGTTTGATGATATTTTTCCATAATCTAAAGAGGGGATTATGAGCCCACACAATTAATGAATGACCGCATAGTTAAGCACACCAGATATATATGATCATGTGTTTCTTCGCTAATAAATATAGCCTCCATTTTTTTTGAACCACCTTTGGTAAAGAGTCCAAATTATTTAATCAACAGTAAGTATTGATTATACAGTTGAACCTCGATAAGTTAAAGTCCAAGGCAAACACAAAATATTTTAAGTTATAGAGGTTTTAAGTTATCAAGGGTCTATGTCAGGGATAGGTTAATATAGAGGTAGGTATGTACATATGTATGTATGTACCCTTATTCCACCCTTTATCAGCGTATGTGAGTGTTGTTAGTTTTCTTTTTGAACTCATTTTAAGCCAGTTTTATCACACAGTAAGTACAGCGATGTTTCCAGGACAATGATCAAAAACTTATGATCCAAGGCTTACTTATGTCTTAAGGCTAACCGCCGCAAAGTTTTAAAGAATTTCGAAGAAGTAAACAATAGGTGACATATGTATTGTTTACGTTAACAATTTAACTAATGAACACGTGCAAGCAATAAATACCGAAACCTTTTGTTTTGCACTCTTTCAAAATGACTCATTGACAAACAATTTTATGTTATAGAGGTTGTGGAAAGATTTCTTTAAGTTACTGAGGGCCAATACAGAGATTATTTATTTAAGTTATAAAGGTTGCGTATTTTAAGTTATAGAGGTTTTGGGCTCTGATGGGAAGGGAACATATTGTTTTTTGAAGTTACAGAGGTTTTTAAGTTACCGAGGTTTGAGTTATCGAGGTTTGAGTTATCGAGGTTTGAGTTATCGAGGTTCTACTGTACCTCACAACGTCGTTCCACACGTATCAGTTTAATTTGATCGGAAACAAACGACACGTCATTTCTTTTTTGTTTTAGTAAACGGTATAAAATGTGTACACATATATAGGTATCTGGTTCATTTTGAAACACACTTGACTATACCCTCTCGCATTCGGCAGTAGGTTAATAAACCTCGCCACGTGACTGGACCGACACTGACGTGTTACTTCTAAGTGTGTGTTTGGTACTACATTACCCAAAAACCATTATTCACACATTGACATTGGCGAAACTATTCTAAAATAGATGATTATTTTGTATATTTTCGGTGGACGCACTATCGTATTCATTTGTGCATCTAACGATTAACGTATTGATTATGATTAAGTGTATTGAAAAACAAAATCTTTAAATAACCAGAATTACCATAATCAGATGCCTGATTATGTCTTACACGTATTATTTGTAGAAGTACGTAAGCTGCTATTACAAATATTGTTACGCGATAAATGCCTTTAGCTATCCACAGCGTAGTCCTCGTCTATGGCTTTTTATTTGTCTATAATTCAGTAAAAGACGGGTGTAGGAAATGAAACCTGAAAGTAAAAAAATTTGGTTGCCTGTAAAGTCGGTATACGGGCGAAAGTTTTACGTGACAACGACTTTGAATGGTAAAATCATTTTAATGTGAATATTCATTCGTATAGTAGGAAGAAGGATGAAATAATAGTAACAATTTAAAACATTTATTTATACAAAGAATTATATTTAAAACATTAATTTATACAAAGAATCTCGCACTGAATTTCATATTAACAAAATTTTATTTTTACCTTTACACAACATACGTATTTATATACAAATATACATACAATAACTTGCAATACATTTGCAAGCTATGCATAATTCTCTAGTGCTGCGCGCGCAGACCGATCATAGTTGAGTGGGAGAGAGACGCAAGGCATTCGGCGGGCCTCTCTCTCGTTCGGTGACTCATCGTTACGTTACCGAGCGTTACACCTTTTTCATAAGTGACTCCCAGCCGCAACCTAATTTAAGACGTTGTCACGTCAAAATGACGAGATGATGACGTCATACATGCGTGGCGTGTGTTTTGTTTCCTAGAACCACATAGGTATATGAATAAGTAATGCGACAGATGGCGTAGTTCACAAATAGATGTAGAGACTACAGTAGAAACTAGTGCGTTCAGATAGGTTCAAATACACGAAGTGAATGCAAGAGTTTGCGAATTTCCGCTCTATCAAATCGTATATGCTAATCAAACTGATTGAAAACTTTAAACGTTAGTCTGCCAGGTGATGAGTACTTTTACCTACGACTCTGAAAGTAACGTAATGGTTTCAAATCCTAATCGCGAGTAAATTGAACGATGAACTTTTAATGAAAATCAAATTAAACCACTTGTTTTGTGCCTCGGAGAGCACGTTAAGTCGTCGATCGTGGACTTTGTAGAAGGGTATAAGCTTGGAGTGGGGCAACACTGGCATAATGAAGGTTTATGTACAAGCATTCGAAACCAGAAAAACTAGCATCAAACGATTGGTAAATATAACTTAAAGGAAGGATTGCATTGTTTTCTTTTCGATTCATAATAAAAATAATTTATTACTGTGAATTAAAAAAAAAGTTTCTTCATTAATGTATTTACCAATAAAAATGTAAACATTTCAGTTCTATTCGAAAATACTATATAAGTAAAAGTCAAAAACGAATCGAAAACAGGATGACAATTGATGTCATTATTGATGGCAGAAAATTTACTCGAAATAAAAATAAAGAATTGAAATTATGTCTGTACGGGCGGAGCCGTGAGCAAAAGATAGATTTATATATTTTTTTAAGTAAAATCTATATTTCAAAAGCAGAGTATGCCCTAGTAGATATCTATATAACTACTACTCTATATAACTCTGAATTATTAAATTCAAAACAAACCGACGAGAAAAACATATTTAACATTAGACAACAAAAGTAATATCAAAATCCGTCTTTCAAAATTAGCTCATTAACATACTGGTAAATATGCATTTATTGATATATGAATTAATAGATATGCTAATAGTCATCAACAAAAATTACTTTTCGATATAGTAAATTAAGTATCAACACAAACACTTTCAGTCCAAAATAAGCATACTGTACGTGTGCGATCATATTATGATTTCCGATGACAGGGCCGTGGTCCCCGCGGGAGCGCCCGCGCAGGTGCGTCGCGACAAAAACATTCGTCTTTCCGATTCGTGACGCTTCGATTTGTAATCCATAGTCCTGATGATACAGTTTTTTTTCTTGATATCCTTTTCACGTTACGGCGGGAATGTTCATCATGGACTGTAGGACACGACATAATGTATGTACTATCAAATATATATAGTTATATACTAACTCACTCTATTAGTAGGAAAGGTAAGCGATTGTATATCATCTGAGCTTAAAATAAAATAGAAAAACTAAGAAAGATTATATTAAACGAATGTAAAAAAAAAGAAAATGACATTTTGAATATCCATGTAATAAAATTATAATACGATATTCTTGCACTGTACCTAAGTCCATAAAATTGTTAAACAAAAAAAAAACAAACGATGTAATTAAATTTATCAATGTACTGATAATTGGAATCCGTACTTTGTATTTATTCGTTTTATTTTACTAGGGATTGGTTATAATTTTATTTTCTGGCAATAAGTATTGTAGAAATAAAGTGTGTAACTTAAAAGTTACACACTTTATTTCTACAACACTACAACAGATTCTTTATGGGACATTTAAGGGAGGCAAACTGCGCACGAAGCGTACGGTGGTATAACGCCAACCATCAAAATGGTGTTGGCGGCGCTTCCGGTGAGCGGAAAGATGACGGAAATCCGCGGCGGGAACGAGGTCGAACTATTTTTTGGAGCACTAACCCGGTCGTCGGCGTTTCGAGATGCTCGTAGTTGGAGGCGGTCTAGGGGCAAAAGTTGATATCGCAGCGCCCCAGCCCAGAGGTGACGACAGAAAACTCCAAATTGTGGTCGGACTTGTGTTTTACAAAGCGACAGACGATGATCTGGCTTGAAGTACTGTCGCGTTATGTTGAGCCCCCCAAGCTTTGTAGAAGCTAGCTTCATTTAGATCGGTATAGAAATGCGAACTCCTACTCTAAATTAATATAGAGATATATACAAATTAACATTTCGGATTATTCTTTTTTAATCTGTTTCTCTCACTGGTTTAGCACCCCATTGCCAAAACATACCCACTTGCAACTTTTTTTATTTTAGATCGAAAATCTCGGGTCTTAAACCGCTAGAGGGCTGTTAAAGAACGTCGTCATCCATACATTGGTAATGTCCGGGACCGACGACTTGACGTATTCTTAAAGACGCGGTGCGGTTAAAATACACCCTTTCGACACCCGGTCATCGATGTTGGAGAATCCTCCTCGGTCGGTAGGTAAGTACCTACAGCTTTACCTACCTACCTACCTACCCATCCGAAGGCACAGCAATTAGCCTTCCTGAAAAACATCACAGTGAAAAACGCCCTCGTTTCTAGCCGACGATGGTTATCAGCTACCTACGTCGCGGCTGCAGCGCGTGGACCGATTTAGCTTGTCTGTGGTCGGTGCGCGCCGACGAGCGGCGTAGGTTTTTAGCCGTCTCCTAAAATAATTTTTCATGGGACGTGCCAGGTCGTTTAGTTAAACAGCTCTCATTTGTGCTTTCCTAAATTGATAATTATGTTTCTCTTGATCGGTGCGGTATTAGCGAATTGCTATAATACATTCAAACGATATAATTATGAGTTGGCTCTTGTGTGCTAAGAGTGGACAAGATATACCACGGACACTGTGTAAACATGTAGGTAAATGCTTTTTAAATTATTTCCTAGTTGTGGTTACATTCTCTGAATTAGGTATGTGACGCTTACCACATAAAAAAAAAGCTCATTAGTGTTCAGAATATCTTTGAAAGCTAGAGTTGAAAAGCACTTTTTCAATATATCTCAGAAAGTGTGCTTACTTTATTAGTTAAACGAAAGAACTATGTCTACACTGTATAAAAGGGATTTTGATAATTTTTCATCGAGTTTTGTTAAAAAATACCTAAAGCATATATACGTTATATGATAAGGAATACTTACCTTTAAATATAACACGAAAAGTTGTTTTCTTTTATTGCATAGAGCACTAGTCGAGTAATGTAAATTTCTTGTTTCGCAGGTTCGCATGTGGTAGACGAGACATGTCAATATTTAACTATCCGATTTGATGTTGTCAATTGTCCACCTTTACGGCGATGTATTATAGGAACAAGGATATTATAGATATTGAAAGATACAGAAATATAAATATTATATTTAGATCAGCTTCCACGATCTATTGTTAAAAACATTTATAACATAATTCACTATTAGAATAAATTTTGAGTTTGAAACTAACCTATAAAGATGACTTTTAGGTAAAATTGAATAGAAAGAAGATTTTGAAAGAAGCGAATTAATTTCAATTACACTTCTTTTTAAGACTGTAGTATTTTTGTTGAAAATAAAGTTTATAATGAAAGAAATAGGAAGGAAAATAATGAGATTCGTTTTATATTTATGCCCTTCCATAATTTTTAATAAATACAGTGACTTTTTTGAAAGTCTTCACTTCTGTCGTATAATAGTTTGATCGGCTTGTCTGTTCAGATATCGCGATACATGTCATAGATACCAACTAAGTCATTATCTGTTGAATTGAGAATAATTATCGTGTTACTTATCTTATTTAAGAATATTATTATTAAGAAAATATATTAACATAAAACATGAAAATTATCCATACAAGAATATTATGTATAAAAGCCAACGCTAGGGGACTGACGTGACCAATATTAATTTATTCATATGGAAACAAGTCTCACTACAGCATACTTGTAGGCAGCAGCCTAGTGTAGGTATTATATAGCATAGGTTAGGTTAGGTCTTCATTCTAATAAATGTAGGTATATAATGAGAGATACAAAGAGACGGATAAATCGACAGTAAGCAAGTAGAAGACATATCTTAAAAGCCGTATGCTTAGGCAAAAAATAATTAGCAGACATCAAAATCTGTACCGATTCATAAATAACGGGGTTAGTTGTTTCGTAACGTAAACTACTTAAGATCTTTTAACCGTGACGTCAAGAGACAAGACATATTACTGGCCGCTAATAGCCGTCAGATGTGAACCGAGGGAAAAGGAGAAAAAAGAAGAAACGTTTAAACTTTAATTAAACGACGCGTCGCCGGCGCGTTTGTGCGCCGCCGGTGGAAATGTGCCAGAGATCCGGCGAACAAACGCCGCGGATGTATTTAGTTTGTCGTTTGTTGATCTACAGAGATATGAATGCCTGTTTCGATCGAATGTCTCGTTGTCATTCCGATGCACCTATTCATTTAGTAATGTACAAACGGACCTAGGGACGTACTTGGAAATCAATAGGATCGGCATGTTACAGTTAGATAATTAAATGCTTGTAGTATGTGTTTTAGAAAACAAGTCACAATAATTCTTCATTGTCAGTTTGTATTAAAAACTAGAAAGATTAAAACATTAAATGGCTTGCAAAGATTTTAATTTAAAGCCCGGTTTAAGTATTATTAGTCTATGAATACACGACTTATTTTAATAAGCCTTATGCTTATACTGATATATATGGCGTGTCCTCGAAACATATACCAATATAAAAATAGTAATATTATGTGAGAGACTTAAAGAACTGCAGGTTTTGGTTTGAAAGGAGAGGTAATGATTAAAATAAAATTAAGTTGAGATGAATTAACTGATTACCTGTGGGCCTAGCATGACCGCCTAGACAACTCTCTCGATATGTTTGTCTATTTCGCTCATCATATTGGGCGACAAGGATAACCCTATAGGATTCTTGTCTAGGGCGTTATGCTAGGCCCGCTGGAAACGTCGAACGAATATAGATTGGAAAACTACATAGAGAACGAACGTGTGCGACAGAAGACAGGGCAAAAAGCGTCCTAGAAAAATTTAAGCAGACCATGATATTAACATATTTAGAAAAACTACATTTGGAATATGAGAAGCCTACAAAAAGGCAGTTGACGAATGTCAATGACATAAAAGCGATGTCTAAAAACATACACACGATGAATGGATACGGTATATATTCTAGTGTCTACAGATTGCATTTTTGTTCGGCCGAGGTCCCCATTCCCGTCGCGCCACGCCCGCGCCGGCGCATAGGCTCGCGGTCACTTAGCGGCGAATCCGTGTACACATTAGTGCGAAGGGCAAACAGGGTTTTACCCGAGCAACGCGGCCGCGGTAAAAATTTGAAAGCGGAAAACAGTGTTGCCATTGTGTAGGTAACAGGTGGACGGTGGAGTTCGTGTTTGCTCTGTGTTTAACGCGCGACCGATAGTGGGCGGTCGAATTGTCGGCCGTGCCCGCGCTGCGCGCGCACGACAAACACCCGGCCACGTCAAACAAGGATGGCGTTGGGAAAATTGTTAAGGGCGCCACACACGACATTGTGGATGTGTATTTTTTTAGATACTGACAGGGATGATTCCTTGAAATTAAAAACGAAAATCTATATTGGCGATGCGTAATCACCGTGATTGTACATCATAAATTTTTTGGCTGTTAGATATCGATCGTATGAGTGTGAGAACAAAAGGAGTCAAACTCAAAAAAGAAAATAAACATAAACAAATAGAAAATTTGCTTATTTTTACTAAGTTCGATTATTATTATTGAAGTACTTTTATTTCCGTTAATCTATATTTTCTGGATTCAAATTTTGTGCTTGAAAATCCAGATTCGTATAAATCATGTCGCTTAACAGAATATACAATTTTCATTAACATCCTTTCAATAACGTTTAAACTCAAAAAAATCAGACCCATATTAAAAAAGACAACAAACAAAAAAAAAACAACAAAAGTGCATAGCAGTTATATTGCACTTAAATGCTTTGAATAATCAAATACAGCTCTATAATATTACAATTGCTTGACTAGATTTTTATATATATAAAAATACCTAGTTCGGTATATGAAGTTCGCTTTCTTGATTGACAGCCGAATTGAAATATCGTCGAACATAAAAACACATTCGTTTTGTCAATATAAATATTTCAATCTGGCTGTAAAAAGCAAACAAACTCCCGTAATAGAATCCCGACAAAAAATGGCTAATCATAAAAGGTTTATCCGCGGGCCGCCGGGCGGCGCCCGTCCGGCGGGAGAAGACAATCGCCTTTGTGCCGGCGACAATGTCGTTCCATCATTTTCCGAGCGAACGAACGTTTTGTGTGCGCACACGCCGACGGCGGGCTTATATAACTTTCCATAAGTTTCACGGAGAGGTAATATGATCCTTCGCAAATAAATAATATTATGACACCCTTCTCGAATCACTGGAGATATTTTTACTTAGGTGTGATGCGTGTGAAACTTTAGTCAGACTCACGTGTGAGGCGAACAAGGAACGTGTGTCATAAGTTTTAAAGATTTATCGTACTTATTGAGTTATATCATATTCATAAATCGTATCTTTCTACTATGGAGACGTTTGCTCGTATATTATAATACGATTGTGCGCCCGATATTTTTGACGTGATAACGTCTTATAAATCTATGAACGCTGGCTGCTCGCACGAAAAAGTATGACTCATTGTCGCGTTCCGCCTGAGCCGAGCGTGAGAGCGAGAGCGCGAAACGAGCGATCTCTTTTCCACTGCATCGGCCGATGCGTCCGAGTAGAAGAGAGACAGCGGCCGCACGCAACCTACACGTGAACTGTTTATAAAGTGAAATGAAAAGTTAATGTGGTTTCCATTGTTTATTACAACAACAATTGCGGCAAGTGATAATAATTCAATTCAATTCATAAAAGTATGCAATTTTTCATCAATGTTTTGTTATGATGTTATCACGTGAAATTATCGCTCGTAAAGCGACTTTACTTTTCATAAACTACTATTTCAGTAAAAATGTAGTAGTATTTTTATTTATTAGGTAGATACATGAACAGCGTATATAACAGGCATATACTTAGGTGAAATCAGTATATGCACAGGATATCTATGAGCCGTAGGTATATCCTGCTTATCAATGAGTTATTCAAAATTTATATGCCTTTCTATTCTGTAAAAAGAGACATAAATATTAAGTAAATTAATGAATGTACACTGATTAATGTCATAAACAAAGAAATCGTATGAAAAACAAAAAAAAAATGGCAACGCTAGACAAAATCACCCGCAAAACAATAAAGGTAACAGATGTTATTATTTGTAATGGATCGAGACAAATCTCGTTTTTCGCCATAATCGAGCTGCCCAACTGTCAAATTACATTTCACAAATGCGCAATCGACCGAAAGCGTGCGAAATCGAAGGCGTTTGTGCGTAAACAAGAGAACAGTAAGGGTAGTCGTTTTAATCTCCGCGCACCCTTTCCATCACTCGGCTGCTTAGGCGGCACTTGTTTGTTTTGTCGACAAAAAGGGGAATGAAAATCCCGAGAAATTTTATTAACTCCTCGCGCCCTTAATAGTTTTAAGTCATTGTCGTTACGCCGCGCGTAAAATTAACATCGTCGCGCGCCGCGTTTATTCGCGTGGCGTATACCTAATAGGTATTACGCGTCGCGCCGTATACTGTAAGTCCCACTGATTAAAATTTAGCAGACGTGTACGGGTGTGAAATTAAAACCGGCGAAATCGAATTAATCCTGCGACGAAAGTCACAATAATAACTTACTACCTTTTGCCCGCGGCTCCGCCCACGTGGAAACATAATTAATTCCTCATTTTGTATAATCAACTAGTCTAGCTATCATCGATATAAATCTGATCTAGGTTTCGATTCAAGTTCCGATTTCATAATCAGTTCCAATTCGATCTTATTCTCTATTCCAATTTTGCTTCTTTTTTTTCAATCGCCTAATTATCTTGATTACGATATCGATCTAGATTTTGATAATGATTACAGTTTCTTGTTAATTTATTGCACAGAAACGTACCAGTGGGAGGTATAAAATACCATGTACATCATCCAGACAGTATTGAGTACCTGTGCTAAATTTTATCTAAATTCATCCAGGCGTTTATGCTTGATCGAGTTACACACAACCAAATATCGACATAAAGTATCGTATTTTTAATATTTTAATAATAGGATATAATACTGAAAAAGACAGAGTAAAAAAGTGTTTTAGTTTATTACGACTTTCTTATTATAAAAACCGTTATTATCAATCACATAGTTAAATCGTATTGTTGACGCTGTCTCTTAATTTCGCTTTCGCTCTGCTTTGCCCTCTCATACTATATCTTACTCTCCCGCCAACTTCTAAATTCTCATCACCTTCTTTGGTTGTCATTGTCGAGTTCTAAATAGACATACCGACAAACAGACAGAAAAATAAACAAACAGTAGCCTACGTAAAAACGGTACGCTCTATTAGTACACTTAATTTCATCAAAGTCGATTTAACTGTTGTTAAGCTATGAAAAAAGATACAAAAATACACACAGAAAATAAACTATGTTCTTTTTTGAGACTTAAACTATCTCTATACCGAATTTCATTCCAATCGGTTAAGCAGTTTAAGTGTGAAGAGGTAACAGACAGACAGACCGAGTTACTTTCGCATTTTTAATAATAGTAGGGATTTTAGGGATTGTATATGTTTGCTTTAGTCTTTTCAAATACAAGAACAGCAACTATATATATATACCCATATGCAGTGGGCCGCCAAAACGGCCCAAAGCCATAGCAGCCCGACACTAGTTAAACTTTAAAATATAAATGTCATTAGGGTATTTGACACTTTTTTGAAAAGTATGTCAAAATATTTAAAACATAGCCATTTTTCACTAGATTTTTTATTTTATCAAAATAAGTTCGTTAAGTAGTCCTAAAACACCTTTCAAATTTTAATCACTTTAAATTCCCGCGGAAACGCTGGTCGCCATGTTATTTCGGTATGACGTCACTATCGAGTAAACAAACAAAACGTCAAATCTAAGGTTAGATTAATTAACTTAAATTCACGTTTTTTGCCATATCTTGCGCTATTAAACAACATGAATCGTTATCATTACTGTTTAGTGACGAATTGTAAAAGTTCTAGTGTTAAAACCCCTGGAAAATTGTTTATCAAAGTGCCAAATGACATCGAAATGAGAACTGTTTGGTTAGAACTCGCAAGACGAGATCCGAAATCATTTTCTACGAAAAGCGATCTGTACTTATGTGAGGATCACTTTAATGTAAGTGTAAATACTTCTATCTATATATTTACAAATATAAATCTAACACCATCTCTATCATAATCATAACCTAACAATAATGCTGTATCACACGTTAGTCGTACTTTGTTTTGTTTAGTCGATAGTGACGTCACACTTAACATAATCATGGCGGATAGCGTTTTTGGTCACATGATATACAGATTAAAAAAAGTACGAATTTAAACTTAAAATAATAAATGGAAATCGTGATTTCTTGATCGGAAATCAATATATTCCTGTTTCCCATTCAATAAGTTATCATAATTACATACTTTCACATATTTTTGTTTATGATGGCAACAACCCTTTTATAAAGTTTCAGCATCGAAATTTTATATTAATATCAATTTTGGTAGCATTATCATGAAGTTGACTTTTACACTGACCATCCTAGTTCTCGTATACCTACTTATATAAGGATTGTTCGACGACAAAAAAAAAAGTAACTTAGTTCCCATTAATTTATTAGATGAGTTAGTAAAAGCTGGAGGCATACGTCACATAGGTAGTTGGCACTCCTGGCCAGTGCTGGCACTATCGCCGTTCATGATCATATTATTGGCATACCATTTTTATATTTCTTTATCAATGAGTTTGGAGTGGTCGTCATTAACATCTATTGTTGTTTGTTTTGTTGAAATTCTCTTATTTTCATCAATTCTTGTTAAATTTCTGTTGTTAAGTGTTACTTTTTTATTGATTAACCAAAAATCATTACGCGCCTTTGATGCGACTTTGTCTCTCTCTTACAGCCAACATTAATTTCATGGAATTATTATCTTTTACTAGCGTCACCTATTGGACTCTTGTAAACTATTGATTCTGAGATAAAAAAATGCAGTATCAGCATTATTATACCAATATTAGGTATAATAAATAATTTGAATGTATATTGACGGTTCTTGTATAAATCGATCATTATTACTATTTACATTATTATTACAACAAGCATTTACACATAAAAACATAAAGAACTTGGTATCAAAGTTAATACGTAAAATATGAATAATACAAAAAACACTGAATCCATTCTTCAAATCACATTTTCCGTTAAAAATTGTAATTCTTGTAAGTTATATAGAAGTTTAATGGTAATATTTTCAGTAGGTGATTTTTTTACAGTGGCAACATCATAAATATTTTTAGCATTATCAAACCAGTAAATTTCAGCTCCAACTACGTAACTGCCATCGCTAGGCCCATTAACGTCGCGTGCGAGGTCGCCATTTTGTCGTACCTGCTCACCTGACACTACCCACCTTGTGTTATGAAACAAAAAGCTAAAATTATCTGATCATTTATAAATAATACATACATATACACATCTGAATTGGGAAAAGTGATGGACTTATTTTAATTTTATTGTATTTATACCAAGTAATTAATTTCATATTTTTTTAGAATTATGTAACTGTATATCGCTATACTTAGGATATATATCTGTCAGTTTTAGTGATAAAGGCTTAGAAAATTGCCAAAACCAAGCGCTATTTCACACGTAAAGCAAAATATTTGAAAGGAAAACTTTATGAATTCCGACAATTAAGCTTAATGTCGGATTTCATAATTATTTACATAGTACATGTTTTTGTGCCTATATATGTGCCTATGTTGATTCAAATCGAAACCCTCCTTACTCAACGTGTTTAAAATAACTAATTATTTTCAGTGTTTAGCCATATCAATACGTGTAAATGTGTGATCAAGGGGGTATATTACATTTCAAATAATAGTAAAACAGATGAAATAGACATTCTAATACCTATTTAATGAACTGATCTGTTACAGGCATTAATCCCATATATTAATACTTATCAGTATAATTCATAAAATAATACATATTTTAAATTCTAAACATATGAAAAATATACTAAGATATATGTAATATTTAAGCTCTTACATAGTAACACTGGACTATAAATTAAATTCCTTAGAGTGGAGAGATATAAGTAAACTAGACAAAAATAAACACTAAACTGAATGTGATTGGATTTATTTTATAAAAATGCCAGCCCGGGTCTGGCATGGTCCGAAAGCCCCCATTGCACTAGCAACATTGCCGTGTTGAATGGCCACAGATAGGACTTGAAACAGATAAAACCCAGCCCCATTCTCATTAAAATTAAAATACATACATGTATATGTTACTAAAAGTGGTCATTGATAATTCTAAGAATATACGATAACTAATAGGCATTGTTCTTTATAACGGAAATGTAGCAATAGCGTGTTCACAACACTCATTAATTAAAATATATCTGTCTAGTGAGTAAAATATATAGGCACCTATGTTAAACGACAAAATACGTGTTAATATGACAAAATACATTTATACACATACCGTTTTCTTTTGTGGTGTATTTTGAACAACTGTTCAAAATTGTAGCTCTACTATTTTATAGAATGTAGTTCTGTATGTATGTACACCTACGTTCAGTACTTCAACAATAAAATATTGTTAGGAATATTGCCATTATATAATATTTAATTAAGGAAAATTAGATAAATTCTTATTTTTGTATTAATTTGTATCGTATTATAATCTATTTATAAACATTATCTGCACAATATCATTTAATTTTTCATTTTAAAATGACATTTTTTTTTTCATAACTACATTTTATATTGTTATGAAAACAATGAAATGTTCCACCTTCGTTTTTTTTCTGGCTAACAAATATTAATAGGTCGGCGTACACACAGACCCCGTAGATAACGAGAGCTACCGCTCAAAGATACCGCCGAGCAGAAAAAAAACACAACGGGCCAATGGGCGTGGCGCGTCACAGACAAAACAAACACACGGGCGACAGGGACGACGTCATGCGTAGCCATAGCATCGGAAAGGGACAGAAAAAAAACGAAGACCGCTCGAGAGGGCTCAATTTAAAAACCGTATAATAATTGATGGCCAACTCGAAAACAAACACGTCCACCGAAACGGGACGCAACGATGCGAATACGAGAGGGAGTGAGCGGGACGGGGATAGGGGGGGGGTTCTTAATTTAAAATTGGAAATAATCGCATGGGTGAGTCGACGTTAAATCTCGCGTCGTTTGTTTTACGCTCGGGGTGATTAGTGGAAAACTCATTTCGGGAATCATTCACGGGGGATGACGCCACGAATAACGCCGGTGACTCGGCGGAATTAGCTAGATTAGTTTAATGAACGAGAAGAGATATTATTAGCGGATCGCGGCCGTTAAAATGGAATCAGCCCGGTAGCTTTCGTTTTAATTCGAAAGAAACGGTCGGCGCCGTTGGATAATGGAGGATGTTCGAAAATGGCGTTCTTTTATCGCTGCTCTCTTGATTTTATGGTCGTGATTGGTTCCGAAATGCGAAATCGGAACGCTGTATTAGTCCGAAGTTCGATTGTAATTAAGACTATTTCGATATCTTAAATTATTTCGTATACGGTATTTATCTACTAGTATCTACCTATTATAACTTTCGAGGTTGGCTTATTGCGGTCCCAACAATTGACTGATAGATACAGATATATAATTAAATGCATCAATCAATATGATAACATGTAATTTATACATTTATATGAAGTTTTCAAATTATTTTAAAGAATTTAAAATAACATTTGAAATACGGCATAATTTTTTTTGCGAATTTACGGTTTCCAACTCGTTCGCTAGGCAGTTTTCCCTCAAGAAGAGTACAAGAAACTTAAGGGTTAGCTCTATTCTAGTTTCCTCGTGCATAGCCATAATAAATACAAAACCATAGATGAACGAAACATCCCGGTAGAAAATCGATACGATTATACCCATGAATATTGGTCTTCTAAATATTCGCAAATCTTATAACACCGTGTTTTTTTTGTATGAATATTTACTAATGCTCTTAAATTTATAATAAAGTAAATCTTGTACATCTATAGGGACTCTATTGAAAATGCTACCACAATTCTTATACAAAAGTTATTTATTACGTACGTTCACAGTAATAACGTCACGTTGTGCATCTGTCCAATTTATGTTATGTAGTGTTATAAATGTAATACTATAGGAACAAAAGATTTACCTCAATGGTAGCGCTAAAAACCAAAATATAGAAACTTTTAATTTTTATAAAATCGCGTTAATCCAAAGAACTCATTCATCTATTAATAGATAAATTTGGAAATTAAAGTCCTATCAAAGCATAAATTGCCTTTAAAATCGTTAAATCCATTAAATTTATATATTACATATTACACACACATATAAGCATTGATCACTTAAAGTTATAAGATGTATTAATCTAGTAATAATAACACCAAATGGTGTCTACGTGGTCATTGTACAAAAAAAGTGATATTTTAAAAGTTTAATAAGGTTTTTATAACAAACGGTCAGAAAAATGACGCAGCAGCTCCGTCGCTGTCAAGCACATAATTTACGGTGAAACCGGACAAGGGTGAAGGTGAAACTAGTGCCCCATCAGTTTCTTTATATAATTTTGACACGTTTTGATGGGCATTTACTCTCCGACAAATCGTATCCATAGTAAAACATAACGCAACGTAATGCGCAGGATCAGTGGCCATTCTAATGATGAATGTATTGAGGTAATGCACAGGATCAGTGGCCATTCTAACGATGAATGTATTGAGGTAATGCACAGGATCAGTGGCCATTCTAATGATGAATGTATTGAGGTAATGCACAGGATCAGTGGCCATTCTAATGATGAATGTATTGAGGTAATGCACAGGATCAGTGGCCATTCTAACGATAAACGTATTGAGGGTAATGCACAGGATCAGTGGCCATTCTAACGATGAATGTATTGAGGTAATGCACAGGATCAGTGGCCATTCTAATGATGAATGTATTGAGGGTAATGCACAGGATCAGTGGCCATTCTAACGATGAACGTATTGAGGTAATGCACAGGATCAGTGGCCATTCTAATGATGAATGTATTGAGGGGATCAGTGGCCATTCTAACGATAAACGTATTGAGGTAATGCACAGGATCGGTAATTCTGATGAATGTATTGAGGTAATGCACAGGATCAGTGGCCATTCTAACGATGAACGTATTGAGGTAATGCACAGGATCAGTGGCCATTCTAATGATGAATGTATTGAGGTAATGCACAGGATCAGTGGCCATTCTAATGATGAATGTATTGAGGTAATGCACAGGGATCAGTGGCCATTCTAATGATGAATGTATTGAGGTAATGCACAGGATCAGTGGCCATTCTAACGATGAACGTATTGAGGTAATGCACAGGATCAGTGGCCATTCTAATGATAATGTATTGAGGTAATGCACAGGATCAGTGGCCATTCTAATGATGAATGTATTGAGGTAATGCACAGGATCAGTGGCCATTCTAACGATGAATGTATTGAGGTAATGCACAGGATCAGTGGCCATTCTAATGATGAATGTATTGAGGTAATGCACAGGATCAGTGGCCATTCTAATGATGAATGTATTGAGGTAATGCACAGGATCAGTGGCCATTCTAATGATGAATGTATTGAGGTAATGCACAGGATCAGTGGCCATTCTAACGATGAACGTATTGAGGTAATGCACAGGATCAGTGGCCATTCTAATGATGAATGTATTGAGGTAATGCACAGGATCAGTGGCCATTCTAATGATGAATGTATTGAGGTAATGCACAGGATCAGTGGCCATTCTAACGATGAATGTATTGAGGTAATGCACAGGATCAGTGGCCATTCTAATGATAAATGTATTGAGGTAATGCACAGGATCAGTGGCCATTCTAATGATGAATGTATTGAGGTAATGCACAGGATCAGTGGCCATTCTAATGATGAATGTATTGAGGTAATGCACAGGAACAGTGGTCATTCTAATGATGAATGTATTGAGGTAATGCACAGGATCAGTGGCCATTCTAATGATGAAAGTATTGAGTACGTAGTTATATGATTTTAATTATACTTTGTAAGTAAATGATCACTCCGGGCTTTATTCGCATGAGTATAGAATAATTTCTTTCACTGTTTATATCGTATCTATTTTAATCCCATTCCTCAACTCGCTCTCAACCCGAGTGTTCATGGTTCTTACACGACTTATATTGAGAGTGCTTCACGATCGAAACATTTGTTGATCCTATCATAGATTTTCATCTTAGCTCAGTTTTAGTATCGATCTAAGTCTCAATTATGGTTCAATTTCTGACAGTTTCATAATACCACAGTCTATAGATACATCTATAGATTTAGAATGAAACTGAAACTTAGATAGAATACGTCTTATCCATAGACGTACAATACATATACGTCTAATTAAAACATACAAGATAGCTTACAAGCTTTACTTATATGTTTTAATTAGACGTATATGGATTGTAAAATTTCAGCCAGAAGAAAACAAATGGTCCGTGTTGTACTTATATATACATATATTGGCACAGCGACTTCGCCCACGTCAAGTTGTAGTAATGCAGGTCTTATGTTTGTATGTGATGAGCAGGTACATATTTAAATAAATACACCTCGGAACTCGGAAGCTACGTGGTAAAAGAAATATACAGACTTGCCAGTAAGTTATGTATGACGTAGTTATATTATGTCATGTAGTTGGTTAGAAAGAATAAGATATTTAAAAAAAGGTTGTATACCTTTTATCGGTAAAGAGATTATCTAACACCGGAAGAATTTTTCAGATCGGACAGGTATAGTACCTGAGATTAGAGCGTTCAAACAAACAAAGTCTTCAACTTTATAATACTAGTATACTTATGTGGTAGATTGAATTAAAAATAGAATGTGTAACTTAAAGTGATTCTGAGGGATATTTATTTTACGGTATTATAGTTTTAATGATTTTTTTTACAATATCGGAAACGAGTCGAAGGATAGCCATTCACGAGAGTTAAAAAAACTATTGAGAAGAAGTTAGCATAACATTCCATTCTGTTTAATTAGTTATATACCTATTCATTGTTGGCTTTACAAGATTGACTTAAAAGAAACTATTTTCCTCTCCTACTTAAAAACTCTAAAATCTATTGTTAAGATTCGATAATACGACTTTTGAACCTTACGTTTGGTATTACTTAATTATGTAGTGATACTACATACGCCAAGTGGCATCATCTTTGCGATGAAAAACGCTTGTGACTATGTGATATTTACAGACAGACCGCAGAACGCAAAAAATGTGACCATAAAAAATACTTTTAGCGAATTGTCTCTAACAGTGACATGGGTTTTCATGTGACAAATAGTAGTCTGTTATGCGGGTAGGTAATGTACGATTGTGTTTTAAAACGAAAAAACCAAAAATACAAAGAAAATTATCATATTTCGCATATTTGAGTAGTTAATGGATGATATTAGTTTGATAGTGTATTATTTATACTACATATTATGAATAGGCTTATCGCATAGAACTGTTCATCATTGCAACGACTTTAAGTATTGATGGTAAAGCTATCTGACAAGTAGACAGACGGCTGACAACGAGGTTATCTTATAAGTGTTGCGTTCTAGACATAAGACACTAAATTATTGGCGATTTTTTCTTAATTCCTTAAACACAGAACTGTAATTCGTTAACACACAGAACGGTTATCAGTGATAAGTGTTTATTATGAAACAGTGTCATA